>JAMWET010004696.1:40000-52500 GCA_024036415.1 Prochilodus magdalenae
TAGATGGAGCGGCGCAGCTCGGGAAAGTGACACAGTAAGACGAATACTTCCTCCTCCCCTCGGCCCATGCCTCAGTGTCAGACTCATTGTTTTCAATAAAGTGTCACGGCAGCCCATTATATAATCGCATTTGCGATTTGGGATCGCGGGGTTTGATGCAATCAATGGCTATTAGAATCGGCCCTTATTGATTGAAAGCAGAGAGCCGATATGATCTCTCCATCTCTGGGGCTGCGAGCCTCGCTTAGATCATAATGTGGGCCTGCTCCTTTACGGGGGCTGATTGGCATTAATAGGCCTGCGTGTAGCCCAGGGACGCGGGCCGAGATCATTTTTCACCCCTAATAGTATGACTGTACGCTGCCCTCACATCCATTAGGGTTTTCGGAGGGGTGAGGGAGTGGGGCTGCATGTCCTGCTGCTGTCTGGGAATGGGGCAGGGGGGTCAGGGATGAAGTGGCAGGAATATTTAGCACTGGTCAAACGTTATTAGTGCCCAGGCAGACCATTCGGAGTGAGTAACAGGCTTAATAGGACCTGCGTTATTACTGGAGGAGAACCATATTAATTTGCTTCGAGGCCTTTAGATCATACGTTTCCTCGGTGTAGCTTATCTGTCATCATCGTCTCACTGAGGAACACAACATTCCCAGCATCCCTGTATTCCAAGACGACAGTTCTCAGGTTCACAGGGCTGCAAAGGCGACTGACTGGCGTGATAAACATCCCAGAGCGCTCGCACTACCTGGACTACCTGGAATAACCAATATGGCGGTGCGGAGGTTGCGTGACGGGATCCATAGATTGGTAAGAGGTGCTACAGTGCTGAGAATGTCTCGTTCCATGTGTGGAAAACGCTCCAGAGCAGATGTTAATGATTGGCTGAAAGGAGGGACTTTATGTGGGCGTGGCCAAAGACCATAGTGTGAAGGAAGTAGCTGAATCTGCAGGTGTATGGAAGCGTACGGTCATACGGGTCTACCAGCGGTGGATACAATCCCAGTCTACAGGGAATTCTCTTCGGAGTTGTGCCAGGGAAGGCATCCATCAAATCTGGACCAACTGAGCAATGCTTTGATGTAAGAGTGTCTGAACACTGATGTGGCTACATCCAGAGACTTGTCCAGTCCATGCCCAATCCAGTCCCAGCTATTACTGGTGCTGGTAGAGGTGTAGCAGGGCATTAGGTACGTTGCAGCCACAGGGGACTCATCTGTTTGGTGAGCTTATTTCACCAGGAGCTAAATTCACAGCTCTAAATCACCGTTACACTACATGGCCACAGGTAGAGCTCAGTGACCTCAAAAGTGGCACACAAGTCAATTCATGAAACCTCTGTCCAGCTAGATCTACCGCGGCCAATTGTATGTAACAGCCCAGCAACAAAGCTCTAGGCCACACAGTAGGACCGCGAAGTGCATCAGTCACGACAAACAGCCTCTGGATCATCATCACAATAACTGAGCATCAGGAACTTCAAGAAATGGGTCTCCATGGCCGAGCAGCTGCACACAAGCCTAAGATCACTATGGAGAGGCGTAAAGCGATGCCACTGGACTCACAGTGGAAACGTGGAGGCATGAACCATGTCTGGCAGTCTGATGGGGCGAGCTGGGTCTGGTAGATGAATCCAGGAGATCGCTACCTACCGGAACGGGGGTCAGGGTTTGGTCTACTTGGTTGATGTTACAGCACCCAACACATTTTACCATTTGTGTGTGGGTCACACGGTCTACCAGTGGCTAAAATCCCCTCGGAAGGCATCCACCAAATCTGGCCAACTGCACTGTCTTTGATGGGAAACTTGTCCAGTCCATGCCAAATCCAATCCCAGCTCCTCACATTTTTACAGTTTGTGTTAGCAGTTGGGAGAAGAACTCTTTGCTGTTCCTGCATGACTGTGTCCCGGTTCCCAAAGCCAGCTCCATGAAGATATGGTTGGAGGAGTTTGGAATGGAGGAACTCCAGTAGCCTCCAGTAGCCAAAATCTCAAACCATTGTGCACTTTTCCACTACAAGCTGGTTTGGAGCTGGAACAATCGGTGCCGTTCAAGCACCAAAACTTTCTGGTATGGAACCGTGGAACCTGTGGCGCAAGGGGCAAAGCTCTGTGGTGCTGTATGATGGATTGCACTGAGCTGAACTGGGAAACCGCCGTATCCCACCAGTGATTTCCTCGTGGATGAACTCATTCAACAGGAAGCATCCGTCTTCCAATAACTTCAATCAGGAAGCATTCAAAACCCTAGATACAGATAGCTAAGAACCTCAACATGCTTATAACAGTCCACCTTCATTACGGAGAGAGGCAACACGTACTGGTGCATAATCGCTGTGTATGACGGTCCCTCTGGGCTGAGCACCGGTGCTAAGTTGGTTCTAGACGGTAAAATATACGCCCTCAAAGCAGGAAGTACAGTCAGCCCTTGAAGCTGTCCACCGACTTCTGCTTACGGACTAAGGACCGCCCACCTCCAGATACGTAATCGCTTGACTCTCAAACCATTTGTAAAGGGAGTCCATTCTTAATGGCTCCACTAGAGCCTAGTACCCGCACCAGCACTGGCACCTTGTTAATGGAAAAGACGGAAAACAGAGACCTGTGGAAAGCCTTGTTGGTATAGCTGGAAAGGGCACAGCAACTCAACATTGATGCCCATGGTTTGGGAATGAGATGCCCAACAAGCTCATATACATGGTGTGATGTTCAGACGTCCACATACTTTTGGCCATACAGTGTTTCCCAATACCATCAGACAAATTCATCAATCCAGTATTCCCTCCTACAGCTGGATCAGGTTTGTATGGGCTTCCTGAGTAACTACCCCAACGCTGATGAATCAGAAAGAGAGAGAGAGAGAGAGAGAGAGAGAGAGAGAGAGAGAGAGAGAGAGAGAGAGAGAGAGAGAGAGAGAGAGAGAGAGAGAGAGAGAGAGAGAGAGAGAGAAAGAGAGAGAGAGACAGAGAGAGAGAGACAGAGAGAGAGAGACAGACAGAGAGACAGAGAGAGAGAGAGAGAGAGAGAGAGAGAGAGAGAGAGACAGAGAGAGAGAGAGAGAGAGAGAGAGAGAGAGAGAGAGACAGAGAGAGAGAGGAGAGAGAGAAAGAAGAGAGAGAGGAGACCTGAGAGAATCCGGAGAGAGAGAGAGAGAGAGAGGAGAGGAGAGAGAGAGCAACTGAGAGAGAGGGGAGAGGGAGGGAGAGAGAGAGACTGACACAAGCGTCCAAGAGAGATCCAGACTGCAGAGAGAGAGAGAGAGAGGGAGAGAGAGAGAGAGAGAGAGAGAGAAAGACAGAGAGAGAAAGAGGGGGAGAGAGAGAGAGAGAGAGAGAGAGAGAGACGTGCTGCTACTTCCTGCCAGCACTGCTGCTTTCGCATGCGAGCGTGTAAGGGCCATCGACTGCCTCTCTGCATCCAGCCGGAGTCGCGCTGCATTTTCACAAGGTGACATTTAAAGGACAGTTTCACACACTGCAGTTCAGCAGCCACGAGCCGCTGACACATAAAAGGCTTTATTACTCCAACAGCAAGCGGCCGAGGCAGCGCTGCAGTCAGGGACTGCAGAGCGTGTGTGTGTGCGTGCGTGTGCAGACTCACGATACGGACAGTGGAGGCATTATGCGCATGCTGGCATGTGACACAGACCGTGAAGATATGGACATGACGTGTTTGGTTTTTCTATATCAAATCATGAAAATGACATCCTCAAGTAAACAGCCGCACGCAGACGGAATCAGCCGACAGGACTGAAACTAGGGTAGGTTTGGCTTCAGGAGCCACGCTGTACCTGACTGACCCAACAGCCACCATTACAGACCTCCAGCGAGCAGTGGTGTCCTCTATGAGTCATCCTGTTAGTGCAGCACAATTGGCAGACGGCTGCACCACGCAGGACTACATGCACACAGACCGTTACCACGACTGTCCTTAACACCACGTCACCGTCACCAAAGACTGCAGTGGTGTCGTACCAGACTGTCATGGAGTGACTCAGAATGGCAGCGGGTCATCTTCAGTGACGAGTCCCGCTTTAGTCTTGGTGGAGACGCCCAACGAATCTGTGTGTGGAGGCACCGTGGTCAGCACCAAGATGAACAACAAGATGTGGCCCAAACCATGAAACTACCACCACCATGTCCCACAGATGGGTGGAGGCTCTTATGTTTGGAATGCTAGCAAAACAGGCCCAAACCATGAAACTACCACCACCATGGATCACAGCTGGTATGAGGGTTCTTATGCTGGAATTCCAGCACAACAGCCCCAAACTAGCCACTGTGCGAAAGGCTGCTAGCTGCTTAGAAGTCACCTTAGGTTCCTTGTGACCTCATGGACTACTACTTGCCTTGCTCTTGGAGACAGCCTTGTTGTTGTACCACTCCTGGGTAGGGTAACGATGGTCCTGAATCTCCCCCATTTGTATACAATCTCTCTAGCTGTGGTGCAGTCTGAACTCTTCAGAGATGGCGCTCTCCAGCTTGATAACAACAACTGATCAACAACTCGTTTTCTGGGGTCCTTGGAAACCTCCTTCATTCGAGCCATGAGCCGAGGCTACGAGCACGTGTTCCGAAGTTCAGGCTTGTGTATACTTTAGGTCTCATTTACATAGAAATTTGGAAAGTTTCGGTGCCTTTACGTTAAATTGGCCCCGGCTGTGTTGTCAGAACACCACAGGCCTAATTGGAGCTGTCTGGGGGACTGCTCAGCAATGCTAACTCATATTTCCTATACAGCCGGCTGTTTTACGGAGAATGTTGACAAGTGCACCGCCTCCCCAAACTTTCAGCTCCACTTTCCCTAAGCACTGGATCGCTTTCCCAACTTCCCCTCTAATAGGTCTTCGATTCCACACACGTCCAGCCCCAAATTTGTCCCAGTTGTCCCCAGACGTTCTCGTTACGAGGTCCCATCCGGCCCCGTGAGACTGCAGGCCAGTCAGCTGGGGCAGGGCTGCGGAGCTGTAAGGTGGTGTGTGTGGTTGGTGGGGTGGGGGGGGTTAGCATTATTGCATGGTAGTACTAATAGCAGTGTGGCTGCATTAGTGATATGATAATAGCGGTGAACGGAGCCGTCTCTGTGGATTAGCAGTGCCCGAGCACCGCCGGATGAATTACAAGTTGGGAACGTGGACTGTATCTCTGCTCGGAGGCGTGTGTGCGCGTGTGCGTGCACTGCGGCATATAGCAGACGGTTTCCTGTTCCCAGGGTCTCTCATTAAAGCGAGGCACCTCCGCTTGGGCTGAGGAGGCCTGAGCTGCCTGCTGCAGTCTGGACGAGTCAGCATGGCTCTCACACACACACACAGATAACAGCCAGGATCTCACACAAATCCTTCCTCGCTCTCCTCCTACACAAGCTGTATCACAGGAATCTTTTGCATACAGCATAGAACCACGTATAGACCCGTATAGCTTTAGGTACAGTCCAGTCTCACACACGGCTGGCCGTGTGATCAGGAACACCTCCTGTATCCACACTCACTGTCCACTCTATCAGCTCCACTGACCATATAGGAGTACTCTACAGTTCCAGACTGTAACCTGTCAGGACCCCCACTGAGAAGGTACTATGTGGGTGGTGGATCGTGGTGCTGGTGTGAGTGGATCAGACGCAGCAGTACTACTGTGTATATATGGCAGCATGTCAAAGTTTGGGCACTCCTGGTCAAAGAAGACCTCGCTGCAAACTTGCTGGAGGAGGGGAGGCTGGAGCGTATCCCAGTGCACACTGGGTGGAAGACAGGAAGCACCCTGGACAGGCAGCCAGGGCAGGGCAGAGACGCTAACATCTAGAGGGGGGGACATATAGCATCTCCAGTTCACCTGACCGCACGTGTTTGGACTGTGGGAGGAAGCCCACACGTACACAGGGAGAACATGCGCACTCCACACAGAAACGAACCCGGACGGCTCAGTGGGGAATCAAACCCAGGCCCGTCTTGCTGTGAGGCAACAGCAACACCCACTGTGCGATCTGTTTCCGTCTACCGTTCCAAAATAACAAGAGAGAGAGGAGGCCTTGGGCACCCGGATGATCAGCGCTTAATATCAGCCCTTTGGAAAGTATCACAGCTTGTAAACATGGCTCGCAGCAGCACAGAAGATTTCCGCTCCGGTTTGGAGGAGTTCTGGCCATTCCTTCTCGGAAAACTTACCTGGTTCTATGATTCCTGGGTTGCCATTTCTTGATTGCATTAGAAACTGAGGAACCGGCTCCCTGAGAACGCTCTGCTATCTGTTATAGCTCCTCCTGCTTTGTAGGCAACAGTTACTACAATGGTCAGAGTGCGGGCGGCTGCTTGGAGGAGCCCATGGCTGCTGATTGTTGAGATGAGGTTTGAGGAGTCAGTGTTTACTGTCATAGGCCAGAACAGCTGGTGTCCCACCACCTTCAAACAGGGGAAAACTCCAAACATTATCATCATGAGTTTCCACGCTCGGACCATGGTGATAGTAAGCAGGGACGAGCCTTATCTTGTGTACCTGACTGACCAACATCCACCCATACCGACCTCCGCAGCAGGGTGTCCTCCATGAGTCATCCTGTTAGGCAGCACCATTGGCAGACGGCTGCACCACGGCAGGACTACATGCACACAGAGACCGTTACCACGACTGTCCTTAACAACCACGTCACCGAGTCACCAAAGACTGCAGTCGCAGGTGTCGTACCAGACTGTCATGGAGTGACTCAGAATGGCAGCGGGTCATCTTCAGTGCTGAGTCCCGCTTTGGTCTTGGTGGAGACGCCCAACGAATCCGTGTGTGGAGGATCGGCACCATGGTCAGCTTCAAGATGAACGGTTTGTAGTCACACGTAGCTGTCCAGAAGAGCCTGGTGTCCTCCTCCACCTCCACCCCTACCGCACCATCTGCAGGAACTGTTGGTGAGGATGTTACCAGCTGCATGGGATGGATTATCACATGCAGCCGCCACAGGAACTCTCTACAGCTCCATACCGAGACGTCTGGCGTGTTGGGTTAGCGAACACGGCAGCCCGACGCCATACTGAGAGACAGACTTCTGTATGTGTAGCTCAATAAATATTGATCATATCAGTCTAAATTTATCACCAGTTATTGATCCTGGTACCGCAGCACCGCACTCCCACACCTCCTTCTGGGTGCAGCTGTTCATCTGGTGATGAGTGTATTTGGGAGTGTCCTTCGCTTTTTACATTATTACTCCACCAAGTGCACACACACACACACACACACCTCTAACAGGCTGTTGCTTATTGAATATGCACCGTTTAATATAAAGCTCATCAGACGCCGGCGCGAGTCGGTGTTGACTCAGTCACACTGTGTGATAATGCGCTGTTTCTGCTTAATGGAATAATTGAGGTTCTTTATGTTTTATTGACTCTCCGAGTGCTGACAGTCAAGACAGCCGTGGCCCGCTCTCTCCTTCTACCCAGTTAGACCTCTTTTCTTTTTTTCCCTCTCTCTGAATGTTGATCGATCGATAAGCCTCGGCTTTGCCGAATTTGAATGCAAATGGGCCGTTGGATTAACCGCGGACGCGCCCGCGGAATATTACTGACGCAGTCGGCTGAAATTAGATTTATTTCCTTCCATCTGATGGATTCCTCCAGCAGCTGCTTCTCCTTCTCCTCCTTTGTTTTGATGAGCACATATTTGAGTTAAGAATTGGAAATGCGTGGCCTCCTCCGTCCTCCTCCTGATTACATGAGCTTCAGTAAACACCGCGCAGGAGATGGCGGCATCCTTTGGGCAATAGCAGTAGCCCTTCACGCTGCTGGCTGGATGGTTTTGATTGGTGGATGATTCCCAGTCCAGCAGCACTGCTGTGTCTGATCCACTCACACCAGCACCACACACACTAACACACCACCATGTCAGTGTCACTGCAGTGCTGAGAATGATCCACCACCCACATCATACCTGCTCTGTGGTGGTCCTGTGGGGGTCCTGCCCATTGAAGAACAGGGTAATACAGTACACAGAGAAACAGATGGACTACAGTCTGGACCTGTACACCTACAGAGTGTCCTGTATGGTCAGTGGAGCTGTGAGTGTTGATATAAGGAGGTGGTTTTAATGGTATGGCTAATTGCTGTATATATAAGCTCACTGGAGTCCCCTGTGACTGAAACATACCTATCAGCGTGTAATACCTCCATGAATACCAGTAACAGCTGGGACTGGATTTGGCACGGACTGGACAAGTTCCTGGATGTAGCCACATCAATGTTCAATTGCGCAGGTGGTTCCAGATTTGATGGAGCCCGAGGAGAATTCCCTGTAGACTGGGATTTTATCCACTGCTGGTAGACCCGTATGACCCGTACACTTCCATACACCTGCAGATTCAGCTACTTCCTTCACACTGTGGTCTTTGGCCACGCCCACATGCAGTCACTCCTTTTAGCCAATCATTAACATCTGCTCTGGAGCGTTTCCCACACATGGAACGAGACATTCCCTGCACTATGTCAGCTCTTCCCAATCTATGGATCCCGTCACTCATAGCACCATCATCCTCGTGCAGCGCCACCTGCAGGAGCCTGAAGCTACTACCAGCTTAAACACACAAGGAGGCAATTGTTTTTGTCTGACAATATATATATATATATAGAGAGAGAGAGAGAGACAGAGAGAGAGAGAGACAGAGAGAGAGAGAGAGAGAGAGAGAGAGAGAGAGACAGAGGAGACAGAGGAGAGAGAGAGAGAGAGCGACAGAGAAAGAGACAGAGAGAGAGACAGAGAGAGAGAGAGAGAGAGAGAGAGAGAGAGAGAGAGAGAGAGAGAGAGAGAGAGAGAGAGAGAGAGAGAGAGAGAGACAGAGAGAGAGAGAGAGAGAGAGAGAGAGAGAGAGAGACAGAGAGAGAGAGAGAGAGAGAGAGAGAGAGAGAGAAAGCTGTGCTCTCTCATTCATCATTCATGACCTGGTCTCCAGCCCTGAACCGCTCAGAGAACAAATGAATTTCCACCAGTGAAAAAAAAGGACATATAGTATAATGAGATAGTAAGTCATAATTATGAGATGCTAAGTTATAATTATGAGCCAGTAAGTCATAATAATGAGAAAGTAAGTCAATTATGAGATAGTAAGTAATAATTATAAGATAGCAAGTAAAAATTATGAGATAGTGAATCATAATTATGAGATAATGTCATAATTATGAGACAGTAAGTCATAATGATGAGATAATAATTCACAATTATGAGATAGTAAGTAATAATTGAGATAGTAAGTCATAATTATGAGTGACTCAATTATGAGATAAGTTATAATTATGAGACAGTAAATCGTAATTATGAGTGACTCATAATAAGACAATAAGTCATAATTATGAGATAATAAGTCACAATTATGAGATAGTAAGTAATAATTATGAGAGAGTAAGACAATTATGAGTGATTCATTATTGAGATAGTAAGTCATAATTATGAGATAATACACCATAATTATGAGATAATAAGTCAGAATTATGAGTCAGTAAGTCATAATAATGAGAAAGTAAGTCAATTATAAGATAGTAAGTAATAATTATGAGATAGTGAATTATGAGATAGTAAGTCAATTATTGGTCAGGAAGTCATAATAATGAGAAAGTAAGTCAATCATGAGACAGTAAATCATAATTATAAGATAGCAATAATTATGAGTGACTCATAATAATAAGACAGTAAGTCATAATTATAAGATAATAAGTCATAATTATGAGTCATTAAGTCATAATAATGAGAAAGTAAGTCAATTATAAGATAGTAAGTAATAATTATGAGATAGTAAGTCATAATTATGAGACAGTAAGTCATAATTATTTGATAGTGTACGGTCTTTTCATCCTTCCATAGCTCTGCCTGTATGTCTGTCAACCATCCTTAATGTTACAGACGGTCTGTATGTAAATTCCACATGGTCTGTAAACCTGGAACGCCTCGTTGGAATTCCAGCCCTTTACTCTGTTACATGGTGATCACAGGAGCTCTAACAGAGCATTTTAGACAAAGGATGAATACGAATGTACAGTATGAGACACATAGTGTGTTTTGGGAAACTGAAGAAAGTAAATGGTTCCGGTCTTGGCCTTTTGGGCTTGATGGTATATACCACAAAGTTTCAATCAATCAATCAATCAATCAATCAATCAATATTTCTTTGAATAGCGCTTTTTATAACTAACGGACTTAGGAAAGGAAGTCCGGTTCCAGGCCGCTCCGTGAGCAAGCCAGAGGCAACAGTGGCGAGGAAAAACGTGAGACGAGCAACAGAAAACACGGGCCTTTCTCACATCCCTTCCTGCCTCGTTCATACCTGCCTCAAAACATGACACGCACGCTACATCATGTTCTCCACAGCTCAGCTAATGTGATTTGAAGATCAGTGGACCCACACAATGCCCGCCCCAGCTCGACTGATGTGAGCGTGAGCCGTAATCTCCTTTATTGTTCCTTTTCTTCTCGCATCTGTTCTGTTCTCTGCCCCTTTCTTCAGCGCTCCTCTCCCGACGGAGGGGCAGAACGATAGAGATGGACTCTAACACCTCTCCGCAGCTCCGAGCTCTTTTG
This sequence comes from Prochilodus magdalenae, assembly GCA_024036415.1. Taxonomy (NCBI): domain Eukaryota; kingdom Metazoa; phylum Chordata; class Actinopteri; order Characiformes; family Prochilodontidae; genus Prochilodus; species Prochilodus magdalenae. The sequence continues at coordinate 50,546 of JAMWET010004696.1, forward strand.
ACACCTCCTAACGATCAATAATCAATCCATTACCCTCTCCTGAGCGTGTGTGTCGGACGAGAGAAAGGCCGGAGCCCCACTCCTGCAGCCGCTCTGTAAGGAGACAGTAAAGCCACTGAGCCAGAAAGAGAGGCTGCTTGGTGCTCCATTCCCTGAAAGGTGAACTGAAGGCAACACACACACTGGCACAGCGGCGGAGAGCAACCGAGAGAGGGAGAGTGAAAGACTGACAATGAGAGAGGGAGAGGGAGAGGGAGAGAGACTCACCTCCTGTCCATGTTAATGAGAATAAAGCAGAGTCACGCTTTGCAGCTGTCCAGCAGTTTGTTCTGAGCAATTCAGAGTCAATTGGGTGCGAAATAAATAAATAAGTGGATAATACAATTTATGGATGGCTGCTTCTGTCCTGAGGCCTCGATTACCGCAGGCGGTGTTGACTTCTGCACTAGTCACTCAATAACACGCACGCACACAGTTTGACGTTTTGTGACAGCTGAACGCTCGCGGAGTCATGACTGGCACGTCTCTCGGCCAATCACAGCTGTCTCTCGCTATGTTGGTCAGGGTTTAACCAGTTCAGAGAGCTTTGGAGGACGAGACGAGCTAAACTACAACCAACCACAACCACACAAATTAAAACAGGGTGACTCGGTTGGGTAAGCCATCAATCTATCGATCAGTGGATTTACTGATCAGTCAGTATGGTCGGTCAGTCAATCGGTCGGCTGGTTGGACGATCAGTCTGTCAGTCAGTCAGTTAATGAATCAGCTAGTCAATCAGTTAGCCATTCAATCTTCAATTAATCAATCAAACAAACAATTAATCAATCAATCAAGATTTATTTTTATTCAGTAATATATTGAGGGATCAATGGATCAATCAGTCAGTCTGACTGGTCATTCAGTTGGTCAGTCAGCTAGGTGGCCAATCAATCAGTCGATCTTCAATGAATCAGTCAATCAATCAATTAGTCAATCAGTCTGTCAGTCAGTTAATCAATCAATCAACATTTATTTTCACTCAGAAATACAGTGAGGGATCAATGGATCAATCAATCAATCAATCAATCAATCAGTCTGACTGGTCTTTCAGTTAGTCAGTCAGCTAGGTGGTCAATCAATCAGTCAATCTAAAATTAATCAATCAATCAAGATGTATTTTCACTCAGAGATATAGTGAGGGATCAATGGATCAATCAATCAATCAATCAGTCAATCTGACTGGTCATTCAGCTGGTCAGTCAGCCAATTAATCAGCTAGTTAGTCAATCAATTAGTCGATCTTCAATTAATCAGACAATCAAACAATTAGTCAATCAGTCTGTCAGTCAGTCAATCAATCAATCAAGCTTTATTTTCTCTCAGAGAAATAATGAGGGATCAATGAATCATTTGATCAATTAATCAGGTCGTCTGATTGGTTGATTGGTTGGACGGTCAGACAGTCAGTCATTTAATCAATCAGTCAATCAATGAATTAATTAAATAGAATTGAGTCTGGTTTAAATGAGAAACACATATAAACACACATAAACAGATTAACAATAAAACCAAACCAGGTAACTACAAAGAGAGAATTAAGATTCAACTAATTAAGGGAAAATAAAACCAGGATAATAAAATTATTCACAATTTAACAGAACAGGATGAATGGGTGAAGACAGAAAGGATTTCTGAACAGTCAAATAATCCTAAAGTCAAATTAAACCGGGAGGGGAAAGACCAACTCTGAAACGACTCAGTGGCACCAGTGAGCGGACTTTCACAGGAGGCCTGGTTAAAGCCCACAGGCCACGTCTCACTGAAACTGAGGAACTTAGGGCTTCTGTCTCCCTGAAGGATTGAGCCGCTTAGAAGATGAGTGAGTGAGAGAGTGAGCGAGCGAGCGAGTGAGCGATTAAGTGAGTGAGTGAGTAATTAAGTGAATGAGTGAGTGAGTGATTGAGTGAGTGATT
>JAMWET010004696.1:60000-85000 GCA_024036415.1 Prochilodus magdalenae
GCTAGCAGAGTCATTAAGAGTGGCGTGATGTGATGTGGAACACTATGAGAAACGTATCAAGCTGGATACCTCGGTGTCAAAACACACCACCAGCATTATGAGGCTAGACTTCAGTTTTCCAATTCCACCTTAAATGGTGCAGTAGCTAAGTTCTAGTGCTAACCTTCGGGTTCTTATTCTCCAGCTTCTTGTTTAAACGTTGCCATTCCACCTTAAATACATTTACATTTACGGCATTTAGCTGACGCGCTTATCCAGAGGTTAATCACATTACAGGTGGGCCAGTGTAGTGTTAGGAGTCTTCCCAAGGACTCTTATTGGTGTAGCACAGCATCGTCACCCAGACCGGGATTCGAACCCCAGTCTCCCACATGTGGTGGCTCTCTGGCGGGCAGTGGTGTTATCCGCTGAGCTACACCAACCACCAGTTGAATTCTATTGCTGACTTTCAGCTTCTTATTCTTCAGCTTTTTGTTTGAGTTTTTACTCCACCTTAAATGGTGTAAAAGCTAAGTTCTAGTGCTGACATTCAGCTTCTTGTTCACCAGCTTCTTGTTTAAACTGTCCCATTCCACCTTAAGGGGTGGAGGTGAAGGGACACCAGGCGTAACGCGTGACAACAAACCGTTTATCTTACAACATTAACAAGAACTAATGGTACTTAACTCCACTATTTTGAGACACTGTTAAGATTTAAACTTCAGGATACTAGCTAAAGTACATACTAAAGTACATTTCTAGTAAATAAATATACTTATTTAGTACAGGTAGTACTATTTTAGTACTGAAGAGGTAATAAACTGTACTATCATCATTAGGATTATAATGATGGATTTAAGTATAGACTTAAAAAGTATAAAAGGTATATTGAAGTATAAACTTCAATATACTTAAGTAGATAAAGTACATACTAAAATACATTTCTAGTACATAAAAATACTTATATTTAGTACACTTAGTATTTTAAGTACTTTGAAGTACTGCTGGGTTATAAACTGTACTATCATCATTAGGATTTACTCAAATATACTTAAACATACTTAAGTACACACTTAAGTATCTTACTGTACTGAATGTATGGTATTTTTAATATACCATGTATTTATTATGCTAAATATAGTCATTAGGGCCATTAAAATAGACGTGATGGTTACTTAATTCTACCATTTTGAGACACTATTAAGATTTAAACTTCAATATACTTAAGTAGCTAACGTGCATACTAAATTACATTTCTAGTACATAAAAATACTTATTTAGTACACTTAGTATTTTAAGTACTCTGAAGTACTGCTGTGGTTATAAATTTTACTATCATCATTAGGATTCACTTAAATATACTTAAACATACTTAAGTACATTTCTAATACATTACAGTATACTTAAGGTATACAGGGTACTACTCGTACTTATTACTTATATATATATATAATTATACTTATAAACTACAAAGTGGCTAATTTACTTAAGTACTTAAGCAGTATACCTCCTTGTACTCATGATTACTGTACTGAATGTATGGTATTTTTAATATACCATGTATTTATTATGCTAAATATAATCATTAGTGCTATTAAAGTAGACTTAAATAGAACTAATGGTACTTAATTCTACGATTTGAGACACTATTAGGATTTAAAATTCAATATACTTAAGTAGATAAAGTACATACTAAAATACATTTCTTGTACATAAAAATACTTATTTAGTACACTTAGTATTTTAAGTACACTGAAGTACTGCTGTGGTTATAAACTGTACTATCATCATTAGGATTCACTTAAAAATACTTAAACATACTTAAGTACACACTAAAGTACATTTCAAATACATCACAGTATACTTAATGTATACAGGGTACTACTCCTGCTTATTACTTATATACATAATTATACTTATAAACTACAAAGTGGCTAATTAACTGAAGTACTTAAGTAGTATACTTCCTTGTACTCATGATTACTGTACTGAATGTGTGCTATTTTTAATATAACATTTTTTTATTATGTTAAATATCGTCGCTGTCCAAAGAAAAACAAGTATCTCCAAAATACCAACTTTACAGGAGAGGCCAAAACCCAATTTAATTCTAATGTATGTCAATTGGAACTAGACTTTTTCCAAGTCATCTTTGGGCCATTTCTGTTGCTCCAATCATCATGAAATTCACGCACAGTGTAAACAACAGCTCATGTGATCCAATGATACATAAAAGTAAAAATTGTCAAAAATGGAGATACATGGTTTTTACTGGACAGCGACGATATAATCATTAGTGCCACTAAAATAAATACTTAAAAAAAACTTAAATAGAACTAATGGTACTTAATTCTACCATTTGAGACACTATTAAGATTTAAACTTCAATATACTTAAGTAGATAAAGTACATACTAAAATACATTTCTAGTACATAAAAATACTTCACTAATAAAAAAAAATACTACTAATACATCACAGTATACTTAATGTATACAGGGTACTACTCCTGCTTATTACTTATATATATAATTATACCTATAAACTACAAAGTGACTAATTTACTTAAGTACTTAAGTAGTATACTTCCTTGTAATCATGATTACTGTACTGAATGTGTGGTATTTTTAATATACCATGTATTTATTATGCTAAATATAATGGACTTAAATAGAACTAATGGTACTTAATTCTACCATTTTGAGACTTAAATATATATAAGTACCTATTAAAGTACATACTACAGTACCTACTTATTTAGTATACTTAGTATATCCAGTACACTGAGGTACCAGTGAGGTCATCTATATGCTGGACTTGTTTGTAGCGCACACAGGGCACAGAAACTCAAATCCATGAGGTGGTTGAAAGGTGTTTGCTGGCTCTCGTTTCTTCACCTGATTATTCAGCTCATTATTAATTTAATTTTCCATCATGGTCTGTTTTTCGTCTCTGCTCCGATATGCTGCTCTGGACAGCTAAAATAACAATAACTTCATCAGCGTCCAAACACGCCCAGCGCTGAGCGGTCCAGACAGACGTGCAGGGCTTGGCAGAGCGCAGGCAGGGAAGATTAACATGTCTAACCGCGATGACACAGCTTTGCAGGGGGATGGAAGCGTGCGTAAAGGCTATTTTCCAGAAGACGACCCCCCTGGTGCATTCCCGTAGCCCCCAGACACGGCGCAATAAAGGAGGACTAGAAACCGTTCATGCGCCGAGCTGAACCTAAAAACAAAATGCCCTGTATGTCATTTACTATATCAGAAAACTACAGACCGCCGGCGCTGGAGGCCACGGAGATAATGAGTCTCGCATATGCTGTAGGATTTCCTGTACACACTCCTATCTGTGAACATGTGGTCTGCGCCGAGGGCCTTTTCAGCTCCACTCTTATCATTTAAGTAAAAAGTAAATGTTAACGGTTTATTTTAGGGAACACACATCATGGGGCGGTGGGGGAGGGCGGCGGAGGGGCTATGCCAGTCTCGCTCAGTAAGGCTCCAGTCATTTGTATACCATGATATAGACTTTATTAATTAGGTACATGGCTGGCATCAGTGGACTCTTTAAACAGGCTATCTAGCCTACCGTCTATGTTTGGTTGTTAAAGGGGACCTGGGTTCGTCTACACCCACCCACAGCTGCACCCAGACGGAGGTGTGGGAGTGCGGTGCTGTTGGGAAGGAAGATAAAGGTGACCAGGATCAATAACTGATGACCAAGAGGAAGAAACCTCAAGATCAGATTCTAAATCAGACCACACAAGATGGGTAGGGTTTTTAAATCAGATCACACAGGATGGGCAGTTACTCCAAATCAGACCACACAGGATGGATAGGGTTTCTAAATCAGACCACACAGGATGGGTAGGGTTTCTAAATCAGACCACACAGGATGGGTAGGGTTTCTCAATCAGACCACACAGGATGGTCAGTGTTTCTAATTCAGACCACACAGGATGGGCAGTTACTCCAAATCAGACCACACAGGATGGGTAGGGTTTCTCAATCAGATCACACAGGATGGGCAGTTGCTTAAATCAGACCACACAGGATGGTCAGTGTTTCTAATTCAGACCACACAGGATGGTCAGTGTTTCTAAATCAGACCACACAGGATGGGCAGTTGCTCAAATCAGACCACACAGGATGGGCAGTGTTTCTAAATCAGACCACACAGGATGGTCAGTGTTTCTAAATCAGACCACACAGGATGGGCAGTGTTTCTAAATCAGACCACACAGGATGGGCAGTTGCTTAAATCAGACCACACAGGATGGGCAGTGTTTCTAAATCAGACCACACAGGATGGTCAGTGTTTCTAAATCAGACCACACAGGATGGGCAGTTTTTCTAAATCAGACCACACAGGATGGTCAGTGTTTCTAAATCAGACCACACAGGATGGGCAGTTGCTCAAATCAGACCACACAGGATGGGCAGTGTTTCTAAACCAGACCACACAAGATGGGAAGTTGCTCCAAATCAGACCACACAGGATGGGCAGTTTTTCTAAATTAGACCACACAGGATGGTCAGTGTTTCTAAATCAGACCACACAGGATGGGCAGTTGCTTAAATCAGACCACACAGGATGGGCAGTTGCTCAAATCAGACCACACAGGATGGTCAGTGTTTCTAAATCAGACCACACAGGATGGGCAGTTGCTTAAATCAGACCACACACGATGGGCAGTTGCTCCAAATCAGACCACACAGGATGGGCAGTTTTTCTAAACCTTACCACACAGGATGGGCAGTTGCTCCAACTGACCTTTAAAGGTCATGACAGTCGCTATGCTACAGCTTGGTGATGCTAACTAAGGCTATGTATACTATGTGAATGTCCTGTCACCGTCCTGCTCGGATTTCTCCTCGTCTTCCTTGACCAGCTGTTTCATACCTTGAGTTTCTGCAGTGCTTGCCAACGTTGTCCATCTTCGATTACATGCATTCAGCTGCTGATGTCACATGAACACCAGAGGTGGACGTCCTAGGCGTCCCCAAACTTTTGGTGTGCAGTGCAGTCTGTCACGCCTTGGTGCTGCATAATAAAGGTGCTTTACAGAAGGAGACGGGGGAGAGAGAGGAGAGCGGGCAGCTAAGCCTCGTGGCCAGGTTGAGCGGAAGGTTATGCAGGAGCGGCGTGGAGGCAGAGGGGGCTGAAATGTCTCGGATGTAGCGGCAGGGGAGTAATTCGAAATCCCCTCAAAGGAAGAAAACAGTTTTCCAGTCTCGGCGTAAAAGGGATTGAGAGTTCACGCATGGACGGGTTTATGTACACTGGAGTCTGCCTACAAAACAGGCAACCCCCCAACCCCTCCACCCACCATCACCCCCACCCTCCCGGATTTAGTGTTCTGACAGCTCAGAGGGCGAGAGAGACGGAGAGAGAGGGAGTGAATGGAAAGGCCTTTAGCTACATATGGATCAATGACTTTTAAAGATGTGCTGCTCCTGACATGTTCACACGAGGCCATGCTTATACAACCACCGGCCACTTTATTAGGTACACCTCCTGGTATCTACACTCACTGTCCATCTTATCAGCTCCACTGTCCATACAGGACACTCTGTAGTTCTACAGCTCCAGACTGTAGTCCATCTGTTTCTCTGTGTACTGTATTACCCTGTTCTTCAATGGTCAGGACCCCCACAGGACCACCACAGAGCAGGTATGATGTGGGTGGTGGATCATTCTCAGCACTGCAGTGACACTGACGTGGTGGTGGTGTGTTAGTGTGTGTGGTGCTGGTGTGAGTGGATCAGACACAGCAGTGCTGCTGGAGTGTTTAGACACTGTGTCCACTCACTGTCCACTCTATTAGACACTCCTACCTTGCTGGTCCACCTTGTAGATGGACAGTCAGAGACGATAGCTCATCTGCTGCTGCACAGTGCAGTGCTGGTCATCCTCTAGTCCTTCATCAGTGGGCACAGGACACTGCCCACAGGACACTGCCCCACAGGATCGCTACCCCACAAGACGCTGCCCCACAGGACGCTGCACCACAGGACGCTGCACCACAGGACGCTGCACCACAGGACGCTGCCCCACAGGACGCTGTCTGCTGGATAATTATGGTGGGTGGACGATCCTTCTGTAAAAGTATACAGTAAATACCACAGCATGATCTACCACAAAACCTTGAAGGGAAAGTTCACCCACCTTTTAAAATTCAGTCCTTGAGATGTAAACAAACTCGTTCAGACTCTGGTTTAATGTGAAACTGACCTGAGACAGTTCCATGTTGGGTGTACCTCCATTAATAGAAGAGGACGAGGCTCATCTGGTGTGCTATGGTCTTTACAGAAGGCATCCCTAGTTTGCACAGCAGTCCACAACCCTTGCTCTTGAGATCCAGCTTCCTGACACGGAGCCAGTTTATTGGATCCACGTGTTACAGCTGTAATTGGATTGGGCATGGACTGGACATGTTTCTGGATGTCCAGACACTCCTACATCAGAGAACAGTTGATTCCAGATTTGGTGGAGGCCTTCCCTGGCACAGTTCCGAGGAGAATTCCCTGTAGACTGGGATTTTATCCACTGCTGGTAGAACCGTATGACCGTATGCTTCCATACACCTGCAGATTCAGCTACTTGGCCACGCCCACATGCAGTCCCTCCTTTTAGCCAATCATTAACATCTGCTCTGGAGCATTTTTCCACACATGGAAGGAGACATTCAGATGGACGTCTGGTTACCTTCACCACCACTGTGAACCGCTCTGACTCTGCAAATTTCCTCAGAACGGAGCGTCTCACAACAAACCCATTCTGAATGACTCTGTTTACCTCATGACGACTTAATTATACTGAATGTCTGAATTATTGGTGGGGTTCCCCTTTAACGCCCAACCCTTATAACCAGAGATGTGAAGGTTCTGTGTGTCTCCTGCCCGAGGAAGCGTGTGACAATCACAGCAGCACTTAAACAGCTTAGCGTGCTTCAGATATGCATGCGCTGAGGACGGAGCTGAAGTGGTCATGGCTGAGTAAATGTGAGTGTGTTATGCTCAGAGATGGAGGAGTGTGTGGTATGTGTGTGGTATGTGTGTGTGTTCACTACACAGAGAGATAAAAAAGGTACCAGCTCAGAGAAAGTAAAGGAAGCAGCAGTGCTGCCTCTCCAGAGACGTTCCAGCGGCGCGCTCTGCTCTCAAGGCTCTTTTCTGAAGCTTCATTTTTCTCCTCCTGAAAGCCTCGTCGCTCACGCACGCACCACGCAAGGTCGTTCAGTCGTCGCCAAGACAGCAACACCGAAGTTCATTATCATGTCGGAAATCTCAGGAGGAAGAATGCGTGTGGACTTCAACCTTCAGACAAGCGCTCCTCCTCGCACCATCCCTGAAAAGTAGCCACGGACACTCGTCGCTCCGGCACAACCTGCATGAGTCAGAATAAACAGAGGGGATGACAGAGCGCTCCTCTAACAGGGCTTTACTGCACACGCCTCATGTATAATGCATCGGTGTGGCTATTAAACCGAACACAGAAGGCCGGTTCAGCAAACTCAGGCCGATATGTGGTCGCTGGACATCAGGAGAGGCCTGTGTTTCTTATTAAAGGAGAGACGGGGCCAGGGGCCTCAATAATAGATTTAATTTACCTAATTTAATTTTTGCTAAATTACTGAAACAATAAAAACATGATCAGTTATGGCCTTTATTCAGTGCTGAAACAGAGCCTGGGATGGTTCTTGAGAAGTGTCAGTGCATTTTGATGAAGTTGGACGAGGCTGGTGTTCAGCATTGCGTTCATCAGCTCTTCTATAAGCAACAAAACGTCATCAGCATCATTACTGTCATCACCAATAACAACAGCGCCATCGCTACCACCCTTATTATTATTACTGCCATCCTCAACAATGGCATCATAACCATCACTATCATTATTGCCATTATCACAACCACCAATAATCATCACTAGCATTACCACAGTAATCAACACCGCCACTACCAATATCATCACCACTATTACCACCACTCCCACAGTAACCATCACCACCAGTATCATCACCATCATCACATTAATCACCACCACTACAACCATTCCCACAGTAACCATCACCACCACTATCATCACCACTATTACCACCACCATCACATTAATCACCACCACTATCATCACCATCATCACATTAATCACCACCACTACAACCATTCCCACAGTAACCATCACCACCACTATCATCACCACTATTACCACCATCATCACAATAATCACCACCACTACAACCATTCCCACAGTAACCATCACCACCAATATCATCACCAGTATTACCACCACCATTATCATCACCAGTATTACCACCATCATCACAGTAGTCACCACCACCACTAACACCACTATTACCACCATTACCACAGAAATCGCCACAGCCACCACCAATATCACCACTATTACCACCATTACCACAGTAATCACCACCACCACTAACACCACTATTACCACAGAAATCACCACGACAGCCACCATTCCCACAGTAACCATCAACACCACTCTTACCACCATAATTACAGTAATCACCACCACCACCATTACCACCATTACCGCAGAAATCACCACAGCCACCACCAATATCACCACTATTACGACCATTACCACAGTAATCACGACAGCCACCATTCCCACAGTAACCATCACCACCACTATCATCACCACTGTTACCACCATAATTACAGTAATCACCACCACTATCACCACCATTACCGCAGAAATCACCATCACTACCACCATTCACACAGTAACTATCACCACCATCATCACCAGCATTACCACCATTACCGCAGTAATCACCACAGCCACCACCATTATCATCACCAATATTACCACCATCATCACAGTAGTCACCACCACCACTAACACCACTATTACCACAGAAATCACCACAGCCACCACCAATATCATCACCATTACCACAGTAATCACCACCACCACTAACACCACTATTACCACAGAAATCACCACGACAGCCACCATTCCCACAGTAACCATCACCACCACTGTTACCACCATAATTACAGTAATCACCACCACCACTATCACCACTATTACCACCATTACCGCAGAAATCACCACAGCCACCACCAATATCATCACCACTATTACCACCATTACCACAGTAATCACCACGACAGCCACCATTCCCACAGTAACCATCACCACCACTATCATCACCACTGTTACCACCATAATTACAGTAATCACCACCACCACTATCACCACTATTACCACCATTACCGCAGAAATCACCACAGCCACCACCAATATCATCACCAGTATTACCACCATCACAGTAGTCACCACCACCATGACCACTATTACCACCATTACCGCAGAAATCACCACAGCCACTACCAATATCATCACCACTATTACCACCATCATCACATTAATCACCACCACTACCACCATTCCCACAGTAACCATCACCACCACTATCATCACCAGTATTACCACCATTACCGCAATAATCACCACAGCCACCACCAATATCATCACCACTATTACCACCATCATCACATTAATCACCACCACTACCACCATTCCCACAGTAACCATCACCACCACTATCATCACCATTATTACAACCATAATCACAGTAATCACCACCACTACCGCAGAAATCACCATCACTACCACCATTAACACAGTAACTATCACCACCATCATCACCAGCATTACCACCATTACCGCAGTAATCACCACAGCCAGCAGCAATATCACCACCACTATTACCACCATCATCACATTAATCACCACCACTACCACCATTTCCACAGTAACCATCACCACCACTAGCATCACCATTATTACAACCATAATCACAGTAATCACCACCACTACCGCAGAAATCACCATCACTACCACCATTCACACAGTAACTATCACCACCATCATCACCAGCATTACCACCATTACCGCAGTAATCACCACAGCCACCACCATTATCATCACCAATATTACCACCATCATCACAGTAGTCACCACCACCACTAACACCACTATTACCACCATTACCACAGAAATCACCACAGCCACCACCAATATCATCACCACTATTACCACCATTACCACAGTAATCACCATAACAAATATCATCACCACCACCATCACCACAGTTATCATCATAACCATCGTCAGTATCATCGCCATGTTTACTAATATCATCATCACTATTGCCACCATGACCACAGTAATCATCACCATTTTATCATCATCACTATCATCCATCATCATGACCGCGGGTGACAGTGGGGATGTAGAGCGACCAGTAAACGCATAGCTCCACTCCTCTTCACCACTACAGCGTCTTTACCACGGCTACTGCCTGCTCCAGCCTGCGTCCGATCTCTCGACCCTTCCTCCCACCACATGTGAATGAGACCCCGGGATGCTCCTCCACCTGTAGCAGGTCCTCTCTCCTCCTCCACCACATATGTATAATAGTAAATCGCCGGAGATGCTGTGTAACATCAGGAATGACACAAGCAGTAATAAATGAATATCCAGAATTCATTGCATTGTGATTAAATCTCAAGGCCAATAACTCAACCCCAAATAAATACATACATTATTTATCAACAAGATGGATGGAGACTGTCAGAGGAATTATGAACCACCCACTCAGAAGCCTGAAGACTCAAACAGATGACAAATGATATGAGACAGATGATATTCTGGAAAACAACGCACTATGATATTTATAATATATATATATATATAGACCCATCTTATCAGCTCCACTGACCATATAGAAGCGTTTACAGACTGGAGTCCATCTGTTTCTCTGTATACTGTATTACCCTGTTCTTCAATGGTCAGGACCCCCACAGGACCACCACAGAGCAGGTATGACGTGGGTGGTGGATCATTCTCAGCACTGCAGTGACACTGACGTGGTGGTGGTGTGTTAGTGTGGGTGGTGCTGGTGTGAGTGGATCAGACACAGCAGTGCTGCTGGAGTGTTTAGACACTGTGTCCACTCACTGTCCACTCTATTAGACACTCCTACCTTGCTGCTCCACCTTGTAGATGGACAGTCAGAGACGATAGCTCATCTGCTGCTGCACAGTGCAGTGCTGGTCATCCTCTAGACTTTCATCAGTGGGCACAGGACGCTGCCCTCAGGATTTTGGTGGTCTACCAGCTCTTCCAGGTGGTTGCTAGGAGTCCCATTTTCTCTGTATCTTTTAATCAGTTCCTGGAGTTCCAGGCTTTTGTACTAGTTTCACTTTTCCTGTATTCCCTGTAGACTGGGATTGTATCCACTGCTGGTAGACCCGTATGACCCAACGCTTCCATACACCTGCAGATTCAGCTACTTCCTTCACACTATGGTCTTTGGCCACGCCCACATGCATCCCTCCTTTTAGCCAATCATTAACATCTGCTCTGGAGCGTTTTCCACACATGAAGCGAGACATTCCCTGCACTGTAGGACCTCTTCCCAATCTATGCATCCCGTCACTCACACCCCACAGGTATGTATAGCCCCATCATCCTCGTGCAGCGCCATCTGCAGGAGCCTGAAGCTACTACCACTAATCCCTCATGGTCTCCTCCCAGTTGGCTATGCCTGGTAAACCTCCACCGGGTTCCTAATCAGATGTTCAAACTGCTTCACCTGGCTCCATTCAGAGTGTTCCACATTAAAATAGATTTTAATTCTTTCTGAAATATTTATGAAGTTTTTAAATAGACGTCTGAACGTAAGCACCACATTTAAACCTCTTACTGGTAATTATCAGCTGCCATATGGTTTGCTGATATCATACCAGAGATACTCTCACTAATAACACAATCTGGAAATAGAAACACAAAAAATTAGAAAAAGAGAGATAGAGAGAGAGAGGGAGGGGGAGAGAGAGATAGAGAGACACACAGAGAGAGACAGAGAGAGAGTGAGTGAGAGAGAGAGAGAGAGAGAGAGAGATAGACAGAGAGAGAGTGAGTGAGAGAGAGAGAGAGAGAGATAGACAGAAAGAGACAGAGAGAGAGAGAGAGAGAGAGAAGAGAAAGGGAGAGAGAGAGAGAGAGGGAGAGAGAGAGTGAAGAGAAAGGGAGAGAGAGAGAGAGAGAGAGAGAGAGAGAGGGAGGGAGAGAGAGAGTGAAGAGAAAGGGAGAGAGAGATGAGTAGAAGACTCTGGTTTATGTATTATTTAACCTGATGTAATTATCGTTACACTCTCAGATCTTTTACCCGAATTATATTAGCAACAATTCAAATAAGTGTTCCGGGCATTCCGGGTATTTCAGGCATTCCAGGCATTCCGGGAGTTTGCAGCAGGTCCATTAAAATAACCTTTCAGGCAAATAGGCGGGAAAAAGGAAAGGGGCCTCTCACACTGCACAGATCAGGAATGGGAATCAACACGACCAGCTCCGAGATCAGCACAGAGATGAAAAAGAGTGAGAGAGTGAGAAAGTGGTAGAGTAAGAGAGAGAGTGTGAGAGTAATGGAGAGAGTGAGAGGAAAGAAAAAAAGGAGTGAGAGTGTAAGAGATGGAGAGAGTGAGAACGTGAGAGAAAGAGAGAAGGGAGAACTAGAAAGTGATAGAGTAAGAAAGTGAGAGAGTGAGTAAGAGAAAAAGAGTGAGAGTGAGTGAGAAAGTGATAGAGTAAGAGAGAGAGTGTAAGAGAGAGAGATGGAGAGAGTAAGAGAGAGTGTAAGAGATGGAGAGAGTAGAAGAAAGAGAGAGAGAGGGAAAGTGGTAGAGGAAGAGAGAGAGTGTAAGAGAGACTGAGAGAGAGAGTAAGAGATAGTGGTAGAGTGAGTATTTGAAAGTGATAGAGGGGGGGGAGAGAGAGAGAGAGAGAGAGAGAGAGAGAGAGAGAGAGAGAGAGATAGAGGTGGAGAAAGTGAGAGATGGGAGGAGACAGTATTTGAAAGTGATAGAGAGGCGGAGAGAGTGAGAGAGACAGAGAGAGAGAGATAGAGGTGGAGAAAGTGAGAGAAAGGGAGGAGAGAGTATTTGAAAGTGATAGAGAGGCGGAGAGAGTGAGAGAGAGAGGTGGAGAGAGTGATAGAGAGGGGGAGAGAGAGAGAGAAAGAAAGGTGGAGAGAGTGAGAGAAAGGGAAAAGAGAGTATTTGAAAGTGATAGATGGAGAGAGTGAGACAAAAAGTGGTAGAGTGAGAGAGAGAGAGATGGAGAGAGTAAGAGAAAGAGAGAGAGAGGTGGAGAGAGTGAGAGAGTGAGAGAAAAGGAGGAGAGAGAGTTTGTCAGTAATCTGTTGGAGCTGTGTGATGAATAGAGCTATCAGACTAACGGAGGTGTAGAAGACGTTGCCATCTGCCTCCCCATTACAATAATGAAGTGTGTGCGGCCCCAGCGGCGAGCCCACCCGCACCCCATCACACACACGCACAGCTTTCAGAGCCCCCCCACACACTTCACAGCTCATTGGTCAGAGTGATGCGCCAATCACCGCACACCCGCCCATCACCCGTTCCCCCCAAGCCCAGGAGAGTGGGAGGGACCACTGGACTGAAACTCAGGATCTGGAGTTTAAACTAGAACCTGGCAAAGGGGAACACCGTGTGCTGAGCACACCTGGGCTGGCAGTACCTGAACGTTCCCATCAACCATAGACGCTGTCCACTCGGCATGCAACAGAACCGGTTCCGGCACGAGCTCTTAGCTTCAACATGACGGTAGTGGTCTTCAGGAACTTGTTCGGAGACATCCTTTCTAAGGAGTGGGCGGAGCTAAGTGGATGGGGGCGGTGTTATTCTAATGAGGCCCTTCTTGACATAAATCTGGAGAGCTTGTTGAAGCCCATGTTTTCTAATCCACACAGGAACGGGCCGGGTGGTCTTATCTTACTCTAGATAATCAGACATCTAGAGTTCTAGATACCCAAACATCTAGAGTTCTAGATACCCAAACATCCACTGTACTGCCAAAAGTATTCGCTCGTCTGCCTTCACACGCATGTGAACTTGAGTGACCCCCCCATTTTTATCCCCTAGGTTTTAATCTGATGTCGGCCCAAACCCAGCTCCGCCATCTGACTGAGACGATCAACAGAGCTACCAGGGAACAGCTTTCATCAGACCCAAGCCAGGACCTGAACCTCTGACGCACAGGGAACCTAACCAGCAGCTGTACACGTTCTTAAACAGGTGACCCTGCTGGGGTTTATAGTGGAACACAAACGGTACACCCCCAGTAGAACCCAGTACTGTGATGCAGTTAGGCCCAGAAACATCTGCAGGTCAAATGAAGTTCATCTTACAGATGTTCAACAAACACACTAGCAGGGTTAATGCTGAGGTGAGTCCTGCAGCACCAATAACTATCTAGAACATTACATCTCCATTAACATATTAGCTGTTAGTGTTAGGTAGTGCTATGTGCAGAGAGCTATCTAGAACATGATATCTGTTAATATATTACCCACAGCTGTTAGTGTTAGCTAGTGCTAAATGGCAGTAGCTATCTAGAACATTACCTCTCTATTGATATATTACCTCAACTATTAGTATTAGCTTGAGCTAGATGCACAGAACCATCTAGAACATTACATCTCTGGTAATATATTACCTCATCAGTTAGTGTTAGCTAGTGCTACATGCTGAGAACTATCTAGAATATTACATCTCCATCAATATAATGACTTAACTGTTAGTGTTAGCTAGTGCTAAATGGCAACAGTTATCTAGAACATTACATCTCCATTACCATATTACCTCAGCCGTTAGTGTGAGCTAGTGCTATGTGCAGAGAACTATCTAGAACAAGATATCTGTTAATATTTTACCTCAGCTGTAGCATTAGCCAGTGCTAAATGGCAATAGCTATCTAGAACATTCCATTTCCATTGATATATTACCTCAAGTATTAGTGTTAGCTAGAGCTACATGAACAGTACCATCTAGAACATTGCATTTGTGGTAATATATTACCTCAGCTGTTAGTGTTAGCGAGAGCTACATGCACAGAACTATCTAGAACATTCCATCTCTGTTAATATATTACCACAGCTGTGTTAGCTAGTGCTACATGCTGAGAACTATCTAGAACATTCCACCTCTGTTAATATATTACATCAGCTGTTAGTGTTAACTAGTGCTACATGCAGAGAACTATCTAGAACATTACATCTCTATTAATATATTACCACAGCTGTGTTAACTAGTGCTACATGCAGATAACTATCTAGAACATTACATCTCTATTAATATATTACCACAGCTATGTTAACTAGTGCTACATGCAGATAACTATCTAGAACATTACATCTCTATTAATATATTACCTCAGCTGTTAGTGTTAACTAGTGCTACACGCAGAGAACTATCTAGAACATTACATCTCTATTAATATATTACCACAGCTGTTAGCGTTAGGTAGTGCGACATGCAGAGAACTATCTAGACCATTCCATCTCTGTTAATATATTACCACAGCTGTTAGTGTTTGCTAGTGCAACATGAAGAACTATCTAGAACATTACATCTATGTTAATGCCAGTGCTAAACCCCAAGAACTATCTGGAGCATTACATCTCCATCAGTATACTGTACTACCTTAGTTGTTAGCATTATCTAGAACATGACATCGGTGTTAATGTTACCTCAGCTGGTAGTTGACTGGTTTTCAAATATGGTAATTTTTATTTTATTTTTTCTTCCTTAGAGAAACAGAGGGGGTCCTGGGGGGTCCGTGACCCCCTAATTAACCCGTTGGACCCCCCGAATATTTGCGGAGGGGTTGGGATGATGTTGTGCTATCAGTTAAGAACCAAGACTCTCAAACTCAAGGAAACACGCTGTAGCGTATTTGTAAACATGAAAGCGTGTTCAGTTTCCCAGACTGGTGGAAACAGTGAGTCATGTCTCAAGCTGAGGACAAAAGACGAGACGTGTGAGACAGTAAGTGTAGAGGACTGTACACTTACAGGGGACGTAGTTCCCGTCACACCAGTCTGTCCTTGACCAGGCGCAAGTCTAGCTTGCAAGACGCTTCAAAGGACAGTTACTCCAATCATCGTCTTTTAAAGCTGAGATGAAAGGAGAGTGTGACCCTTCATTCCAGGTTACAGTGGCGGTCCGGAATGAAGTCAAGCTAGTCCACAGAACAGGACCAGGACCAGATCTAAAAGGTAGGTGGCCAAAAGCAGATGCACCTGATTGGATGTGTTATTCACCATCATAGACATTTTGACAGACATGGTGCTGTAGCGAATGTGAATGTGGGGGCGGGGCTACTTTGAGGTAGACTAGAGTGCAGTACTTATTATATACTAGTCGCCATTCTAGTCGCTGTGGGGGGAATCTGAGGTGGTACTGCTAGGGGCACCAGGGTGTATATCTTATCAAAGACCAGAATGTGACCATGGCTCAACTTTCCATCGATTTCCCACCCGGATACCCAGGTACCTGTCGCCTGTGGACCACCACACTAAAGAGAAACGCATGTCGTATTTCCAGCTATTGTATCATCAGCTAATGCTAGCAGAGCTAACCAAGACAGTGTTAGCTTACCCTGGAAATTACCTTTGGCTAATAGGGTGTTGCTAATATACGTTTCTTAGATATCACCATGGCATTATTTGGGGGCATGAACTTCTGCCCTTCTTCCATTCCTGTGGGAAAGAAATTCATCCTGTCATTCCAATAACAAATCCACAAAAACAAACTCATCACACAAAGAATAACCTCACCCAGAAGGTGTGGGAGTGCGGGTGTGTTGGGAAGGAAGATAAAGGAGACCAGGATCAATAACTGATGATAAGTTTAGACTGATATGATCAATATTTATTGAGCTACACATACAGAAGTCTGTCTCTCAGTATGGCGGTGTTGGGCTGCCGTGTTTGCTAACCCAACACGCCAGACTGCCAGGTGCTAATCGGAATGGAGCTGTAGAGGTTCCTAATGGTGTCCTGTGATAATCCATCCCATGCAGCTTGAACATCCTCACACAGTTCCTGAAGATGGTGCGGTAGGGGTGGAGGTGGAGGGACACCAGGCCTTCTGGACGTGTGACGACAGACCGTTCATCTCGGTGCTGACCACGGTGCCTCCACACACGGATTCGTTGGGCGTCTCCACCAAGACTAAAGCGGGACTCGTCACTGAAGATGACCCGCTGCCATTCTGAGTCTCTCCATGACAGTCTGGTACGACACCACTGCAGTCTTTGGTGACAGTGACGTGGTGTTAAGGACAGTCGTGGTAACGGTCTGTGTGCATGTAGTCCTGCGTGGTGCAGCTGTTTGTGCAGCTATCTTTTTGGTGTTGAGTATACATCCTATCAGAGAGCACACCATTGCAGATCTGACCGAATATTCCGGAATGGGAAGGATGTGGATCTCAAATCCGCCAGATAAAGAAAGAGAAGCAGCAGCACACATACCGCTTGGCTTACAACTGTTGCACAGTCTCCATTCTTGAAGCCTACAAGCACTGGAGATAGCCCCCACCTTCAGGCCTCAGCTGCTGCCACCACCTGCAGATGGGCGAAAGTAGGGGGGCTTGTCGATTCCAGACCCCCAACACATGATGGATGGCCCTGCTTCATTTCTTGTTAGTCATGTGATGAGTTGTGATCAATCTGGCTGTTTCTCCTATGTTCTCCACTCTCGGCGGGTGTGAGATCTCACAGCTGGGAGCGTCTCTGTGTGCATCTGCACTGCAGAATCTGTAACTAGGGCTAAATTGGAGCGGAGGAAGGGAGTGAGGGATGGAGTGCCAGACAGAGCCCCAGACATATCCTTGCTGACGCATCAAAACCTGCGATCTTCACAGAGGTAACTCAACAGGAGGAGAAAGGAAAGGTTCTTAGGGGAGCGGCTCGACAGGGAATCAAACTGACATGGTTTTCCACTTACCCCAAATCAGCCAACAGACGCTGGGTTGTGCTTATATGGTTCCGAGCTAGAGCTGCTAGGCTAACGGTGCTAATAAAGCGTATGTGGTGATACACAAACAGTATGCGGTGATGTTTCACCTGGCTAGCAGGACTCAAGCGGGATATTGTGGGACATACAGCTGCGTTAAGTCACTCCGTCTTTGTTGTGAAGCTTAGTCAGACCTAAGGTGACTACATGTCTGGTTATAGAGCGGACAGTCCGGTTTTCCAACTCCCAGTCCTCCATCCGGACAGACGCCTATTAGTCCTCTTCTCGGACTAACTAACAAATAGATGAATAAGTGAACGAACGAATGGATGAACGAATGAACAGATAATACAGGAGATGATGTTTTGTTCCAGCACTGATAACATTCAATCTGTCATTTGGTAAGAGAACGAATTCAGTCATGCAATGATCATCACTAATCTCCCAAAGGCACTTCAGTAGCAGCAGTGACGGGACAAATTCAGTTCATCAGTTTCATCCTTTTATTCTCCCTGACAGAGCAGGCAGTCCGAACAATGACTCCCGTGCAGAAGGAAAGCAGAAATAAAGCAGAAACAAGATCAACGTTACACTCAGAGACACAATGAACGTCAGGATGGGTGGGCTAGTGCAGAAAGAGCTGGGCATCGGTTTGAGGATGAGTCGCGTTTACAGTCACACGGTCATGGCGTGCAGGTAAGAGGGGTAAGCAGGGTATAGGCGGTGAGCAGCGGGGTAATCCTTTCCGCAAGACTAAGGAAACAAATAATTCTGACTGCGATGCTAGAACACTGGATGATAGGAGGCGACGTTTACAGCCAACAGGACCTCCAGGTTATGTTCCCTCAAGCTGTTGCTTACCTTGAGCTCCCCCCGTCTAAACATGACTCAAAAGCTAGCTGATGCTAGTTTGAGGTTCCAGCATGGCTTCATTTGGCTTGTCTCGACTTCCAAGTAAGGTCCATCCTAGCAGAACCGTTAGGAAATGCTGTCTCGGGTTCTAGATATTCGGCACAGTGTACTTACTACACCTCTTATGTCTCTCTTAGCTGCGATACTGTACTGCTCTGGAAAAGAGGAGCAGGAAGAAATGGAGGGAAGGAGAAAAGGTCGGAAAGAAGGGTGTGGGAATGAAGGGTGCAGGTAGAGGTAAGGTTGGAGGGTGTCCCATTTCTCTGGTCATCGTGGTTTTGGTGCTGTTCCTCTGGGTCAGGTGTGTGTCCCGTGGTGCCTCTGCTCTCCTTTTAAAAACATCCTCTGAACGGTGACCCCACGAACTCCCCTGCTTGTCCTCCGTCCCTCAGCATTAGCCTCCGGTCCTCAACTTGTTCTGCAAAAAAGGAAGGACACTTTAGAAAGGACCGTCAGGAGTGAAAGAAGAATGTAGAGAGGGGTGAGGGAAGTCCGTGAGGGAGTGGATTTCATGTTAAGTGATAAGTGCAAGCAGAATTCCCGAACCCTGTGCTCTCTCGGCCTGTCAATACGAATCATTCAGACTAGTGCACTGGACGGAGGAGAGGGGGAGAGGAGACAGAAGGAGAGAGAGGCAGATAGGGACAGGGAAAGAGAAACCTAGAGATAGAGAGATAGACAGAAAGAGAGATAGAGAGAGAGAGAGAGATAGAGATAGAGATAGAGATAGAGAGAGAGAGAGAGAGAGAGAGAGAGAGAGAGAGAGAGAGAGAGAGAGAGAGAGAGAGAGAGAGAGATAGTGGGCCAGGGGTAGAAGGAGAGAAAGAAGAGTGGGATAAATTGAGATGAAAGGACAGAGAGAGAAAGGGGAAAGGGAGAGAGAGAGAGAGAGTGACAGAAAGAGAGAGAGAACCTGAAGAGGAAAGGAGACAGAAAGGGATGGAAGAGGGAAAGAGTGTGGGAGAAAGAGAGAGTGAGATATATTGAGAGAGAGAAATCGAGAAGGGGAAGGAGAGAGAAATAATGAGAGAAAAGAGAGAATTTGAGGAAGGAAGGAGACCGGAAGAGGTAAAGGAGAGAAGGAGAGAGAATGAGAGAGAAAAAGAAATAGAGATAGAGAGAGAGAAAGAGATAAGGAGAGGGAGGAAGAAAGCATGAGAGAGAGAGAGAGAGAGAGGAAGACAGCATGAGAGAGAGAGAAAGGGAACGTGAAAGAGAACGAGAATGAGAGAGAGAGAGAGAAAGAGAGAGAGAGAGACAGAGAGAGAGAGAGAGAGAAAGGGAGGGAGGAAGAGACCATGAGAGAGAGAGAGAGCCAGAAAGAGATAAAGAGAGGGAGGAAGAGAGCATGAGAGAGAGAGAGAGAGAGAGAGAGAGAGCGAGAGAGAGAGAGAGAGAGAGAGAGAGAGAGGGAGGAAGACAGCATGACAGAGAGAGAAAAAGAAAGAGAAAGTGTAAGAGAACGAGAACGAGAATGAGAGAGAGAGAGAGAAACAGAGAGAGAGAGAGAGAGAGAGAGAAAGAGATAAAGAGAGGGAGGAAGAGAGCATGAGAGAGACAGAGAGAGAGATAAAGAGAGGGAGGAAGACAGCATGAGAGAGAGAGAAAGGGAAAATGAAAGAGAGAACAAGAACGAGAGAGAGAGAGAGAGAGAACAAGAAAGAGAGAGAGAGAGAGAGAGAGAGAGAGAGAAAGAGAGAAAGAGAGAGTAAAGAGAGAGAGAGAGAGAGAGAGAGAGAGAGAGAAAGAGAGAAAGAGAGAGTAAAGAGAGAGAGAGAGACCCATTGGCAACACCAAAAAAAGATGGAGGGGAAAGGCTACAGGACGTTTCTTCCGCTCGGTGGACTGATTGATTCTCAGTCTCGTAACTACATTCACGTCCACCCGGCTGCTCGTCATCCTCAGCGCTCCGGCCCGGAAGGTCCAGGCCCGGCAGTTAGGAAAGCTTTTCCAACTTCAATCTTAAACAAGTGGCCTGCTCTACACCTCACTCCATCACCGCCGGCTGCCTGCAGACTTTCAGACAGACATTCTCCACAGTGAGCACCTCGCTGCGCAGAGGAGGACTCCGCTGGAACCAGCAGCAACATTCCTGAGGCGCCCTCAGGTAAAGGACACAGCTGCTTAACCAGAGGAGAGAGAATTCTTCTCCCCTCTCCGCAAACGGGCGCTAATCCTCAAACCCTGAATTCCTCTATCCAGGAGCGGAGAAATGAGAAAAAAGAGGGTCAGTCATGCGCTAAAGAAGCAGCAGCGAGAGAGGTGGGGGGGGTATCAAGCCCTTCCCGACGATAAACTGGTATTCAGCGGAGTCTTCGGAGGCCGAGCGTGTCTTTATCTGCCTCTCTCCTCCTCTCAGCATGCTATCAGCGGCGGGGCCTCTGAAGCCTGCGCATTAGAGAGAGCTGGAGTGGAGAGGGAAGGTCGGGGCTAAATGTTATCAGTTCATTATTGATAAGCTGGAGGGTAATTACCCTCACAAAGCCCCGCTGGTGACAGTCTCCTGGACAGCGCATGTCAGAGCAGCACGCACCTCAGCAGCGCATGAGATGATGAACCATATGTACAGTTGATTAGCAGCACTGAGATGCAGGGAAGTCGAGGTTAGCATAACTCACTTCACGTACTCAAGCTTGCGACTGTCCTGCTACGAAGGCCGGTAAGGGTTGTTGGCATGTTCCTAATGGTGTCCTGTGATCATCCATCCCATGCAGCTTGAACATCCTCACACAGTTCCTGCAGATGGTGCGGTAGGGGTGGAGGTGGAGGGACACCAGGCCTTCTGGACGTGTGACGACAAACCGTTCATCTCGGTGCTGACCACGGTGCCCCCACACACGGATGCGTTGGGCGTCTCCACCAAGACTAAAGCGGGACTCGTCACTGAAGATGACCCGCTGCCATTCTGAGTCACTCCATGACAGTCTGGTACGACACCACTGCAGTCTTTGGTGACGGTGACGTGGTGTTAAGGACAGTCGTGGTAACGGTCTGCGTGCATGTAGTCCTGCGTGGTGCAGCCGTCTGCCGATGGTGCTGCACTAACAGGAGGTCTCATGGAGGCACCACGGCTCGCTGGATGTCTGTAGTGGTGGATGTTGGGTCAGTCAGGTACAGCGATAAGGCCTGTCCTTGCTTACATCACATGCCGGTTGATTCCGTCTGGGTGCAGCCTACTTTTCTGATGATGAGTGTAGGTACTGGTTTAGTCAACAACAAGACATCTGGTGCCCATTCTGTTTCTTTCATCACAGCTTGAGTTGAGAAAGTGAACTCCTGATGGAGTGCTCCGCTCGGCGCTGCAGTCTGCAAAACATTTCTGCTTATGACGGGCAGTTTTTCCAGCCACCATGGAATAACAAACATACCCCTTGTCTGTCTACTGGAAGCATGTGAACGCAGCATCACTGGTCGCTGCTGTTACCTGTAATTCGCTACAGCAGGCTGAGTGAGGTTCTCAGTGTGGTATCAGGTGAGAACCTGCCAGACTGACCATGTCTTCTCTCAGTGAAAGGTCAAAGTTTACACATTCACACACTTCTGATTGCCCTTTAGAGGGCAGCAGTGAGTGATGTTTGTTTATTTGAGCTTGGTCTATAATCTCATATTTACAATGAGTTCTGATTTCTCCCCTCTAAGTGCGCTTTCTCGTCTCCACCAAGTCCATCTCTTACCAAGTCTCCTGCGAGTTGGTGCTACAGATTAAAAACACGCGTGCTGATACTATAAAGTGCTCAGGCTGCAAACAGCGACTTTCTGTTTCACTGTGTAGGCGTCTGCCCCCCGCCAAGAATCAGCCCGGGTCCCAGTAGTACACTTGGCAAGGAGACCGGTGAGCAAAGTGTTGCAACTTTTTTCCCAGACCACGCTGGCTAACAGCTGTGCTCGTTCTACGGCATTAGTCGACCCCATCATCTAGTTCATCTGTTAAGATATCCAGTATAGGCCTGTGTGTGAAAGAGTTAAGTGCTTCTAGAAGATGGAGATGCCTGCTGAGTTGCAGTATCGGACGGTTGGCAATCCATCAAGTTGTGCACCACACTGGCCTTAGTGACGGATACCCGCTTGCTAAACTTGTGCTAATGAGTTTACCGTGCGTGTATTCAAATAACCCCACCCCTCCTCTCCGGAGCTGATTTTTAGAAACCGGCTTAGTTTACCCACTTGACTTCAGCTCAGAGAGCCTGGACCCCACACATACACACACACCTCTCGAGTCCAAGATTGAGTTTTCTCTGCATTATTCTGTGATCCTTTTATGTGAGTCATAAAATCAGATTACAGCGATAACCCGGGGCGAACACAAATGCATTTTAAAGCATGCACTTGATAAAATAAAGGGCTGAACGCACCACAGCCAAACCGGGGTTTCAAATTTACAAGATAATGGCACAAACATGCGCTCGGAAACGGCAGGAATGCTAAAAAGGTTCCAGGTAGACTTTGCGCATACACAACAATGAATAAAACATATCCGCATTTACATGATGCATTGCTTAAGCCCGGCGGAATTCAAACCAAGCTTTAATACTAATGCCCAAGAGAAGGGAAAGGAGCGGAGCGGGGCCGCTGTCTAGCGAAACAGTTACATCGGTAAAATCTAATAGAAAAGCTATCTGAATGTAAATCGCGCCTCGTCTGGGAAACCGCAGGCGTGCGCTGAAGAAGGTCGGAGTGGTGCGCTCCGGCCCGCCCTATGCTTTCTTAGACCGCGGAGGGACGCGGGGAGATGGCACGGACCTAAACAGCACGTGCGTGCCTCTGCTTATTTCATTTAACACGCTCTTAAACAGGGCCCGGGGATGGCCCCTGTCCACCGTCATTACGCAGATGGCCGTCCGCTGGCAGCCTGCAATTTCTGCAGAGCCGGGAAGCGCCTGTAGCCGAGTGGAAGAGAGAGGCCACTCTGGGCTCAGGGCCGGCGCTGGTAAATGGAGGTCTGCGTTACAGGGGCTGAGAGAGAGCTCTTTATTATAGGGTTTCGCCAGCGCGAGTGGATCGGCTCGCTCGAGGAAAAGAAGCAGGGGGTTCACTGAATCCGGGCGCTGCAGAGCGACGAGGAGGAGGGACGGCCACTTGCCACTAACACATCTGCTCGTTTTCTGTGACAACTGGTTATTTGGATGCGGCGGCGTAGAAACACGGCTACTCAGCTACAGGTCTCACACACACGCGACACACGCAACACATACACGGGCCGAGCTACCTGTACAAACACATCTACCCTCATCAGCTCTCACTGAGGCCCTCTATTAAGCCAAGGAGCACTTGAACTTACAGGTCGGTTGCCCACGTTTGCGCTGCCTCCAGCTTGTTGTTCTTGTGAAAGGACAGAATGAAACGGAGGGTTAATGACATTCGTGGCTTGATTTTGTAGAAACATGCTATTACAGCTATTCTGTACATGCTGTACATCAGGTAGAGAGGAATCCATCACTTAAGCTTAAAATGACAGCTCAATATCTTTCACATGCTCTCTTAAGTGGCTTAAAAGTGTTTCTCCTAAATCACAAGAGCCATGGTTTGAGCTAAACGGTGTTTGTTAAATGCAATGACAGATTTATACAAGAAACGAGCCGTAAACTGATTATAATCAAGGTCTGATTTCCGCTGAGGACCGGGTTTCATTTATGCTATATTTCAAACCAGTTGTTCCTGATTTCTGCATTCCTTGGATTGAAAGGAACGTCGTCTGTGATGTTGAAAGACATTTGTTATGCTTTGACGCGGTTACCTTTTCACACAGAGTTCATAAAAAACGGCATTTAATACACGCCCCCTGTTCTGTGATCCTTTTATGAGATTCCTGTTTGGAATAAAATCGTTCCCCTTCGCCATTTAGCTGTCAGAATCTCTTTACGTTCGTTTGAGAAGACAGGTTTGTCTCTCGTGGGCGCGTTTGAGGCTGCTCTTGTAGTCACATATGAGCTTCAGGATGTGAATATGTACACACTCGCCTCATAAAAAGGTATTGCACTGCACAAAGCCGCAGCATGCGTGCCCATGATATTATGAGGGGATGGAGGTTGGACATCGTGGGACCTGCATATGAGGCACATGTGACGTGAGCAAGGATGGCCTTATCAGCCACGGCTGCAGACATTCAGCGAGGAGTGTTGTCCAGGAGTCATCCAGCAGGACTAGCACACAGGTCTCCGTTTACGGACGAGAACACCAGTCCACCGTCAGTTTGTTCAACTGCTTCACAACGGCGTTTATTTAACTGCAGTGGACCTAGTCGTACCAGACTGTC
>JAMWET010004697.1:0-23602 GCA_024036415.1 Prochilodus magdalenae
GTTTGTTCAGGGTGGGCCTAGTAGGTACTGGTTCTGTGTAGGATAGTTGCTCTGGGCTTCATGAAGTTGGAATCTAATGGAGTGAGGCAGAAATCACAGATGAGTAAAGTCACTGATGAATTAAAGAGTCATCTCCAGAAAATGATTCATACCTCAGTAACTGCGTCAAGACGTCTGCAGTGTTAACAAGGCTGGTCAGTGATTTCCAGCACAGAGTGGAAGATACCAAGATGGGCCAAGAAGAGGGGAGTGATTCTTTAGTATTAGTATTGAAACCTGATGGTTTAGTTTTCTAATGGGACTAATAGACCTGCCATAAACCCCTCCCAGAACAGAGTCTGCTGTTAAAGGTGCTGTTTGTCCTTTTAACCACCAGGTGTCATTAAAGCGCCCTCATTTTAAAAGGAGTCAACATTTTCAAAGAGCTCATACAACACAAAGAGAAGCTTCACTGCTCCAGTAAAAAAAAATTGGTTGACTCTCAGACATCTCAGTGAGATATTTGTGACCTGGGTCCTTTTGTTGGTCGAATGGCGAATGATTTAAGCTTGTTTTTCACTGAAGCAGTGAAACTTTCCTTTATACCGTATCCAGAAAACCCAGAGTCAAGCCTCACCAACTCAAACAAAACAAAAAACTTTCACTGCTTTAGCTTCAAAAAAAAAAAAAATTCAAAAGCAACCTGGCCACAAAAACTTTCACTGATGATTCAAACAATCAAAGAGTCGACTCAGGGAATCACAGAATCGGCTCTGACATTTCAGTGCCATTTTTCGATTGGTGCTAACAAACCCAACAGAAGCACCCTGGCCACAAAAAGGTGCTGTTCATCCTTTTAACCACCAGGTGTCATTAATGCACCCTCACTTTAAAAGGAGCCAACATTTTCACAAAGCTGATACAACATAAAGGGAAGCTTCACTGCTCCAGCAAGCTTCTATTTTTACCATCCAAGCAACAAAAGCACACCTGCCAAAAAGTTTCACTGATGAATCAAAGAGTCGATTCCAGAGACAGGAGTCGATAGTCAGAGTCGAGTGAATTGACCAGCTTCTGATCATATCCAGTGTCTGAATTATCTGAACTAGCTGTTAGTTTTATTTATCAGTAATCTGTGTTGTGTGTTCTAGCTGCAGCTAATCATCTCCATTAGATACATATCACTTTACATCAGTGACTGAGAGCTAGAGGGCTAGCATGATAAAGCTAAAGCTAACAGTGATCACAGACCTCTTAAAACAAGAACAGAACCTTCACACATGAAGCAATAATCCATGAATTATTAGTTTAATGAGCCATCAATCACATGATATTCAAACCCTCATGTTTATGGGGGCTCATGAGCTGTTACCATTAATGTGAAGGCTAGTTGCACAATGGCCATAGCGTCCAAGAAGAACACTCCTTCAGTTAAACAGTTTGTTTCTTTTTTTTGGAGTTCAACAAAACTACTTTGTGTTTTTAATGTGTAGCTGGTTTTGTAAAGAAGGCAGTTTTATTGCTACGGGCTGTAAAATTTTATAAGATCGGAGCTTTAATTAACGGGGGTCCTAGAAGCACTTACCATCAACGTGAAGCCTGGTACTAAACGCAAAACTGGGATCACCTAAAATAGAAACCTACAAAAGTGTTTCTTCAGTTTGTCTGATTGTATGTGAAACACGCTCATACAGAACACAGACATCCTCAATAGGCACTGCTCACACAACTGAAGAAATCTTAGACACTACTGCTCTAGAACTTCCATAGTAAACAAACCAACCGCAAGACTTCAAAACTACTACCCTGCTTTAACTTAGCTCTGTGCACTAGACTTCTCACTGATGGTGAATGTTAAATGAGCGTGTTGCTATGTCACCACACCCCCAAAAGTCACCATCAAGTTGAGAACTAGTGTTAAATTATTAACTGTGTTTCTGAACAAAGCAAATTATAAATTTGGGCCCACCCAGTTTGCCTTTCACCCTCTCGGATTGGGGCATGCTTCGAGTCTGGCTCATTCATGGCCAGAACGGAAGGGCAGCTCCACCTGGAAAGGGGTGGGGCACATGGGCAGCCCAAATTTACTCTGCCTTGTTCTCTACCCTTTACAGGGCAGGTCAGAGAGCATCTGAGGTCTACTGTGGATGCTCTAGACTTGACAGAGAACAAGGTGCTCGCTGGCGGTGGACACCACTGCCGCCCCTCGGGCAGGGGAGCCAGGCGGTGGACACCACTGCTGCCCCTCGGGCAGGGGAGCGAGGCGGTGGACACCGCTGCCGCCCCTCGGCCTCGGGCAGGGGAGCCAGGCGGTGGACACCGCTGCCGCCCCTCGGCCTCGGGCAGGGGAGCCAGGCGGTGGACACCGCTGCGCCCCTCGGCCTGGGGCAGGGGAGCCAGGCGGTGGACACCGCTGCCGCCCCTCGGCCTCGGGCAGGGGAGCCAGGCGGTGGACACCGCTGCCGCCCCTCGGGCAGGGGAGCGAGGCGGTGGACACCGCTGCCGCCCCTCGGGCAGGGGAGCCAGGCGGTGGACACCGCTGCCGCCCCTCGGGCAGGGGAGCCAGGCGGTGGACACCGCTGCCGCCCCTCGGCCTCGGGCAGGGGAGCCAGGCGGTGGACACCGCTGCCGCCCCTCGGCCTCGGGCAGGGGAGCCAGGCGGTGGACACCGCTGCCGCCCCTCGGCCTCGGGCAGGGGAGCCAGGCGGTGGACACCGCTGCCGCCCCTCGGCCTCGGGCAGGGGAGCCAGGCGGTAGACACCGCTGCCGCACCCCTCGGCCTCGGGCAGGGGAGCCAGGCGGTGGACACCGCTGCCGCCCCTCGGCCTCGGGCAGGGGAGCCAGGCGGTGGACACCGCTGCCGCCCCTCGGCCTCGGGCAGGGGAGCCAGGCGGTGGACACCGCTACCGCCCCTCGGGCAGGGGAGCGAGGCGGTGGACACCACTGCCGCCCCTCGGGCAGGGGAGCGAGGTGGAAGACACCTCGGATAGGACCAAGCAAGGTAGAAAGGGGAAAAAAAAAAAAAAAAAAAATTTCCAGACCCATGCCCTGCGTGCGACGCTGATACTTATACTCTGGGACTAGGTTTCTCAATCGTGGTGGAAATATCGCAAAATTCAAGCGTTTTCTCGTCTTCACCGTCATGGATAACACCGTTACCATACCAAACCTTATAAATACTCATTTTAATTGGCTTCTCTGATAGGTTGCTTGCTCATTAAATATGCAAATGTATGCAAAACACCCATCTAACACCAGTAAGCTAATGAAATTATTGCTGTGTTGCACTGTGGGAAGGTCATTTGCACTGTTGGAAGTCCAGCTCCATGATCCAGACTTGTTGTCTGCTGCAGAAGAAGAACCAGGAACTTCAGGATGGAATGAAGATCCAGAAGACCAAATCCAGCTGAGACTCCGGGATAAAGAGTGTCCTGAAAGCATCACAGTGTTAGAGAGAGTAAAAACAATGACACTATAAATGTTCGGTAATGAGAAATCCTATCTAGAACATTCCATCACGTTCTACACAGTTAATGTCTGAAACCTGAGAAACTGCTATTCACTAATCCTCACTCAGCAGGTTGATACAGACATTTGCAGGTTGGTGTTTAGATGTCACTACTGACAGCACTGTTATTCATGTAGAAGACTGTATTAGTGTAGACTTTAACTAACCAGGTAAACATCAGGACACAACCAGCAGAACAAAGAACAGTGCTCCAACAACCCATACCATCCAACACACCTTAGAACTATAAAGAACAGCAGAGCTGCTCAAAACCAGTTCAACCCAACAAAAGCTGAGATCTAAAACTCTCCAAACAGTGCCTATTTCATACCCAGTTCAGTTATTATTCTCTTCTATGTTGTTCATATTTCCTGAGTCAGTAAGGATACAAGCTATATGGATAAAAGTAGATGGAAAAATGGAAACAGAAATTTGGAAGTGTCTAATATTTCATTTGAACCTCTGGGCAGTGTTCGTAAGGGTGACCACTATTTCCAAACTCTGAGAATCATTCACAGCATCCAAGATGAAGGTTAGCTACCAAATATAAACCACAGTAGATTTCAGTCTTAATAAACGTCTACACAAAATATGTAGCAAAGAAAAACAATAACGCTGATGTTTTTAATGACAAGAATAAGAGTGGATTTTTTACTCGAGACTAATACCCACTTTGGTAACACCTTATTTCTCCACTGCCAGTCACACCGGAGCACTGATGTCTCCCAGCTCTTATTTCAAGCATTCAAACCAAATGAGGCTCCAGACAGAGTAAAGACCAGAACAGAGCCGCTACAGCGAGGCAGACAGACAACCAGAAGTTCTCAGCACCTCTTCTCTCAATTCTCCTCCATGAAGAAACACAAAGCCCAGATTTACAACATACTGATTAAATCGTGACCAGCGTGGAGTAAGGAACTCTCTGTGAATGCAGCAGTCATGACCACTCGAGTTTTATTGCTAATATATTTAGCCACAATGTGCTTTGCTGGTTTGTCTGCTGGGATGTTAAATGTTTTCGGTAAGTGCAATTTAGTAATTGTACTTCTCTTCAAAAATAGATTTTACCTAATGAAAAAAGTGGCAAAATTAATAAAAGACATGAGAAAAGTCATTCAGTTTCATTTTGATTGATTTTGGTTATGGCCAAAACTGTTCATTCATAATTATTCTATATATATATATATATATATATATATATATATATATATATATATATATATATATATATCTTACATATACTACAAATTGAGAAACTTTATAAAATACAAAAGTGAGAAACCAGAACGCGACACAAATGTGGCAATTACTATTTTTGTGATAATTATTTAAAAAAAATAAAACATAAAAAACTTTAAAAAAAAGATTACAAATGAATTCAGTAATATTCAGTGCAAGTTAATATAAAGTGTTTCTCTTCTTGATTAAAAAAACATCACTGCACTGTCACCAGGAGATGGCACAGTTCATTACTATTAGGCTAGGTACTCCTGACAATTAACAGGCAGTTCTGTACTGTCACCAGCAGATGAAGCAGTTCTGTACTGTCATCAGCAGGTAAAGCAGTTCTGTACTGTCACCAGCAGATGGCGCAGTTCTGTACTGTCATCAGCAGATGGCGCAGTCCATCTTTTAACTGAAGCTAACTCAGCTTAGCTTACACAGACCTGTTTAGCTTTAGTTTAGTTTAGACTGAGCTCCTCTTCATCTGGAACACCAACTTGAGAACCACGGCACTTACAAAGATATATTAGTGGTGAACTAAACTCCCCAAAGAGAAAAAAGACAGGACTTTAGGTAATCTGAATGTTTCCAGTGCAGATCAAGAGTTTATCTGTGAGCACTGTGTGGATCTAGCAGATCTCTCCAACAGTCCGAAATCATTCCAGGTGAGTAGAAAGTCTCTATAATCACTATTACAGAGCACCAAGAGCACCAGTATGGAGTCTAGAACATTGATATTTATACAGTATTTATGTGTAAACATTTCAGAATGGTCCTGTTAGCTATTTAGAAAGCTAATGCTAACACTTAACATGTGTGCTAGCAGCTAGAGAGTGTTTTAGTGAATATCCTGCACATTAATATTCATAAGACAGTTAAACCCTTTTTTAGAGCAGAATAACGTCTTTGACTCGATTTGATCAGCCTACCTGACTTTGGAGTCCTCTCTCCTCCACTTAGTCACTCTCCTTCCAACACCACTCCTCATTGGTTGATCTGTGAACACAGCATTTTCTGATTGGAGCTACAAGGTTTATGCAGCATCTAAAATAATGACCAAGCATCTGACATGGTTTAGTTTTATTCCACAGCTGAACTGCTAGTGCTCACCTGTGCGTACCTACATACTGTATATACATCGTAGTTTCTGTGTATGGACTGTGAGATCTTTAAAGTGTTTATATACTGCATGAAACTCTTGTTGAGAGTTAAGTGGGAATTTTTCTATGATATTTTTTCTAAATTCTTTATTATTATAGACCATGATTCACATAATATCCCAATCAGCTGCATGTCTTTAGAGATCTTACCATACATGTGGAGAGTCACATTTAGTTGGAAAATGCTTTAAGCCATGAAAGTTACAGTTCTGAAAAATACATATTTTGTTATGTTGTGAAAAATTAAGATGGCTCCCCAGATGCAGATAATATTAATGTGAGCACCAGCACTACAATACTTAGAACCTGTAACGTCTGCTTGTCTAAAGTAATGCGGAGTAGTTTTCTGTTTCTGACTGTTTATTGTTTATTATCCCTTATTATTTTAATTTTATTTTTGCTCTTTAAGCCTAATTTAAAAAGCCTTGTTTTATGACTACAGTAATCAATAAAAGTTTGCTTCTGTTCTCCAGTAAATGCTCGCAAGTTCAAAGCAAGGATTGTACAAAGTTACAAATAAGTTGTGTGAAGATGTGGGGAAGGGCTTTTTAGAAGCAGAGCATGTTTTAAGAGGAAAGGACAGACTTGAGACTTGTTTCAAGTGAAGGCGATACCCACCTCTACCGTTCTCCCTCTCTATGTCTGTCTGCATATAACATCTCAGAGTGCACAGTGTCTGAACTCTCTGTCCTGTCTGCCACTCTCGGGCTGAGGTGCAGCATGGGCATATACTGCAGACTTACTATCGTTAGATTGAGCCCAATTTGATACAAGATTCCTTTAATTCCTAAAAGTAAGGCATTACAAAGAGCACGAAGGCTCGGGTCATTTCCTCAGATACTGTGTTCTGGGTAAGATGACCCGGCTTCTGCTTAAACACATAAAGACATCAGGAGGGGGCACAACTGCCTCCCAAACCACAGCAGGACATTATACACATTACAGCTTATATCACAAACCATGAGGAACATACAGTTATGACAGGCATAAACATATGGGCACAATCACACGATTAGATCACTAGTCTAACAATAGTATGGTGTAACTCAATGACCATTTTCATGATTTCAAATATGCAAACAGGTGCAAAAAAAAGAAACAAAACGCTGTGGTTAAAAGGTAGACAGTGACGCTATCAAACAGCCTACTCAATTTTCCAGCCATCTAAATAAACACTCAAATAGGATTAATCTATTGTTGCTAGACCCTACAAAGCTTCATTCCTACAGCTCCCAGAGTTGATCAGGACTTTAACTGAAGCCAGAGAAAGATGGTTAAAGGTTAAAAAGTTAAAAACTTGCTGCTGCTGGTATAATTAACCCAAACCGTGTTTCTACTGAGCAACAGTTACATGTGTTTAAAACACTTCAAGTCAAAAGACTTCAAAGAGGATTTTAAAGTCCGAACAGCATCAAATCCAGACTGGCCTCCATCAGAAACAGAAACAGAGTTAAGGTTGGCTGTCTGTAATAACTCAGCTAAAACTCACATGAAAGCATTACAAAGAGATTCTCATCTCAGCAGACTTAGTGGAAATTTTCTGCACAGCAGAATCAACTCTGCCACATCAAACTCTGTCTACTGTAGTGGCTATTTCTGTACTGTTGGCTGGTTAGAGGGTCTTTTCTGTTGTGAAGTGTGAAGTGGATGAGTCAGTGGACAGCTAGCTATGGATACACTGTGTCTGTGGTGTGTTTGTAGCGGGGTGGATGACTGAATGAGAGTAACTGGACAAAGTGAGTAAATGAAGGAGTTCTATGTGAAAAAACGGCCTCGAATTTGTTCTGATCTCTCAGACACCAGGCCCGTTCAGCACTGACCAATAAGGACAGAGGAATGTAGAAAAACACTTTATACATTAAATACAGATGCTGCAGGACTGCTGTGGTTATTAGGGAGACACTAGATGTTTACCTCATGCTCGTTGAGGTCTGAGTGCAGACATGCACACACAGCAGGGGGTCTATAATTACATTCAAACTCATCAGACAAACACCCATCACAAACACATCCCAGACATACCTGTACTGACCCCTGTAATAATCATCAAGATTCCAGGAATACTTCTGATGATCCAAGTAATAAACAATATAAGTGACTGCGTATGTGATGGTAAACGTTCCATACAGGATCACTGTGGATACGACAAGCGCTAACACTGCAGAACTTGGCTTCCTGGTTCTGTAAGGTATGTTGTTGATTTGGGGTGGAGCTCTACAAGTGACTATACATGATGTCAACGTTACCAATAAAAGAAGGGGCAGAATCAAGACTACAAGAAAAGTTGCCCTAAAAACCTCACAGAGGAAAAAACTAATAAACGCATTAATGGAGATGGTCATGAAGCAAGAAGGAAAGAACGCATGAGCAGAGCAGGGTGGATGTCTGAAAGAGAGTGCAGCCTCCAGAGCTATCACTTGCTGGAGGTGAAGCCCATAGATCATTGATGCTGACCATAAAGAGCTAAGTATCCGGCATGTCCAGCTCGAGTCCCAGCAATAAACATCCTGTTTGGTCACTATGTATGGACGCAGAAGCATGTCCAGCAGGTCAGAGAAAAGAAGCATGATGACCAGGGCTGAGATTCGGCCTCCACTCTTATAATGACCATACAGAACACGCAGAGCCCACACCAGAGCTGGAAGACCCCCACACAGTCCAGCAATGAGGAAGATGGACAGTCTGATATCACCAGCTGTATTGTCTTCTTGAGTAGAATAATAAAGGAATGAATAGTTGGAGAAGAGGATGTTCGCCATTCTGTTTCCTCAGTTGTTGAATCAGTGGTTCTCTATCCTGTGATAAAAATGTCAGATAATGATTATTTATTTTACAGTAATATTATATTTAAAACTGATCGTAGACCATCTGGGCCGCACTACTTACTGGAATGACCACAGAGACCTGTGACCACGCTAAGATCAAACAACCAGAATTTTTAGTTGAAAAAAACAAAAACAAAAAAACAACATGATTATTATTATTATTATTCCTCATTATACCTCAATCAAAGGATGTGATACTGATCAATCAAAATAATTTACAATGTTAGTACAGTAATGTGTAAAGACAAGAGTGGTTAAAGTGATGTAAAACAGTAAGAATAGTCATAACAGGTTAAAGATTATGACCACTCTCCTGACAGAATCAGGATTTCTTTTTTAAATCACTAAATATAAACACAAGCATTGTCTGATTCACGATCACAAAATAAATCAATTAATTAGACTCAATAAATACATTTAAAAAAAACAAAAGAGAAAAAACGAGGATAATGACATTTTGTTGAATTTCTAAGTAAAAATAAATCTTTATAAAACACACTCCAAATTTTAACAAAATTACAGTTCATTTGCTGAATATTAAGCATAAAACGTGACCTGTGAAACATTACAGCACACATTAAAGTGGGTTTTCTGTAGAGGATGTGTTCACTTATTGTCCCTTATGAAACGCCTGTAACAAAGCTAAAGAAAAGTACATTAACAATAAGGTTGTGCTTTGGCATTAATATATTATTTTCTGCATGTTAATTCGTTTTTGTTTTTTGTTTGCTTTTTTGCTGTCATTTCTATATTTACTTTTATTATTTATCCATAAATATCTGTATATAACTTTTACCTTTAGTCTGAGCACTCAATATACGGACACTGAATATGACTGTTCCTAAAATCTCACTGCATACACATACAGACTGTTATTTAACCATCTAAACACATTCTATAGGAGTAGAATCTAGAACCAGTTCAGTTACATATGACAGTCATCATTAGTTCTTACCTCTAATCAGATGTTTGCAGCGTTACTCTGAAAGAGTGAAAAGGTGTTCTGAAAGAACAGAGAAGACCACCCCACTCACTCACTCTCTCTCTCTCTCTCTCTCTCTCTCTCTCTCTCTCTCTCTGAACATCTATCAGCGTGAGCTCAATACTTGGTTAAACAGAATCTGAAAAGTGACTTGGTTTGGATTGTAAACAATTTCTTTAGATGTAGTAAAAAGCTCTGCTGCTGAGGAATTAGCCACTGTCACTGCCCAGATCTAGGCCAGAGAGTTGACACCTCACTATACCTGTGATTATACCAGCACTGTCCAGCCAGAACTGCTGTCACTACCAAAGTTTCTATTCAGCTGCCTCACAAATGACAGAACAAGAATGAAGTCATTTAGTGGACGAAACTTCAGATGAAGTAGGCCACTTTGATCAGGGGCAGAATTGGTTTAACTTGTTTCTGCTTTAGATACATTTGTCTTTACAGAAATAAAACTCATCCTGCATTTGGGAATGCAGCAGGCAATTCTGCTTAAATGGGCTTCTGATTTGGCATTTAAGAAAATCAAAAGCTACTCTCCAAAAGCTGTGCGCTATGATTGGACCTTCTATAGGGTCAACTAAAGGGTTTTCAATCGTCGGCCAACCATGCCAACTGATAAGAGAATAACCTCATGCATCATAAAAGCAGCCCACTACTGTAGAGTATACGGCTGTTAAAAAAAAAAAACTGTAATAACACTTCAGCTTTGTATATATGCTGAAAAAATAAAAATAAAGACAAGTAATATAAATATGTTTTAGACTTCCGGCGGCGCTAGAGACAGCAGCAGCTTGGCTACCTTTCCCGCTAATGTGCAGTTTTTTTGCCTATTTATGTTTTATGTGTTAGTTTCACTTGGTCTTAATCTACAATGTGCAAGTCCAACATCGTCTACGACTGGCAAACATTACTGGACATCGGAAAACAGTGCTAGGACTTAACTTTTAGCTTGCCATTTCTGAACCCCACAATGCCTATTGTTCGCACCACATGCCTGGAGTCGACCATGGCCTCACGTCGGACCGGAAGCGAGGAGGTGTCCGGGCGAGGCTAGCGAAGCTAACTCGGATACCACTTTCAAGCCTACTGTTCGCAAATGTCCGTTCTCTGGAAAACAAGTTGGACAAACTGAGACTCAGGCTCATGGCAGATCGCCTATTTAGGAACTGCTGTGTTTTCATTTTCACTGAAACCTGGCTTCACAGCAGCTTACCAGTCTCGGTTATCATGCTACAGGGGCTAACAGCGCACTGCGCGGTCGCCTTGCTTAAAACAACGGGCAGCGAGCTGTGTGTGTTTGTGAACGGCCGATGGTGCACCAACTCAACTATGGTTGTTGAACACGGCTGTTCTCCTGATGTAGAGTTCATGGTGGTGAGATGCAGACCCTATTAGCTCCCAAGGGAATTTACTGTGGTTATTGCTGTGGCTGTCTACATACCCCCACAAAGTGATGCTAAGTAAATCTGGCAACAGTGAGGAACTCAAAGCTGCTAGACACAACCTAAAGACCGGCATCGAGGCTGCAAAGCACAAGTACAGCTCACAGACAGTGGCCCACTTCAACACTAACCCAGACCCCAGGCGCACGTGGCAAAGGATTTAAGTGATCAATGATTACAAGAGCAAAGTCAGTACCCCAATGACCACAGATGCTGCCCTACCAGCTGAACTAAACAACTTCTATGCCTGCTTTGAGACCTCTGCCCAGGCCCAGTCCTCAAACACTGCCTTGTCCCACAGCATGGAGGAGGAGCCACCACTCATACTGGCTGCAGATGAGGTGAGAAGAGCACTGATGAGGGTTTCAACCCGAAAAGCAGCAGGCCCAGATGGCATCCCAGGGTGGTCCTAAACGCAAAAACCACTGAATATTGGCGGCACATTGGTGGTAAGAGTGAGTAGCTTTAAGTTCCTTGGTGTCCACTTAGCTGAGGATCTTACTTGGACGCTTAACACCTCGCACATTGTCAGAAAGGCCCAAAAACACCTCCACTTTCTACAAAGGCTGAGGAGAGTCAACCTGCCACAGCAGCTCCTCTGCAACTTCTATAGATAGTGGAGAGCATCCTGACAAGCGGCATCACTGTGTGGTACGGTAGTGCCACCTCTGCTGAGTGCAAGGCCCTGCAGAGGGTGGTAAAGACTGCACAGCACATTACTGCAACTACCCTCCCACCCATACAGGACATCTACGACGAGAGATGTCTGAGGAAAGCAGTTAACATATCCTCAGACCCCACACACCCCAGCCATCCCCTGTTCCAGCCACTTCCCTCCGAAAAGAGGTACCGGAACATCCAAGACAGAACCACCAGGTTCAGGAACAGCTTTTACCCTAGAGCTCTCAAACTAGTCACACCGGCAGCGCCTACTAGAACATGACCACACCACAAAAGACTGCCACTGATTTCTAGCCAGGATCCCCCAGAACACACTGTGCTCCACTACCTCACAAGACTGTTTGCACAGCACTTTAACTTAACCTGTATACTTGAACATCCAGCTGTGTGTTTATTTATCTATATTTATTTATCTCCTGAACATCTGTAGTAAGCAATTTAGGTGTTACCTGAACATTAAGCTGCTATTCTTCTCTCACCTACTTTATATATTTATACTGTTTACAACCACATACTTAACTGACACTGCTCTTACTCTTTACACATGTCCTGTATGCTTACTGTACTGTTTGCACACATTGTTTTTGTCTATTTGTCTTTGCACTATACTATACTATATATATATAAATATAAATATATATATATATATATATATATATATATATATATATATATATATATATATATATATACACACACACATACACACACATACATACATGTAACTGCACTGGAGAACCCTGTTTTGGTATAATGACAATAAAGTTAAATTGAATAGAATTTTTAAATTTATGACATTTTATCTTTTACATCTAACATGAACTACGTCCTTCAATGAATTAATCTCTTAGGGATAATTTGACATTAAACCCAATGTAAGTTAAGTATTATTGTAGATATTGTGCATGTTATTATATATACTGTTTATGTAACTCAACTAAACAAATTACATCATAGCCTTGAGACTTTGTCTACAAGGTTAAATAGAGTTAAATAGAAGATTAAGCTTATGTTTTTTTTACTTAAGTCCATGAGGTGAACAGACAGGTCTTAGAAATGGAATGACTATACTGCACAGATCAAAATTCTTTTGGTACATGTAATCTAATATATACAAAAACAATTTTAAAGCAAATGTACCAAAAGTCATAAAATTAAATTCACAAATAAAGATGGACAAAACACTGATATGGGTTCATGTAAACGACCAGCTAAGCCTTTTTTCTAATAGAAACCAGGTGATAACATTTATAGGTTGCTATAAGATACACGCCACGGAGCACGGCTATGATGGTACAGTGATAACATCTTCAGGCACATGACTTAATTCTGAATTATCTTCATGATCTTCTGAGTTGTGGCTTTGTACCATAAAGTCTGCAGGGTCTACTAAAAAACAAACCCACCACTGAGAGGAAAACATGCCGAGCACCACTGAAAGACTCTACGATACAGAAGCTACAACTTTCTGTCATTCTCAAAATGACAGTTTTTGTTTATATGAAATTTTGTTTATATGAAATTTAGAAATAAGCCAAATTACACCTCAACTGCCATAATCATAGACATGCATGATATTATCCATGACAAACTGTTTTATCTAGTAATGCATTTTTATACTTTTACTAAGACAACAGACCCCTGAATAGTAAAACTGCTACTGCATTATATACAGACCATCCAGTGATAGCACCATTTCTGCGTTGTTCCCTCAGTGATTAATTAAAATTTCCTTCTTCTTGTCCTTTACAACTCTCCAAATCTGTACTGC
The DNA here is from genome assembly GCA_024036415.1 of Prochilodus magdalenae. NCBI lineage: Eukaryota > Metazoa > Chordata > Actinopteri > Characiformes > Prochilodontidae > Prochilodus > Prochilodus magdalenae. The sequence continues at coordinate 13,579 of JAMWET010004697.1, forward strand.
TGTAATACACACCATGATGGCTATCATGGCCTATCTACCTTGCCCTTCACTAATAACTCCAGGAGTTGGTCTACATCATTATCAAACTGATTTCACAGTGACACAACGCCAGTTGCTGGTCAAAAAACCTACATTCTTCGCAGTGTTCACTCTGATCCTTCAAGATGTTTCCAACCTAATAATTGCTCTGTTTAACAATACTCTGGTGTTTAATCAGTAGACGGTACTGTATGCATGTTTTTTAAACACCAAAATTCTGGAGCCTGACTCTAACAGCCTGCAAATCACTAATACACAGAGTTTCTAAACTTCTTCATCGCTAAACATACTGAGTTCTCAGGTTATTAAAGACCCAGAAAAAACAAATGGCTATGATGCTGTAAACACTATCAAGACATGCATGATTAATTATCATCTTTATGATCTTGAGGTCTTGTACCAAGAGGTCTCTAAAGTTTCACTGACGCATCAGGCCGCTGAGAGGAGAACAGTTACCACAATGAGCACAAACCACCAAATGATTGCAAGATACAGATAGAGGCTGCACCGGTACGTGTGGGAACAAAACTTGTACACACAAACTGAACTGCATTTTTATAAATGACAAACTGTGTTTAAAACATCACATTATCAGCAAATGAGAAAATCTGAAATGTTAAAGACTGACTGACTCAAACCTCTACAAAAAGTACAAGGTAAAAAATAAAATAGCTATTAGTCACATACCTTCAGCTAAATGTGCAGAATAAGTTAAACACAGGTTTTACTTGTTCAGGAATAGGATACAGATTTTTTCAGTAATATTGCTCATATGTGTTGTATTGTATATGTATTGTCAATATCTTCCCTGTTTTTAAAGTTATACACCAAAAACCATCCAAACAAGATGTGATGCTGTGTAAAATGTAAATTAATCTAAAAAATAGAAAATAAAAAGAGAAAGCAATGACTTGCAAATCTCATAGACCCATATCTTATTCACAATAGAACACAGAACACATATCAGTAGCTGAAAGTGAGATATTTTACCATTTCATTAAAATCTCATTTAGAACCTGATGGCAGCCACGCATCTGAAATAAAGTGGGGACAAGGAAAATAAAAGGACTGAAAAGTAAAGGGTACAACTATAAAACAACTGGAGGAGCAATTTGCAACTAAATCACATGACTGGGTATAAAAAGAGCATTTCAGAGAGGCAGAGTCTCTTAGAAGAAGAATAGGCAGAAGCTCAAATTGTGGAACAATTTCCTTGTCATAAAACTGTGGAGACATTAGATCTCCCACCATCTACAGTACACAATATCATCAAAAGATTTAGAGAATCCGGAGAACTCACTGTGCGCAAGGGACAAGGCCACAGGTCAATATTGAATGTTAATGATCTTTGGTCCCTCAGGCAGCACCGCATAAAACCAGATATGATTTTGTAGCAGAAATCACTGCAAGGGCTCAGGAACACTTCCAGAAATCACTGTCTGTGAACACGGTTTGCCATCAAGCCACAAATGCTAGTTAAGGCTGTATCATACATAGAGGAAGCCATATGTCAACACAATCCAGAAATGCCTCGTCTTCTCTGGGCCAAAGCTCATTTAAAACGGACAGATGCAAAATAGAAAAGTGTTCCGTGGTCAGATGAATCAAAATCCGAATTTTTTTTTAGAAACCACGGATGCCGCGTCCTGTGGACTCAAAGGAGGGACCATCCATCTTGTTACCAGCGCTCAGTTTAAAATCCTGCATCTCTGAAGGTATGGATGCATTAGTGCCAATGGGCGGCCTACACATCTAGAAAGGCACTGTCAATGCTGAACACTTCACCCATCTAGATAATGTCTCTTTTAATGGAAGGCCTTGCATGATTCAACAGGAGACTGCTAAACCATATACTGCATCCATCACAACATGGCTTTGCAGAGGAAGAGTCAGGGCGCTGAACTAGCCTGCCAGCTGTCCAGGCCTTTCACCACTAAAAGAACATTTGGCACATAACGAAATAAAAAAATCCAGCAAAGGAGACTTAGGACTGTTGAGCAGCTAGAATCCTACATTAGCCAAGAATGGAACAACACTCCTCTCCCAAAACAGAGAGGTTGGTCTACTCACTGTCCACATGTTTACAGACTATTGTTGAAAGAAGAAGGGATGCTACACAATGGCAGACCTGGCCCTGTTCCTACTTTAAGTTGCACTGCCGCTAGCAAGTTCTAAATTAGTCTATGGGATTTGCAAATTATTGCATTATATTTTTATTTACATTCATTTACACAGATTCCCCACTTTTTTAGAAGTGGAGTTGTAAAAGAAAAAATTTAGCTTAAAAAATATATATTTTATACATAAACATATTTTCAGCTTACATTTTGAATAAAATCCTTTGTTTTGTTGTGATGCTAGTGTTGCACATTCACTAACAACAAGTTATTTTTAAATACATATTATTGTCATATTATGGTAAAATAATATGGGTTAGGGTTAGAATCAGTCACTAGTTTAGAGACATCCTAGGGTGAAAATAATAAGTGATGTTCCATTCTGTAGGAACAATAAAATGCGAAATAAGTCATTGAACAACTTACTAAACTTTCACAGCAGCTGCTAAACAGTATGGAATGGCACAGCTACTCTTTTCAGAATAGGCATGTTATACTTTGAAATGTGAAAACAGAATTAATTGTTAAATTATAATTCAGAATGTCGATTACTCTGTATGTTAAATTACATATTACACATCCTAGTAAGCATATATTTTTATCATGCTAAACAAACTGTTTTATGCTCTTATCTTGTTTTATGCTGTTCTAACTATACAGACCATGATCATACAAAAAGACCACCCACCTGCCTCCTTCATATAAAATAAAAGCCATTAATTAAGTAAAGTAGGAGTTCTGTTTAGAATGCACTATGACTAATATATCTTCACATATATATACACACACATATAAATATATACATATATATATATACATACATATATGGCTTTTAATTTACATCACAAAGCAGAAGAAATCTCCTCCCCCTGAGATATATTTAAGGGTCGGGTACATTTTTATCTTGCTTGCTTAACCTGCTTTAGACTGAACTATGGAAGAAAAGATGAGAGAGAGGGTGGATCATCTCTAGCGCTCATCACTCCACTCCACAGAGCTAAAAGGTAGGAGGAACTTTACTGATGTTGTATGAGCAATACTAACTGTAATTTGCCATTTCACAGAGAGACTGTGAAACACTAGGTCTTACCATAAGTTGGGGTATTAAGTGCTTCCTCCACTGCCCTATACAAAGGCTCTCAGAAGCCTCTTGTGAGTTGGGTACCTCTTGATGAGGGATTCACCACTGAACCAGGTACAGACCCTATTCCTGCCAGTTCTCCCATTACTCCACATTACAATGTGGGTGGTTTTCAGAACTTATACTTAACTTACCAATAACTGAAACAAATCTTAAGAACCAAGCATAATACCTTGGATCTTTTGTGCAAGTAAAATTAACATTCCACCCAGTGACATCACTAATAGATCATTTAAAGACGGATACATTCCAGCATGATGGAAGGAGCCTACAGTCGTACTTCTATCTATATCTATTCCCCAAAGCTTTCATGAGCTAAAGCCAATATCGTTAACTCCAGTTTTCTAAGATTTGTGATCATTTTGCTGAGATCTCCATTACATGCAGCCAGCTTTGTCTATTCATCTGAAGACCTTGGAAGCTTGACATTCTGTAGAAGTCTTGGGATCAACCGTTCAGGATGACTTGTGTTGGAACAGTCAAGTCGATCACATGGAGTCTTCAGGTTACAGGAAGCTGTGTGTGCACACAAGTCTATGTGTGGCCTGTTTTGGAATACGCAGTTCCTGTCTGGTATAGTCTACTCACCAGAGCTTAGGAAAAAATGTAACAACTTCAAATAAGAGTCTGCAGAATTCATTTGGGCCAAAGGTACAGAGGACATCCAGAGGCTATCTGAAGCTCTGTTTAATCTGAGAGGTTTTCAGAAGAGGTTTCTTTTGTACAATGCAAAGCCTGCAGCTTATAACACGACTAAACTAAAACGATCCGTTAAGTGCTCAGAATCAAACCCCAGTAACTCCATTTTACATTTCGAGCATCTTGTGAACGTCTCTGTGTTCTTACTTTCTGTGTAGGTTCTTCTGGTTCTGGGTTCGCAGTGCTCATCTCAGTTATCTATCTGTGGTTTCGGTAAGTGCTTATAAATCGCCATGTACTAATAGATGCTTGATAATCACAGTTCTACACAAATCCACACTCGCTTTGTTCTTATATTGTATTTCAGGCAGCGCTAGTTCTACAGGGACATCTTCATCTTTCTTATTGGTGGGATGTGTGTGGGGCTGCCAGCTCTGGTTTACGCTCTTTATATTACATATAATCACCTCAAGAATGGGGGACAAATTTCAGCCTTCATCGTCCTCCTCCTTCTCAATGACCTGTTAGAGTTGCTCCTCAGTTTCTGCATACATTTATCTGCACACATTTTTATACTTTGACTGCAAACCAATATTTATTCTTAATCCTTTCCCTGGCTAGAACATATTTATTATCGCTATGAGTATTATCTTGACCCCTGCTCTAAACGGGAATTCTGGTATCGTGATGACGTGCATGCTGCTGTTAAAGTTTTATGGGCTACATTTAAAATTGGGGGTCTTTACCTCCACCAGCTGGTGGCGCTACAGAGTATTCTCTCTTTGAAAAACCCAACCTGCTCTGCTCACATCTTCTCACCAGCCTGCTCTGTTAACCTCGTCATCATTCTGTGGCTGGTTTTGTTTGGATGCCAATTTTTAGAATTTGGACCCGTATTAAACATGGTCTTGTGTATTGTGTATAGGTATGCAGGTTCAACAGTGCTGATAGTTTCTACACTAACACTCTTTGCTGTCTGTGCACCGTCAGTAATTGTGTTTGTTTAAGTCCTTCAAAGACAACCACATATAGACATACATGATGCCATGTCTGCCTTTCTGGTCAGTATAAGTGTGGTCTCAGACCCCTTCCTGTGTGTATTGGACTGCAAAGAGAGGTTCAGGGCTCAGACCCAACAAGCCCGCACTGAGAATCAATCGGTCTGAGCTACTGTTACTGAAATGACATGAACAGAGGTGGATGGATACAGCCAGGTGTGAACTGTACTGTTTCTGACCATCAATAAAACAAAGAATGTATATCTGTATATCTCACTCCTCAGTAAGTTCAAACAGCAGCCCTGTTGGTCTATAATGCTACCGACTAAATACAGCTTGTTATTCACTACTGTCATCTAGTGGACTGGAAATGACTGCACATCACAACATAAGCAGGTCAAGGGCTGCATACATACATACAGTACTTCTAGAGTGGCCTTCATACTTGAATCTTGATAATGCAAAAATTAACATATGTATAGTCTGTAATGTGACAGTTCCACTATCTCTGATTCTTAGTCAGTAATGAATACTATAATAAAACCACATTACCACCATTTGCAGCCACTCATGGACTTCATGTACCCAACTTTACTTCAAAGAGCACTGTACATTTGTTCCATAATAGAAAAATTATGAGACAAGTCAGCTTGCAAAACCCATCCAACAGGCATGGAGTAAAGTTAACATGTTTATTGTTGTTATTATTATTATTGTTGCTATAAAATATAGTAAACCACAAAATGTTCTATAAAAACTCCCACTATGAGCTGCAGAATTAAACTGAGGATAAGGGAAGACAACACACATGTGTTAGCTAAAATAATATTAATAATAATATTAATAATAACAAGAAGAATTTCTTAAATCACCATTATTACACCATGCTTGGTAACAAAGGTTTTCACAATATTACCTCTACTAAAAATACTATGGGTCAATACTCAAATATGATTATTCTGCAGCAAATGGTGACTCAAGTGGGAGAAGATAATCTTAGCCATGTTCACCCCTCAAATCCCCAGTTCAGCCTGAGTAGATGGAAATTATTTCAAAGTTCTCCAGCCATCATTTACATCCAGACTGTACAATTACTATCCTAACACCTTTACTAACATTGGGTAATCGGTGTTAACTCAACTCAAGACAAACAACACTGACTATTCTAATCACATTAATTAATCAGGGGATCAATTAATCAGAACACTTATATTAATATTCAGATTAATAGCAAACTGAGAATGCCCTCCAGCCTTAGCTTCCAAACAACCAAACAACTAACACAAAGTGTCTATATCTACCACTGGATGTATCGCTAACAGAGTGGGCTTACCTCCCTCTGCAGCACTTTCCGTTCCTTTGGCTTGTTTCACGTGTACATAACAGTCCCCTCTGGTCAAACTCAGTATCACGTCAGCACTGTTCTTCAACGAATGTGTTTGGGATTATCTGGGTATGTGGAAAAATATCTCTGCATGCTCCTGGAAAGAATGAAAAGCTGTAAACAAACACTACATGCTAAAATGGTATATAATATGTAGCTGCTGAGACCTCTGCATGGCATTCTGTTAAATTACTAACTCACCTGCTGTTTTAGCAGGATATTAATGGGGGTCTCTGACACTGGCGCTGTCTCTGCATATCAGTAGAATGTACTTGTATCTGTTGAGCACATGGAAAACAAAGTCGATCCACAATCACATCAGCTTTTTTGTCTTGACCTGTACAGACTGAACACAGGACAAGGAAAGGAGATTGCCCGTTTCAGAGCTGATCCCTGAAACTGTAACTTACTGTAGGATATGTCAGCTTCCAGATTCGGCATGTTCTTCAGCACGACAGCTGTTCTTCCACCTTCGTCTTGTAGTTTTTCAGCCATTCTCTTCTTGTATACACTTTACAGAAAAGGAAAACAACAGGAATAATGATATCTGTGTTCTGAATCCTCTCTGACCAGAAAAAAAAATCAAACTAAAGCCTTTAAATGAGCTAAACAAACTGTTCCAATCAACAATGCTGTCCATCCTACATTAACATACCCGCCTGTTATTTTGCCTGAATAATCTTTTCCTTGTTGTAATACAGTAACGTTATAATCCACTACAGTACCAACGAGTTTATACAGAGAGCTTGAGAACTGGCTCACCTGTGCAGCCCTGTACTGACAGGCTCAGTGCTTTCCAACTACAGAGCAGCCTTTCTACCGCCACTGCTAGGCCGTTTAACTCAACTTAGCAACACAGACACTGTTAGCTAGCTATGTGCCGGCTTTAGATACATTTAGCAACAGTTAATTAGCTAACCAATCGATTAAACATCCTGCAAGGCTCCATATTCCATAAAAACCCCATTTACATGGAGCACCGTATGAACAGGTGTTTGAGGAGGCTATGCTAGCTAGCTAACGTTAGCTCCCTCAGTGGTACCAGCTGTAGCTTAGCTAGCTAAATTACACGAACTCCCTCAGAGATAGAGCGCTTTAACTTACTGCAGATTTAACAGATTAAATAACAATACAGAGCTACTGGTTCTGGGATAGAATAAAAAAGAAATACATCTATCTACCGGATTAAAACACCATGAAACAGAGTATCCTTACTTACCTGGTAGAGGAGGCGAGATGAGGAGGACCGTTTAAACGAGCGAACACCGAAAATGACTCACCGCGGTTTTCACCCTGAACTGTTAAAATGGTTTAACAGAGATTTATCACGAAATTATTTACATTTTTGTTAAACTACAGGAAAGGAGCTCAGCTCTGTTTGACGAGCCCCAAACACTAAAGCTCCGGTTTGGTCTGGTTTGATCCGGTTCACTCCGGCCCAGTTTAAACCCAGACTGCAGCTCGCGCATATTCCTTTTAACGGTCACCTGCGCGCGCTACCTCGCTCTCAGCAGCCGAGCCGTTAAATCGGACTCGATCGGATCAAACCGGATTAAACCGGAGCTTCAGCGGCTTCCGGCTGTCAAACAGCGAAACTCCGGGTCTATAACTGATGGAAATGTAAAGCATTTTGATCATATATTTTTGTGAATCCCTTTTAAAACTGTAAAGTAGAGAAGCCTATTATACACCACTTACAGTAAAAGGCCCAAATAGTAAGTCATGATTATGAGATAGTAAGTTCTAATTGAGATAGTAAGTCATAATGATAAGAAAGTCATAATTACGAGCTAGCAAGTCATGATTGCCCAGGTAGTAAAGAGGTAAAAAAGAGAAAAAAGCTAAATGAACAGCAAAATTAATTTGCACTTTGAATATGATTAGGAATGTAAAACATTGATTAGTTATGTAATTTTAAACCAACTTTTGGAGGGCAGTGTTGGTCAGGCCTTGCACTGTTGTTAGAGATAATCAAGTATATACTATATTCTATAATCAAGTATAATCTACAAAGATGATAATGTTCTTTTTTATCAGTATATTTTAGCTGCATTATTGCATTCAAGATTGAAAAGGAGCGGGGAGCTGGTCTTTTGGGGCTCTGTTAGAACAGCATTTTGCTCTTTTAGAATAAGATTTTCATCTTATTTCATTTCAAGATAAGAGTTCATATTTAGGCTTTATACAGCGTTTAGTCTGCATCTAGTTTAGTCCATCTCTATGTAGGTGCACCAGCACAACACACACTAACAGACCACCACTACATTAGTGTGCTGACGATGATGGTGGTGGTCGTTTGGTCACGTGGTCATAACGTGGATTTGATCTAGATTACAAAACTGTTTACATCTCCACCGTGGTCATATGATGTATAATATTTACATCTGGTCATATAACAGGGTATGTACACCACTATTTAGATGCTAGATTACAAACTGATAACAGAAAATCCAAGTACTGCCCCTCTGATTGTACCAAGCGTTTCTCCCTGTTGGTTACTTTATTAGCTGATCTGGTTCGACTCTATTTTGACTTTCCGGTCTTTTCTCTTTTTTCGTGCTGTTGCTGTTCTGACTGGTTGGCTGCTTCTGTCTCCTGCCTGTTTCCTGACTCTGTCTAGCCCTCTGGTTATGTTTGACTTGATCTGGTTGTTGCTGTTTGACTACAAACCTGTTCAATAATTATCGCCCTGCTTTTAGCTCCGTTCGCGTCACAATCTGTCTGTCCATCCTCACACGTGTACATGCAGATATGAATACATATTAAAACACTCTAAGGTTCAAAGTAGTGCAAGATTCATTTTAATCCAGATTAAAACAAACACAATAGAAAACATCTACTGATAAAGATTGTACTGAACATCCACTGACTAATATAATAACCAGCTGAATCTCTTATTTAATCAGAAACTAGCTGCACAGGCATTAGCAGGTTCGGCTAGTTTCCATTTACTGACCTGCATCACATTACACACTATTTTAATCTCAGTGTGTTACCTTAATCCCATAGACGCAGAGCTAAAAGACTGATTGGCAGGTCATGTTTAGCATAACATCACTGGCACCACCATTCTTTTCGTATTGCCATACTTCATACGTAATGCTTTCACAACATGACCTTCAGATAAAGGTCAGTGTTAGATCGTACGGCCTACATTAATCTCATCATGAAATTACTGTAGAAGTGATCTAGCAAAGTGAACTGTGACCACATTTGTGACAATGCTCAGAAATCTGAAGCCCTGAACTCCTTGCAGACCAGTACACAAAGGAGGGGGTATGTAGACCAACCCTAAATGAACGAAAGGCGAAGACACAGGTAAATATGCACCTATAGTTTCTCCTTGAATGAATATTAACAAACACAAGTTACTGACGGTGTCACAAACAGCAAAAGAGTGTTATGTGTGAAACTATCAGCAATTAGAGAACCGCCCACACGATTATTAACACTGTCATTTAGATTAGACATATACAATTACTTAAACAGGTATGCTATCCATAGATCAAATACAAAGACCTTTTAATAAATTCATTCTTAAAATTCCATTCATCCATCTCTCCCTAATATACTCTTAAATATATTCTTTTCTAATATTTTATCATGTCATTCTTTATTCCAAATCTATTATACCTATATCCCCAACAGTGTGTTTTAACCTACCCCCCCATACATTATCCATTACCCAACTACACCATCATCAATC
>JAMWET010004698.1:600000-761450 GCA_024036415.1 Prochilodus magdalenae
TGCTGTATTTGTTCTTTTGCCAAAATATCCATTTGCTTTACTTTCAGTGCTTTATTGAAACTCTATGTTATGTAAAAAAAAAGAAAGGAAAAACACTTTTTAGCTGAAAGAGACTTGCAGATTTTGTAAACCTCTTTATGCTTTTAGTGGTAGCCCCCGTCATGAGTGTACAATTGACGGCCAAATAAAGAGCAGCCTTGGTCTTTTCAGTTGAAAGATTTCTCTTTGGTTAAATTTGAGTTGGGAAGGACAGCTGAGGCTATCGTCTACAATAATACAATGATCCAAAACATACCTAAAAGCCCACAATGAACTGCTTTTGAAATGGTCTCTACATACCCCTGACTTAAACATAACTGAAATCCTGTGGTTAGACCTTTAAAATGATGTGGATGCAGTCAACTTTGCCATCAGTCTGTTATATCATATAATATCTTTTGTACAGCTAATAATTAATAAGAATGTTATTGTATTGTTGAGTGTTGCATTAAAAAATAGTTAAAGGGCCCATATAATGCATATTTCCAGCAAAATATATGTGACTGTGATCAGACCATTTACAGCCACATGATTTGGGGTTGTAATGATGGTAGTTAGGGTGAAATGAAATTGTTCAAGAACCTGTTAAAGATGTGGGTGCTAACATGGGCTTCTTGTTTTGCAGATTTTCCATTCCACCTTAAGTGGTGCTGCAGTTATACTTCAGGTAAACAGCAAAATTTCAGGTGCATTTGATTAAGAAGGTTAATTGTAATTTATTGATTAATGTTTGAAGATAAACACAAATCATGGGCTGTCTAGAATTCCTGGAAAAGGAAGAGAAGTGCCAACACCGGGCCCCGGCCTGGAAGGATTTATATACAGTCTCCTGGAGCCTGTACAAAACTGTAGCATTTAAGGTGGAATGGAACATTTGATTAAGAGAACGATGAATAGGAGGCCAACTTCACCATCTTTTAAAGATGAACATCATATATGCCTGCTCCCAGATGATAAGGGTTTTAAAAGTGCTGACATCCCCTTTAAAGCCCGGAAAGATAGATTTCCATGTGTATAAGCGGCCTTTGCTCTTGATCCATTGTCGTTGTTTCTACCGAGCTGGAACTTTGGACAAAAGTGTTTAAGATTCACGGTATGTCAGTTCCATGCACTGAAATCTCATTATTAGTCTATGACAACATAAGTACAGTTTTCCATTCTATGGCCTCTTTAATAAAACTGTCCAGCAATGGATGTAGCTCTAAACAAATCACAATTAGTCATAAAATTCATGATATAATGGATATATAAATATATTATGTCATTGTTTATGGCCTGGGTCTGCAGGCTTGCTAGCAGGGAGGCAGATTCCATGAATGAATTTGTTGGTTATTGCTTTCTACAGACCCACTTTATGTAAGCCAACAATAAGCAAAGACCAGATTCACGAAGGCGTAGGCAGATATTATTGGCGCTCTAAGAGAAATTGTGTAAAGTCCGAGACAAAAATGCTTAGACATATCCTATTGTGTGCAACGGCGTCAGTCTTCCACATGCACCCCTGATGCATTATGCATTAGACTCTGATGCCATGTCTGCCAGTTCTTCTCTTCCTTTTAATTTTGTCTCTTTTTTAGGTCCTCATAGATCATTGCTCCTAGCCTCTCTGACTCTCATTTTCCTGCGCCTCCTGTCAGTCTTGGATTTGGATTAAATAGAATGTGGGCTGTTTATCCCCCATTCGTAATGATTCTTGTGGATCTTATGTGATCTGCTTTACCTGTTTGATTTTTGTCCCTCAGTAGATTAACTCTAATGTACATTAATGTAATGAGATTTCATGCCAGGTCAATTTGGACCATGTATCATAAAAGGTTCACACAATGTAAAGGACAGCTTATGGTTTTAATTGGTGTATGAAAAAAATTAAAACAGAAGGTTCTGATATGATGGCAAAGATGTGTCAGGCCCCAGGCATTTTCAGACCACACTTGGAGGCGTAGAGAACGTTTTCCAGGCTGGAAATAAACTAGCACAGTTTCATCAGCCTTACCCTGAAACAGATTGTTTTATGCATTGGATGACAGATACGTTCTGTGTTATCTTCGCAAATACTTTACACCAGGTGTTTCAAAGTAGGAGTGCCACCAATGACATCTAGCAGTTCCAGAGGTTTTTCTAATTGCTAGGATTGTTGCATACATGGTGTTTTTAAGTTGCAATAATTGAAAAGAACATTGGGTAGGTATTATGATATTTGTACATCTAAATATATTACTGTTAGCCACTTTAGCAGCTCTATGGATGGTTGTTCCGTGGATGAACACTTCAGTTCTCTGCAAAAGTCAGAGACCAGCCTTTCTTTTATTGAATGTGCACTCAAAATGATCATAAAGTTCAAGTTATGCACAAAAATCTCCAACACTAACTCTGCGTCCATCCTTTTTATCTCTTTACTTTGTGCACCTACTGCCACTTTAACGTTTTTCCCCATCCTTCCAATCTTAAAACCAACCCGTAATAGCCCCATCTCCTCCTGATTAAAGCTGTTCCCAAATATGTCACTAACATTAACGCATTATCAGAAAATAACACAACCAGCGTCTAAGACTGAACTTTAGAGGTGTGGAAAAATATCTATGTAGACATCTTTTAAAAACTGAAGCAAGTCTTCCCAAAACAATTAAAGCTGTTTAGACTACATCAATGTTCCTCATGGGCACAATGGTAAGACCCCATTGTTTCAAAGTAATTACCCCAGAAATTATTTTCTCCTACACACCACCAAAATGTTATTTAAAAAACTATATGTATATGAGCGTATACAAGTAGTATAGTATGACATCTGGGGCAATTGTGGGCTGGAGGTTAGAGAACCACTCTAATACCTGGAGGGTGGCTGGTTCAATCGCCTGAACTGACAGGCATGACTAAGGTGCCCTTGAGCAAGAGCACCAAACCCCCAAACTGCTCCTCAGGTGCTGTGGATAGGGCTGACCATTGCTCCGGACATTGCTCATTGCCCCCTAGTGTGGGTGTTCACTAGTGTGTGTGTACAGTCTGTATAATCTGCTGACCTGAGCACAGATATACACTTACACTTAATCAGTGGACAAGAATGAAACTTGGTGGGTAGGTTTGACATTGTAAGGCGAATGAGGCGAATGATGCATGTTTCATGCTCGGCCGCACATGTGATGTAAGCAAGGATGGGTCTTACTGGTGACGATTATAAACATTCAGCGAGCAGTTTGTTTGCTTAGGTGCTACTCTTAGGCTTGGGTTGTGGTTTGTGTCTCTGTGCAGGCTTAAACTGACTGTACACTCCAGTGTCATGAATTATGAATCGCAGGGCACACTGAAATTTTAAATAGAGTGGGGTACAAATGAGGGACTGAATTCACACCCATGTTATCCTGCTTTTCTATTGCTGTTTGATAGATAGATAGACACACAGATAGATAGATAGATAGATAGATAGATAGATAGATAGATAGATAGATAGATAGATAGATAGATAGATAGATAGATAGATAGATAGATAGATAGATAGATTTAGCAACCAGTAGCGCTTTCACCTAAATCGGCACGGATGCAAATACAAATTAAAAAATAAAAACAGCGTTGTGCAGTACGCGAAACCTAAATGGGTAGGTACCGGCAGCAGTATTATTAACTGTTAAACTATAAAATATAAACTATACATACTACGGGTCACTATCGATGAATATGTAAATATAAATATATAACTATATCTCACTTCGCACAGAAATATATACAAGAATACAAATATCACTGTAGACTGTAGAAAAGACAATATTGCAATGTAAAAAAGTGCAATAGTCAAAAATATTAAATACATGTGCATGAATGTGCAAGGGAAGCACTTATCAGCAGATAAACGACTGAATTAACATAATAAACATGTGCATATACTGGTATTTAAGTGGAGTGGAGTGTCCAGGAGTTAAGGATGAACAATATATACAGTAAGTGTCAGAGTGTCCAGGAGTTCAGATGTGCAGTATATACAGTAAAGTGTAATAGTGCAGAATAAATGAGTCTCTGATTAAACAAGAGAATTTAGTCCTCAGCAGTCCTCCTCCCTCTGCCGGCCCCGCTGGGAGGAGCTGAAGAGCCTGATGGCTCTCGGGACAAAGGATCTCCTGAGTCTGTCCGTGGAGCAGCTCTGTGACAGCAGCCTGCTACTGAACTTGCTCCTTCTGTCCATGATGATGGTGTGCAGTGGGTGCCCATCATCATCCATAATAGACAGCAGTTTGTGCAGTGTCCTCCTCTCCGCCACCTTCACCAGTCCAGTTCCACACCAATAACTGACCCTGCTTGTCTGAACAGCTTGTCCAAACGCATCCCGTCTCTCTTCTTGATGCTTCCTCCCCAGCACACCACAGCATAGAAGAGACAGCTGGCCACCACAGTTTGATAGAACATCTGCAGGAGCTTCCTACAGATGTTAAAGGACCCCAGCCTCCTCAGGAAGTAGAGTCGGCTCTGCCCCTTCCTGTACAGGATATCAGTGTTTGAGAGCTAGCTTCCCCACGGTGGTTAGTTGTAACACATTTTTACAATTAAGATCCCCAGTCTTATTTACTAATATAAATTCATAACAGTCTGTTAATAAGCAGATTTATTTTGAGTATATTTCTGTGTATTTTGGTTGAAAAAGCTACATAGATTTTAATGAATTAATTGTTTTATTAAATGAATTCTGTCTGCCCAGGTGTCTGATCTCTATCCACCCACATCCCACCCCTACTTTATCACTGTGCTCTTGTCCCCATAGTGTTTAATGGCAATGTCATATAGGAGCACTCCCCTACATACAGCATGCGCAGTGTAATAGTCAGGAACATGTTGGTGTATGTTCGGTACAGCTGTGGTTCATACCGCACACAGTATACGGTGTTGCTGGATTGATTTATAGTGATATGAAACAACACTTTATAGCTCCATTTGAACCCCATGTGGCTCCATGGCTATAAAATTCTTCTTAAGTGCAGCCATGAGTAAGACATGACGTGCACCTACTGCATTTTCTCCTGACTGAACTGGTGCTTTGCTCTATTTTCTTAAGAGCATGCTGGATTGTTGACCAAGTTCTGTGTGTTTAATGTTCCTGATCTACTCGTACTACCATCTTAGGTGGTTGATGATTACAGCAATCTGTGTGGTGGTGTGGAAAAATTGTTCCACAGTTTCATTCAATAAAAGTGCCGTCATTATTGGTCATTTTGTGCTTTTAAAGGTGCTGGTGCTTCATTTGGGCAAGCACTTTAGCTACAGTAAGGGCCAGTTTGGTGGTCCATTCTGTGATTCACTGAGTGCCCCATTTTGGGGGTTACATGTGGAACAAGTGCTCTGCAGATGGCCAGGTGGCCACATTTCTAAAGTGTTACCTCAGAATTTTCAGTAATCAAAACAACCAATATTAGAGCCGTGTCCTGTCGGCACAGTTGCTTTTTCTCGCTGGAATGATACAATGCCTTTATTGACATGCAGAGTGAGTTAAGTTGCAGCCAGTTTGCATTATCACAGCTCTGTAACTTCTTTATTCAAACTTGTACAGCCAAAAGGCACACATTTGTTTGCACTAGCATTTTGTTTGGAGGACAGTGTTCAGGAAGCTAACTTCAGGAGTCACTGGTCACTAAATTTGCTCCTGGGCATCTACTTTTCTATAGAAAATTAGCCCTAAACCACACAATATCTAACTTTCTCACTTGTTTTGTCCAAAAATGTTTAAATAAACATTTTTTTTAAATGCTTTAAATAATTTAATAATGATGATAGTAATAATATTATACATACATACAAAAATAATTGTATAAATTGATGTGATTTGTAAGGCATGACTCCACAGATATGTAAAAGCATACATCCTCTGGGACTGTGTTTTTCATTTGCATTGTACCTCATATTTGTTTATATTTTAGAATAAATTGTTTTTATTATATGTGCGTATGCCGCCAGCAGCGTCTAGCACTTCTCAATGTCTCTGAGCACTTCTCGGCATCTCCCTATTGCTGCGTTAAATTGAATACAGACCTAGACCACAAAAGAGGAAAGGCTCTCAGTCTAATGTCGTTAAGATAAACAGAACAATGTTTATTGTCTGTTACCTTAGCTGCCATTGAAGGCTAATTTCATCCTTTCAATCTTTTAGCTCAAAACCAGGGAGTGTGCGAGTAGTTAATTAGCTGATACCAAACATGATAAATTCACTAAATGACATTGAAAGCTAGAAAGTGCAAAGTGAACCAGAGTTTGATGCGTATCAGGGCTTCCTATCTGGAATGGCAATGCCTTGTAGAATTGCTTTTTGTTCATTGTGCTGCAGGCTTTAGAAGGGTGCAGTAGTTTTTTATATTTTTTCCTTTTTTTAGTCTAAGAAAGTAGAACTTCTGTCCAAATGGAAGACATTGCATCCTGGTGTAGTACAGAGTTTAGATAATCTATGTATCCTAAATATTAAAGCATAACGTTACAGAGAAGCTTGATTGCTTTTGATGAGTCCTAACTTCGAATTACTTTCATGAAAGCTCAAAGTCTTACACATTTCTAGCTTAAGTAGTTTAACTAATTAAGTCAATGTATAGTTGACAGTGCTAAGAAAAAAGCAACAAGCCAATAAAGTTTTTGAAGCTTTATTTAAGCTACCTACCTTCAGTGGTCATTCCTAAACCTACTGTGTGGTTCAAGCATTCAAAATCCAGTGTTTAGAAATAAGACTGGCAGCCTACCTAAGATGGGACTTTATATATGTATAATGCTAATAAAAAAGAAACCAGTGTTTTCTTAAGTTACATTACGTTTAAATGGTATTAAGTTACAAAATCACAATGTAACATGTTATGTTTTACCTTGTGTACTTCCTTGGTTTTCTAAATTAATGCTATTCATAATTTACCTGCTACAAGTTCCAAAAAGATTAGGCAGTTTTAACCATACCTACCACTACTATGCATCTTTCCTTTTAACAGCACTTTATAATAATAAAGAATAAACACATTTGACATTATTTTATAATATACGTCTCCAGTATTCCATCATTTTCATTATGAATCAGAAAACTTGATATGCCACACCACAAAACATGTTTCCACTGTGCATTAGTGCATTTCCAAGAAGCTCAAGCTCAGAAAAGAAATGTTTCTAGATGCTGTTGACATATGAATTCTGCTATGCATAGTACAGTTTTAACTGTGGAGAGATTACGGGTTTTGGTTTTCTGACTTGCCTGTTTTATACACAAAAGAATTCTTGCGGTTGCTCACTGAGGAATGTTATTTCTAAACAACATTCATTTGTATTAATGACAAAGTGGCAACACATGGCCCATCCATGCTTCTTGTATACACAAGCCCGAATGCGTCCCCTGTTTATGATGGTTTTAAATATTCTTACTCTTACATTACCCACAGTGTTCCTACTCTTACATTACCCACAGTGTTCCTACTCTTACATTACCCACAGTGTTCCTACTCTTACATTACACCTACTTTTACATTACCCCACCTCTTTTGGAACATGCTGCAGGCATCAGTCTGTTTAGAAATCTAAAACATTGTCTTTGTATTGTTTTCATTCAAATACAATGATTTATGCGGATTTACAAATCTTCTGTTTTCTGTTTTATCTGCATTTGCATAGTGTCCCAACTATTTTTGGAATTGGTGTTTTTTTACCCAGAAGATCAGGATGAGATTGTGGTTGTACCTATTGTAAAAACCTCATGCATACCACAAGCATAAATGATCATCATTTAGCAGAGCTAAATTATGAATATGTTTATGTACACATAGAACAAGATTACATTTTCACAGTTGCATGTCTACATTAGCTTTAATCATCATCAGCTTACTTAACACAACAGCTTGAACAGGTGTTCATGAGTAACTAGCAAGCTGTAGTAACAGCCTCTAGGAGATCATTCACTCTATCGACTAATGAGTTGCCAAATCAAGCAAAAAGGGTAAAATTATTCTTCATCTACAAATACCATCCATGAATAACACTCTAAATTAAACCTCTGAACAAACTGGGCATCAGCACAAGATCACATGCTGCAAAAATAACTGCTATCTCCCAATTTAGTTTATGTGCTGTAAACAAACACAAGTTGTTTTCATTAGTCCAGAATCTCTGGTGGGCAAAAACTATTGACTTTGCTGTATTTGATGTCCGCTATTTGTCCTTATGCCCTATCTTGGGTTCATTGGGGTAACCTAAATGTGTGGAAAGTGCTTTGATTCTGTTTGCTGTGCTTAATGCTTACCTCTTTTCCGCTTTACCCCAGAGATTGGGATCGCCAGAGACCTTATGAAATGTAAAATGTCGATTTTTCA
Source organism: Prochilodus magdalenae (assembly GCA_024036415.1). NCBI lineage: Eukaryota > Metazoa > Chordata > Actinopteri > Characiformes > Prochilodontidae > Prochilodus > Prochilodus magdalenae. The sequence goes on from JAMWET010004698.1 coordinate 608,346, forward strand.
CAACACAGTTTGTCCAAAGTGTGTCATAGTTCAAAATCTCCAAGCCAAGTCCATTTCACTTCATCTTCTGCTTATTTGATCATCGTAAAGTGCGTTTAGGTACTTATAGATAAGATCTTGTTTATGCTTCAGGTCTGGGCTTTTCATCAGTACTTTGCACAGTAAAGTGTAAAGAAAATAGATGTGAACGGAACACATCAACATGCCTTGGGTTCTCTACATTGCAAAGATGCTGCGAATGACCCTTTGATTTCTTTCAACATAACAGAGATCAAAACATCTTCAAGAGGATCTACAAAGTACTGTCCTTGAAGCTTGCAGGAAGCTTTAGATGCTGGCTTGAGCGAGTGCTTGACAGGGATAACTATAGCTTTCAGTAAACAAATGCAGGAAATGGGTTCTCATTCATTAGGCAAGACTTATTGGAATTATTGTTGAATTATTGTCTTTGTGAAAGCTTTTTTGACCTTTGGCCTTCTTTAGTCTTTGATTCTGAATCTCCATTTTGTATATGTTTGCCATTGTATTCGACTCATTGTTTGTTTTTTGACTTTGGCCTTATGAGACCTTATGTTTTTTAATATATGAAAAATGTCTTGGAAAATATGGCTGATAGCGGTCAGCTGAACATTTGTTTATCACATAATGTGTGTCCTTTTTTAAAACATATTGACACGCATGTTTGGCCTGTTAATATACACACAAGTTGAAGCACAATGTTAAAAAGATTGTAAACAGTGTCTGTGTATGAATAGTTTCTTGGCTTATAAGAGACCCTTACACATTCATCTAGGCCTGTACTGACTTTTGCTGGATACTGAGCCATGGCAAAAGCAACTCAGGACCTGTAAGGAAAGGGAGCTGAAATTTATAAATCAGAAAAGGGGTGTAAAAAGCTGATAATAGATTTACAAAAAAAGTAAATCCTTAGTGTGAAAATGAGGGGTTCTGTTGATACCAAGACACAACTACTAGGAAAATTGGTTGCATTGTGTTGTGGCTGTTTTAATAAGGAGGTGCTTAAACCATAATGAGCTGCATGGTCGCTTGCCAGAAAAAAGGCTATTACTGCATCAATGCCACAATGCAGCCCACTTACAACATGCTAGACAAGCCTAAAAAACATCTGGAACAAAGTCATTTGGTATGATTAGGCCAAAATGTAACTTTATGGTCACAACCATAAATGCTATGTTTGGAGTGGAGTCAACACGGCCTATGGAAAAAAATACACCATCTCTACTCTAAAGCATGGAGGTGGATCTCTAATGTTTGTGGGCAGGGGGGCTATAGTGGTACAGGGCATTTAGTGAAAATTGATGGTAAGAAGAATACAGCATGTGATATCAAAGGACAATTTGTATTCATCAGTTTGGAAGCTGCCCATGCACTTTCCAAAACGACAATGATCCAAAACACGAGGCCAAATGAACCCTTCAGTGGCTTTGTATGTTAAAGGACCCACAGAATGGATAATTTCCTTCACTTTATTTTAAATAAAGTAGCCAGAAGCAACATGTGAACATTGTTAAAGTTTCAACATCTGCCATTCAATCCCCAGTCCATGCAGTGTAGCAAAACCATCCTGTTTTAAAATCATTGTTTCTGTGATGGAATCAACTCATTTACATATATTCACCTGTTCAGCCAACAGCACCTATGACCCACCCACTCATACTAAAGTAAAGGAGTGTTTTAGTTGTTGTTAGTTGGTATGGTGTGATGGGGTGTTTGAGTAGTTCGAACATAACATGTTTTTAGTCTTGTATGTTTTATTTTTAAAAAAGCACTTTAAGGTTTTTTGTTTGTTTGTTTTTTTTTATTATCATTATTGGCTCTCTGTTGCCTGAAAGAAAGGTGGTATTGGTAAGAGATAGGAATGGTTCCCCCACCCCTAAGTGGCTTGAGATTTAACACTTGTGAAATTTTAAAAAGTAAAAGTAAATTTGATTTCTAAATAAATTTTTCAATAAAACTTTTCTCAATCATTACTAAATCATGCAATGCTGCACCTTGTTCCTGGAGGAATGTAATATCACTCCACTATGTACTTGTACATGGATGGAATGACAATAATAGCCTCTTGACTTGACTTGACTTGACTTGACTGCCTTTCTCATGTGGTTTGCAGTGGGGTCAGGTTCAGTATGGGTTTAACTAACATGACTTTCATAATTTGAAAAACCTTCAGTCTGATGTACAGAATGAAGCACTACAGTAACTGAAGTTACTAACAGTAAATGCACTGTTTAGAGAAAAGAGGGAAAATAGCTCAGAACAGTTGCCCAGCACGTATCTTGGATGAAAAGTATGAAAATAGAATCTAATTACCTAATCTAATTACTAATGAGTTTTAGTAAGTCACAGATTACATTCCTTTAATACTTCAGCTTGTTTAGCTGCAATACAAGCACCACATTTACCCAAACAGAAGATTTTATCTATAATGAAAGACTCGTTACTTGAAGTCAAACTAAAAGCAATTATGTACTAATGACCAAAGGCTAAACTTGTACCCTCATCCCAGACTCTAATTAAGTGACGTGGTATCATCTCTGAAAAAACTGTGAAGATCGTGCAACAGTGGCTACCTGATGAGATCAGTGGCGTGTCTAACTGGGCAAGCCAACAGGCAATTGGTGACTATGCTTCTTCTGCTCTGTCTCAGCAGACTCCCTGTTCAGCGGCCTCGGACTGGGTGCAGTGGTGGGTCTGGGGCTGGCTGGCCTGCTGCTCCTGCTGGTGCTAGTGGATGTCAGTTGTTTTTTCCTGCGCCAGTGTGGCCTGCTCATGTGCATCTCCCGGAAGCTTTGCAGCAAGAAGACTGCCACCAGCAGCAAAGGCAAAGAGCTGGAGGAGGGCAAGGCAGCCTACCTGTGAGTTCAGCCCAGGCTTAACCAGCCGTTTTTCTATTGACTGCCTTACTGTGTTACATGTTGCATTAGTTCACCAAACATATCTCATCAATCATGTGGTACACAATACATATTATAGTGTTAAGTTTTAATCAAGTTCTTAACATGGAGGAACTGTACCGTAAGTACAATGAGTTACATTTATAAGAAACACACGCAAAAAAAAAATCAAACATAGCACACAAGCATCTAATTAGTTCCTTCCAATCCCAGTGTTATATATTATCCCTAGTGAAGCTCCATAACCATCTCCATATCTAACAATTTATGTTAGTATAGTTGGGAGGCACAGGGTTGGGCAGACAAGTGAAGTCACCAGCACACCATCTGTGTGTGCTGTCAGAAAAAAAGAGAAGCAAGTTAAGGAAGTAAACTGCTCCCAAACTAAAACTATATACACTGTCTCTGCTCACCATCCATTTTTAGAATTGTTGGTCCACAGATTAGAGGTAAAGTCACAGACAGGAGCCCACCTCTTGCTGAGTCTAAAGTGCTTCATCAGTGGTCACAGGATGCTGTTGGCTCAATTTTGTGATTGGTGGACTATTACAGCAGTGACACTAAGGTGTTTAGAAACTCCAGCAGGAGTGGGGGTCCTGACCATTAAAGAACAGGGTGAAAGTGGAATCATAACATTAGAACCACCTGTTTGTCGGTTTACTATCAGCTCCACCTGTAACATGAAAACATACTATCTTACTATACATAGTATCTCTGCATACTGTCTTATCCCCTATTATCACCCATTCACCCTGTTCCTCAGTAGGGGGCCTGACCATTGAAAAACATACTGAAAGGGGCTAACAAAGTATGCAGATGGACTACAGTCTGTAATTGTAGAACCTCAAAGTGCTTCTATATAGTAAGTGGATTTGATTAAATGGACACTAAATGTAAAGAGACTGACATATCGTCGCTGTTCAAAGAAAAACAGGTATCTCCAAAATGACAACTTTACAGGAGAAGCCAAAAACCTCATTTCATTTGAATAGAAGTCAATGGAACCAGATGTCTTTCCAAACTGTTTTGGGCCATTTCTGTTGGTCCATTCTTCATGAAACTCGCACACAGCGTAAACAGCAGCTCATGTGATCAAATGAGTCATAAAAGTAAAAATCAACAAAAATGGAGATACATGGTTTTCTTTGGACAGCGACGATATGCTTAAACTACTAAAACAGCTGATCGGTGTATTTAGACTGATATCGACATGAAAACACATAAGAAGAAAACTTCATCAGTCTTCAAAAGTTCATCAGACAAATATAATTATGTTCATTTTAAAGTGCTCCAACTTGATCTGCACCAGTGAATAGCTATAAAGTCTATCCACAATTCTATTATCAGTCAACTCAAGCCTATTGGTCTAGTTTACAGGCTTTACAAAAAAACAATATCTCCTTTTTCTTTTAAGCATTCGGTTTGCCAATGTTTTGGAAATATTCATGACCACTTCAATAGAATCATGCTAGAATTTATTGCGATAACAGTAACATATCACCATACTGCCCACCCTGAATCTGTCACAATATCTTGTGAATGTATCAGTTTTGTGTGCTGCGTAGGCTTGCTGAGACACAACTCGTCACCATGTAAAGTATAAGGTTTTTGTTTGTTTTGGCTGTTGTGTAGCTGTGAGTAATGAAAGCCACATTGACTAAGAGCTTTAAAAAGGAGAGACCTGAAACAGTGTAACAGGTTCCCCCTAGCTGAAGGACGGTGATCTTTGGAAAGTCGCTTTTGATTGACAGACAGCATTTAGCCAACGCATGGCGAGTGATGGGAAATTAATGACACCTTTTGTTAAAGTTAATGCTAAGTTTCGTCAGTCTATTAGCCATCTCTTTTCTAAACTCTGCAATTATCACAGAGAGAAGGTGTCCATTCTTTTACACAGCCATACCCAGGAAATTCAGACAGCCTGGAGGGGAAAACTCTCAATTCTTGGAAGGAATTTAATGTTCTCTAATGAGGGACATTCGGTCTAAAAGGTCAGTGGTTGTCCTGATTATTTTATTAGAGCACAGAGTGAGAAAGTGGAAAGGATTAGGTCGTTGACATGGAATGCCTATTTCAGTGTCCTTAGTGCTGGGTGGTATTGAAGATATCACAGTTGTTTACCAAATGGATTAAAAAATTATAATACTTGTGAAATAGCATTTGTTTTACATTAAATTGTCTTATTATGATAAATATAGCATGCTATTATTTTGTAAGTAGTATTGGTAGTTATAGTGGCAAATATTGATGTCACAGCAAGTGTAATTACTTTAGAGGCAAATGCAACTGGTTAGCTAAGTAACATGGAGACTGCTATGAACATTTCAGATAGTGGAAAAATGAACTGTGACTTTCAGGTAACAAATGCTTCAGTGAAACAATTCTGACAATGAGACTCCCTAAAAAATGATAGATTCCGTGACTACTGAACCACAGAGATTTTTGAGACAGTGAGAAAGTGGAAAGAATTAGGCCTTTGAGACTGATGTTTTGGATTTCCTATGCAAGTGTCCTTAGTGCTGGGTGGTACTGAACATATCACTGTTGTTTTCCAAATGGACTAATTTAGGACAGTATGGCACAATGTTTAAGTTTGTGCTAAAACCTCACATTCTGACTGCTGCTCTGTAGTTAAAAATGTCTTGCAAAGCTTGTTTTGATTGGACTAAAGGACCGTAGGTGATAGTTTAATATGACTGGACATCAGGTTATCAGTAATATGTACATGGAATGTTGGGAGTTGGTGCGCATATATTGCCAGAATCGCTGAGAGCTGTACATGGACTGGAGTGTTTTAGCCACTGAAGAGTACCAGTTGCATTAAAGATTGTAACTTCTCCTAATTTCTGGTCAAAAGGTGCACACAGTATGTTGTTGTTGTTGTTGTTGTTACAGTTCATCTTTTGCACATTTATCATTTTCCAAGGATAGAATTGCAAGCTACGGGAGGACTCCCGCTAAGAATAGCTCGTAACCGACAATTGCAATATTTGTTTTATTTCAGTTTTTCACGGTGCTTGAAACAGAAAACCAGAGCAATAAATGTCCTGTAAGGCATCAGTACGAGCGTGGTCTTGTCTGTACCAGAAGAAAATCTTTGGGAGCAGTTATAGAATGTATTAGTTCATTGTACACTGGTAAAATAATGGGTTGTAATGGGACACTGAGTATTAGACTATAGTAGTAAAATATTTACTGTCTCTGTTCACTGTTTTCACTGTTTGCTGTGTGACATACTGTCTAAAGAAAATCTGAAACATTTTTCATACAGCTTAGGCATCCCAATGGTTACATTGAACTGATGAAAGTATTTCTTGGTTGCCCACAGGCGAGTTTTTAACATACGTGGACATGGCTTTGAACATTCAGTTACTCTTGCATGTGTAGCACATATAGCGCTATTAGCGCACAAGTCATCTTTGTGTGAGTTATTTAGAAATAGAAGTCTCAGACTGTGTCTCTGAGATTTGCTCACTAATTCTGTACATAGTGAATCAGGGGAGCTGGGTCTACACTACATGATTTGAACCCAGCTGTTAGCTCGATCCAAATGATTGGCCGTGATGATCTAGTAGTGTGAAAGCAGAATGGGTCAATATTACACTCTCGGATTGAGCTCTGAAGTGATTGGATGACACAAACAACAGCCAATCAGAGAGTAGATAAAAAAGGCGAAGAGACGTTCATGCACACTGCCTGAATAGTGAAGCACTCAGGCAAATATCATGGTTATAATGGATGGATTCAAACGTCAGGTCAGTCTCCTTCCAGATTTTAGGTCAGCTACCAGTTCCTAGTGAATTATCCCTCCGGTTTTCGGTGATATCAGTGTTCATCAACCACATTTACATCTCAGGTTTGTATAGGTACAAATGAGTTAGCACTGTTTGCATCACCTGAAGGAGATCTGGGAGTTTGAGTTCTTATTCGGAGCCAAAACTCATCATGTGTGATATGCAACCTCTTTGCTGATTAAATTTGTGATGGTTACCGTTTTGGAAATCTGTTAAGCCTTTTGTGTCATGTATTGTGTGCCCAGCTTAACTAGTAAATAAAAGCTTGAGTGTCTGACCACTGACAACAACAATTACACAGTGACAGTACACAACAACACTGCACCAACAGCATCAGCTGGGGAGCTCATCCATACATATACATATTTTTAGAATATTCCAGTCATATTATATCTACTCTTTTTTTCTTTACACTGAGGTACAGATACCGTATCTGGCTGTACCAATATACAGCTGTGTACCAGTCACACATAGCACTGTTTACTGAGATTAAATTGTTCCTTATGCGATTAACTCCCCTACCATAAATGCTCATTTTCATTAGTGTTAATAGCTTCAAGCAAATTGTGGTTCCCCTAAGCAAATCATAGCAGCTCTACATTAATCAACTCATGTCTGAAAAGACACTTAGTTACATTTCAGTAAAATTGATTAAAACATAAAGCTTTTAACTGACTATTTCTATATAAGCTCAGATAGCCTGTTACCATATATAAAATATTGTTTATGTCATATCCTGTTCATTAAATAAACAAAGAAATTATAATATATGTGAAATAGCATTTCTTTTACATTAAACTGTCTTGTTATAATAAATATAGCATGTTATTCATATGTAAGTAGTATCAATAGTTATAGTGACAAATATTGATGTCACAGCAAGTGTAGTTAATTTAGGGGCAAATGCAACCGGTTAGCTAAGTAGCATGGAGACTGCTATGTATATTACAGATGTGGTGGGTAACAAATGCTTCAGTGAAAAAAATTTGACGATGAGACTCCCTAGAAAATGGCAGATTCCATGACTACTGAACCACAGAGATCTTTGAGAAATGCCTCAGACACTCTGCCCACATATACATGAAGTGTCTGATGTCTGTAGTAGGTTAGGCTGGCCACAGCAATAAGGATTTTGTCACTTTTGCTCTGATCTGCTACCTACACTTCTGTGCATCCAGGTCTTATTAGTCCAATGTGAGGAAAACTTTTCAGGCTCTGCTTGACGTGACTGAGCCTTTCGAAGTGCAGTACAATCACTGGATTATGCAAAGTTTGTAAAGTTATTCAATAGTTTTCGTGAAACCATGTAATAGCTATTAATATCCTGGTGATGCACTCCAGGAGTTATTTTATTGGTTTGTTTTTGTTTTTCTTAGCTGTTTTTTTTTTTCTTTTCTGCATCAAAAATAATCGAATGTAGACAAATCTTTTCTATCAGTGTACATGCAACAGAGACAATATACTTTCATAGAATATACCATAAGGATATTTAGAATGCTTGTTATTTATAATATCACTAAAAATCTATATTGTCATGTTTCATTGATACCATTATATGAGTATAGACTATAGTATGCCCAGCACTAAGTGACATGCAGTATTATGACCAGGAATAAAGCATGCACAAATTGACAGAGGAGTTTTTTTCCCCATTAAATTGGAGTGGTAATTTAATAAGAAACCGTGAAGTGTAGAGAACAAGCAGGGCAAACACGCACTGACAGCCATCCCCAAAGCCTTTCTGGTAAAGTCCTTATTAGTGAGATTATTGTGCCTTGAGAGAAAAGTAAAGCCTCTTTCTGTGCTGCCTCTGGGGCTTGTAGATAACTCTGAATGCAACCGGTCTTAGACTATATGCAGCTCATAAGGCTCTTCTGTCAACAGCGAGGATGTGGGATCAGCCTATTCCCAGCGAAGCGCATCCCTAATGGCATTGTCTCTATAGCAGCTTCTGCCAGGCTGGTAATGCCTACCTCTTGATGTGTGTGCATCTGTGCGTGTGTGTTTGCACGTGTGTGAGTAGGGGTGATGGGTCCAAGGAGCCCATTGTGGAGATGAGGACAGAAGAAGAGAGAATTACTAACCCAGAGGACGGCAGTCCAGTGCACGAACCAAATGAGACAACTCCTCTAACAGAGCCAGAGTAAGAGGCAGATCTGTCATGGCAAAGTACTAAGGAATAATTGAAGTCACCAAGAAAATGGATTCAATTAGCTTCGCAAGCATTTGAAATATGTTTAGTCCGAATACTGTAGCATCTTAACCCTGTGGTTTTGTAGCTTATTGGTTAAGCCAGTTTTTATTAATGATAGCATTCATTTTTAGTAGTTTGGATTTATACTGGATATTATTTTGTAGTGACTTATTTGTTCACTGTGACTTCCTTGACAGGAAGTCAACTTTTAGAGTAATAATTAAATCATGCTGTCAAGCAGAACGATACTGTAGTCATACTAATATGACATTCATGCATATGGCATAATAGAGGCCCAGACACATTGACATTTTGACAGTGAAACTTAGCACTTTCAATTATTTCAGTGTGAAATTTTATGTTACAGATTTCTGGGGGGAAAAAACATGCAAGACTAGGACTCTCATCACTCTAATGCATTGCTAATTATCAATAACTGTTATAAAATGAGTATATTTAAGTTTGAAAGCCCATTCAGAGTTTTATTTAGTTTATACAAACACAGCAGTGACTTTTTCTGTGAATGATGACAGAATAAATGGTACACTGAAGTGTGGGCACTCTGGTAAAACACCAGCATCTTTTTTTCAGGCCTAGTAAATTGTTTTAATCAGTGGTTTCCAACCTTGGTCTTGGAGGACTCAGGAAAAATTTGTTAATTAGCTGCCTAATTGGATCAGGTGTGTTGGGAGCAAGGAAACACTAAAAAAGTGCAGGCCAGGGGGTCCTCCAGGACCAGAACCCCAATGAAATTATTTGGTTTAGCCAGTGCAGCGTAGACACTGGGTAACAGCCCATTCTGCTAAGAAATTGCAACAAACACTACAAATAGATCCCCATTTTGAGTAGCCAAAATCAAATCAATTGACAGAACAATTGAAATTGTTCAAAGTAACATCAATTAAGGATCTAATTATGCTGATGTAGTTGTAGTGTAGCAGTGACAATAAAGTTAATGAAGAACTAATTGTAAAATAAGTCTGATGCAGGTAGCAGTAGCGGGGAAATGAGTCTGCAGTGGGAAGTCCTGGTTAGTGCTTCATTAGTGTTAGGCTAGGCAGGTAAACAGCTGGTCAGGGGCAGGTAGCAGGGAAATCCGGTCAATCTTCCTTCTGCGTCTGGGTGGGTAGGTAGGCAACTAGTCAGAGGCGTGCAGCAGGAAAGTTTCAGTATCAAGCCCGCCCGGAGAGCAGCCATTAGCTCAGTGAGAGTAAAGAGAGACAATTAGCTCTGTTTGGGACTAATTACGGAAAACAGGAAGTATGTACATTTCCAAAGTGTGGCAGCAAATCCGGCATCTATAAAATAAAAACAAGCACAGTGCCACGTAATCTCCATAGACAACCATTAGCAATAGAATGGAGCACATTTAAGAGCTCAGTGCCTTTAAACACGGCATTGTCATAGGATCCCACCATTGGCACTATTTGTTTGAACTATTTCTGTCCTGCTAGATCTGTAAATGCTGTTATTGCAGAATGGAAGCATCTACAAGCTACAACAGCTTAACTGCAAAGCAGTATACCATGAAAACTCACTTGCAACTGTGTACTGAAACGTGTGTCTTACTGGTCAGAATGTACAGTGCAAAATGTGAGCTGCAGCCGTGTAAGCATACAACCACTGTTATCTGTTGCACTCTGAAGTGATAACTCGTATTTAAATTTGGAAGCCTGATGAGCAAATCCGGGTTTGGCAGATGCTAGGTGAATGCTACCTGTCATAATGCATAGTGCCAACAGTAAAGTTTAGTGGAGGAAGGATCTGGGGTCTATGGATGTTTTTCAGGATTTGGGCCCAGCCCCTTAGTTCTACAAAGACATTTTAGACAATTACATGCTTTAGACAGCTTATATGCTTTGTGGCAACAGCCTAGAAAAGACCCTTTCCTATTCTGGCATGACTGTGCCCATGTGTGCAAAGTAATGTCAATAGTGACATGGTTTGAAAAGTTTGGTTGAACTCCAGTGGCCTGCACTGAGCCCTGAAATGAACACCCTTGGGATGTACTGGAAGATTGATGAGCCAGGCCTTATGATCCAACAAGTGCTCATTTGCCTGAAAGGCACTGATTCCCACAGACACACTCCAAAGTCCTTCCCAGAAGAATTGAGACTGCTACAGCTGCAGCGTGAGGGGGGAACTGCATAGTAAATCCCATGATTTTGGAGTTGGATGTGCAACAGGCTATGGGTGCAATGTACAGCTGTCCAAATACTTATTGACCATCGACTGTACATAGCAGTGGTGGAGTGTGAGTGTCTGCCTTAGCTTAAAGCTCTGGACATTAAAATGAGTAAACCCAGGACAAGAGCAACCATGGACCATTAGTGTTGAACTGTCCTAGATATATACAAAAAACAGTGGTTTTAAATAATGGAGGAAAAAAAGCAATACTTATCAGCATTTATGTAGCGCTATTTCAAATCTGGCTGAAATGGACCCTCAATTTCCTCATCAGTTTGCATTGGTGAGGCGTTGAGTTCTTATTCACAGCCCCAGACATATAAGTTTTGGAAAAACTTGGCTCATCTTTGAATTCCTGTTCCATGACTTTTGGAGTTACCAGTCAGTCTTTTTGATGTGTGATGTGCAGCGGTTGATAAAAAACTTGAACTGTGACACATACGGAAACACAGTGTCAACCAACAGCATGAGAACTATAGGGCATAAGAAGCCATAGAGATCTGATGCATGGCCAGGACTAACTTTATGAGTATCTAGACCAAACCCAGAATATCAAAATACCCAGGCCCCTGGGTATTAATGCGTAGTGAACGTAGTTTGCCTTCTTTTTTTTTTTTTTCCTTTTGATTTTTAACAATAACATTTTCTTGGCCACTGGGACTGTGAAACTTCACTTCTAACAGCTTCTTCAGTAGCAGGACCCTTTGTCTTTCATCTCTCATAAATAATGAACTGCTAAATAAAACCAAATTAGTCCATATTTAAATTATTAGTATTATTACCTCGTTTCTCGTTTATCGGCAGGCATATTCAGTGACTGAACTTATCCTTAAATAAAGATAATCTTAGCTGTAGACGAATAAATAAACATATCTGTAATTGAGGATCTAAAATAATTGAATTATAATAAAACAATGGTCTCCGCTCAAACAGCCGTTATGTCTAAAACGAAAGTCAGCTCACTTGTTTGAAGCAGTGTCGATGTCTGACTGAATGACGAGCAGAACTCGGATTCATTTGTTCAGATTCTCTTCTTCAAAAGCTCCTCCAGACTCCAGATCGTCCCCCCCGTGTTTCTCAGCCTTAACTTCCTTCAGGGGTGAACTGTCAGCGCACGGTGTCACGTGGATTGATTTTTTTAGCAAGCATGCGTCACAGCTCAGCTAGACCTTTAATATATATATATATTATTCACTATGTAATAATGATTAAAATGTCTTTTTACATTCTTAAAGATCTTGGGCATTTTTGTAAGCTTTAGTCTGTTTTACGAAGGAAAAAAAGGTCACTGTTGTCAGTCGATTTGAAGGGTCTCAGCCGACTTAAAGGTTCTCCGACTGAGGATTCGAATCGTCGACTTCTAGAGGGCAGCCCTACATACAAGTGAGGCACATGGTACACAATTGATCAGAAGGTGGCATTAGGCTGTATAACGTAATTTCTTTATCTGTAGCTGTTTATGGTTGGTGAGTTAGCTTAGTTGCTAGCAACTTAGCCAGTGTCCTCTTTCTGAACAAACAGCTGCTAACAGCAGCTCAAAAATGGTTGCTTAATTTTTACGTCAGGATGTTTGTCATTGCAAATTTTCCTGTCCCACATTGGCCATGCTTATTTGCAACAAAACAGACACCGCAAATATCTAGTGTGACTGAGACTTGTTTCTTTAAACTATTACTTTCCCCAAAGACACAAGGAAAGTCATGGCATATTCTACCCATTGCATGTCTGTTGAATTGCATATGTCCTTGTAGGTGTCCTTTTCTCAGTGTCCAGCATTCTCTTATGTTATTACACGAACAGGACCTATGATCATCTGCCATCCCTTTTTTGTTCTTTCCAACCACTGTGCTTAAGAAATCATCTGTTCTCTCTGCTTGCAGAAAACTCCCACTCAAAGAGGAAAACGGAAAAGACGTCCTAAAACCAGACTTGATTGAGATCAAGGTGCACAGCGACAACAGCATCCACACAAAACAGGACGACAGCAAAGCATAATGCGGGGGGACATTCTTTGGGAGGACGTTCCGAGCCTGGCCCGAACAAGACCAAAACAACGGGGAAAAAAAATGTAAAAAGAAAAATACAAGTGAAAATTCGGAATCCTCAAAAGAAGAATGGCTAATCAAGGGCACACACACACGGGCATCTGTAAATATGTTATAAATATATAAAAAAAGGAGAGAGTTGAGTTTTTATTGTGATAAATTAATTGTCCTTTCTATTTGAAGCGGCTCCAGCTGAAGGCACTTGATTTTGAGTGACATTTCGTTTTTAGTCATCTTTTGTTTTTAGTAGGGCTTTATATTCATGCCTCCACTTAATGCTTTGATTATGTCCTTGCCAATTAAAACTCACTGGGCCTCCGTGGATAACATGGAGCTTGCAAGACAGTGTGCCCAAATCTCCCCACATGGACACTGCAATGGAAATAACCATCCAATTGTCATGGCTTGCCCACTGTTCTCCAGCATGTGACCCTAGGTCACGTCCCTCCGAGCATCAGCCTTGCTGTTTTGCTGCTCTTTTGCTACACTTCTCACTGTACCACTATACTTGTGCATCTATGGAGTATGTGCTAAGTGTGTGCTCAGTGGAGTATGAGGCACCAGTTATTCGGCAAAAGAAAATCTTTACATGAGAGACATTAAACAGGCATTTCTGTTGTCAACCACAAGGCCACTCGTTACTGTTGCATACATTTTCATGTTAAATGCAGTTATGTGCGTGTGAATGTGAGTATGTTGTGCTAACGGCAATGTCTGTTCCGTGAGCCATACCAGGTTATTATGTTTTCTATATTTTATGATGAATTTCACTCGTTTGTACATATGCGTGTATACCGTAGTGCTAACATACTGTATATCAAGTGTTCCTAGAAAACCGCAAATAAAGAATCAGGTAAGGTAGATGCTGCTGTAGGTACAGTGCAGATATTTGGTTTATGAATTGTGAAAAACCTACATGGGCGGAATCCAATGGCTCAGCCTTTACTGGATGAAGTTACAATGAAAATGTTGCATTTAAGCAAAGCCAACCAAACAATTAGTTACAGCCTTCAACTGCAAATGTGGCACATCCATCCGACATTTATTTAAGATTTAGTAAATGTGTTTTTATCCTCTAAAATGTGGGTGGATATGGTATTTTTTTATGCTTCTATTTGTTTTGACTGAAAGGTTTTAAAACTATTACTTTACTAAGGCCCTAAGAATGCCAGGCTTAAGTTTCTTTTTAGCTTTCTCAGTTAGGCACATCCATATGAAAAATAAATAATCTCAGTGTTACGATAATTCCTAGCAGAGAAGGGCACTCGAATCAGCAGTGTCAACTGATGTGTGTCTTCAACTTTCAAGCAGGAGAAAAAAAGCAAAGAGAACAAAATTCGAAATTCAGCCAGAGACGAGAAATGTCTTGAAGCTCTTGGCTAGCATGCAGTTTGGCTAACAAGCAAGTTAGCTTGTGTTTATCGTGTTTTGTGTTGTTAGCTGATCTCTCTAAAGTCCTCGTAAATTACAAATTAAATTAATTTAAATTTACTAAAACTTCAAATAGACTAGCTATTGCTAGAACGATTACCAATGCACTACCTAGTTAGCATACTAGCTGTTCAAACTACAGACCGGTGATGTTTCTTTCTTATAAAATGCTGCAGGCCACAATGTAGTATGGTGTGGGAATGGGATGCTGATGTATGACCACAACTTACCAAAGAATGGGAACGAGATGATTAAGTTTTGGCCATGACTTGGTGGTAAGCCATGGGAATAGGATAGTTAAGTTGTGACCATGGCTTAGGAAGGCTTTGGACTTGACTTGGTACGGTTTGGGGACAAGATTCAGGTTCGAAAGTTAAGATGTGGCCATCACTTAGTAAGACCTAGAAACAAGATAGTTAAGTTACGACCAAACCTTAGTAAAATGTGGTAACGAGAATTTATTCGTAGTCATTAAGTTCGTGAAGTTGCCTGGATTCAGAAATGAAATCTTATTAACGTCTCTGCTGTCGAGCATTAATAAAGTTATGATATGTGATTTACTATTTCCAAATATGCACTACAAATTTTTACTGTCAGTATTAAAAATAAGAACTTTTTTCAGCTTATTTAGCAAATAATATTGCACACTACCATACAAGGAAAATACATTTTATTACAACATTATTTCTTGATTATTTAGAATATAGATAAACCAAAATGTCCAATGAGCATCTATCATATCATATATGCCTGTATATAACATAAATTATGTCGCAAAACAGTTATGATCACAATTAGGATAGTTAGGATCCGAAATTGGTCACCATTAATCCCTCTTCAACATTATCTAATGTGTCAGTCATAAATGAAAAATAACATTCCTACGTTAAATCTTTTAACAGTAGTTATTCAGTGCAATCAAGAGTTTTATTTAAAGAATGGATTTGAATATCACTGCAGATGAATGTTACACAGCTACACTGAAACATTTGTTTAGTCTGTGCTTGTGTGTATGAATGCATGTGTGACAGATTTTTAATGTGTTTTGATGTTTGAGGAGAGTTTGTAAGTTAAAGTGAGATTTTCTGTTCTTTTATTTATTTATTTATTTGGATTCGATGCAGTGATTAAATGTTTTAAGGCAGGAGAGAAGTGAAACTTGCTATGTGCTTGTTGCGCTGCACGCTGGCTTGTCAAACTGAATTTAGCGGATACAAGCTGTCAGTGGTTTTTTCAAGTTACCCCACTACACACTCACTCCAGGCCACTTCGGACCATATGATTTTCGACACACGGCTAAAAATTGAGCTTGTATTCAAAGATTCTGTTGTCGTCTATGCATAAGTTGAATAGAATCTCAACCTCAGCTTGTGTGTCTGTTTCTTTTCTTCTTTGTTTGTGTAGCACCTGGCTGCCTGCATTATTATCAAAAGCGATTTTGGGTGTTTTACTCGTTTGCTTTGTCTGAATTTCAGGGTCCAATCAGATCTCACAAAATTTGTAGGAGTGCCCATGAACAAAATTGTGAGACGTTGTAATCAGTAAACCCTTTAAAGTCAACAGTTGGTATTTGTAGTTTGCTGTAATCCACCATTGCGGTAACAAACGGGTACAAATTGGAGAATTGAAAAAAGAGTTTGACGAAGAGTATATTGTTTTTACCCATAACTGAAAACTAATCTAAAAACATTTCTCCATTTTGATTGAGTAGAACTGGGATCAGTTAGGGTAGGTCTCTGTTCAATCTGCCCAAACCTACATGTAGCTATGCTGCTCCATGCTCCATACTGGACAATAAGTGGATCACCCCAGCAACAGTTCAGTTTTTCTTTGTTTCCTGAGAGTGTACTTACAGTCACATACTTCCTCTAGCTACAAATTGTGTTTGAATGTGCTTATGTTTCTGAAAATGATAGAATTAATGTTGTAGCTACATGTAATTTAATCATCACAAACTCAAACAAAAACAATGTAATAATTCCTATACATTTTCTGTGAGATCTGGTTGGCTGGCCTACAACTGAGGTAACTGATGGAGGCTGTCACTTTTGGAACACTTGTGGAACACCTGTGGAACACCTGTAATGATGTAATTTTCCTGTTGTAAATAAATGTGTCCTGGTATAAAACAGTGCTTGTATGAACCTGGCCCTGCGTTGTACTTGTTCAGCCTCTTTACAGGGTGTTTTTTTTTTTTTTATTTGTTGCTTAATGAGCAATTATTGGCTGCAAATTTATGAAAAATGTGTGAAAAGATAATGATCACTAAAGCAGAGTATAAATAGCCTGTGTTGACCACTGTGAAACGAGAAATCCGTTTGAGGATATTTTTCCCACCATTGTGACACATTGAACAGGTTTTCTGACCGCTTGAGTAAACATTAGCGTTATTAGCACTGGGGGTGTAAACAGCACAACGAACAGAAAATGACTTGCAATAATTGAACTTTAATTATGCTATTATGTCAGTTTTCTCTTGAGTTGAAGTTCTTTTCATCCTACAAGACCTCCTCCAGTGGATGTTTTTTTCTCATTTGACTGCTCCCACTTATTCATTCTGCTTTGTGTAATTAACTAATGGTCATCCACGTCCTGTCATAGAATATAAAACTTTTTGGGTGGACTACTTTATATGCAGTCTAAATACACAAAAAAGTGTCTTTGTAATATATATTTATTGATTATTAAAACAACAATAAATTAAAAAAATTAACAATAATGACAATAATAACTCTCAATCATCTGTGAAGGAAAATCTCTTCATAAATAGTTATAAATAGTTATAAATGACTGACAAACTGTGCCCAGCAGATGTATGTTGAGTGTCTATACAGGTGTTTTGGCACCCTCAGGTAAGTTATCACATCCTAAACATAGTATTTATGTAAATACATATTTCTGTAAATACAAATGCACATATATATACAGCTTTGGAAGAGAAAGCTCTAAATAGTCACCCCAGCCATCGCTCAACAGTTTTTCTGCAGGCCACTTGAGGTCATCTTACGGTGGTTAAGGGACATCGGAATGAGGTGGCGCTCATCACGGTCAGTAGAGAGTGGTTTCCACCCTCTGTCGGTCTGTAGCTGTTTTGTCCTGTGTGTTTGCTGCTTGACCTTGTTCTTATGAACCAGATGTTCACTGTATCTGCCAGTAAGGCTAGAAGTGATCCTTCTGTTTCTCACTAAGATCCTGCTGTACATGTGGAGATGCAGATTTAAGAAGAAACTGGAGGGGTCTCTTATTTATTTCCAAAGCTGCACACACACGTACACCCACAGAATAAAAGTGACACCAAGCTATTAAATTTTACCTTAGTCACCTTAGACAACTCCAAAATGACAACTTCACAGGATGATAACACATAACTTGCAGCTGAGGTTGATATAGATTTGAGAAGCAATTTGTAAGCAATTTTGGGCTAATTCTATCCATCATGATTATTCACAAAACTGAAAGGACAACTGGAGATTTTAAACTGTGCAAACAAGAGAGATGAAATTGCACAATAAAATATATATATAAGAGGTTGAACTGTTAAGCGTAAACCTGTAGAGTCTTTAAGATAAACACCAACATGCATTTAGCTGGGTATGTCTTAAGTTTTGACTGATACTGTATAATACCAACCATTTTCTTATGCCTTTGTTATGGCCTCCACATTAAACATCTTTGTACTTTTTAATTTAGACCTGGATATAAACATAAATAAATATAAATTAGCATTTTGAAACATGTAACACAAAGAAAATTGGTGTCAAGAAACGAAGCACTGTTATTCAAGATTATTTCAGTCTTATTACTTCCTCTGAACCACATGTCAAGATGACAGATCAGAGGCTTTGCTCAGCAGTCCATACCATCTTGAGTGCATGCTGTCATTAAAGCAAAAGTGGGGCATCCAATTCTGTGCAGAAGTCAGAGCAGAGCACACTTTCATTTATGTAATTTCCAGTGAAGACAGTCACTGAGTTCGAGATGTTTATTTTTCAGTGTCAGGGGAAAAAAGAGGTATAGAACACTACACACAAAACACAAAATGTGCCAATATTTACTTTGCCTGCTCTTTACTTTTTTGTGCACAGTACTACCACTTGTTCTTTTTAAAACCTCACAAACAGCCAGTAAAGGCAAAACAGCCAAAATAGCTAAAGTATATTCCTGATGGCATTAAAATGAATTAATATTTTTAGGATGTATTGGTGTAGGGAATAACACACTACCTATGCCCTCCTCAAGACCAATGCTACAGCATCTGTATGTATTATTTGCTGACCATATCCCAACTTCAAGGCTACTTCCAGCTCATTTCAGAATGCGTCATTTCGCAAAGCATAAGAAATCTCAAACTGGTTTTATGAACACAATTATGAGGTCAGTGTATTTCAGTGGCCTCCTCAGTCAGCAGATGTGAATCCAATATAGCATATTTGAGATGAGGTCGATTGAAAAAAAAATCACAGCATGAATGTGCGGCTGACAAATCTTATGGAATTACGTAATGCAATTATGCCCACACGGACCAGAATCTCTGAGGACTTTTACCAGCATCTTGTTGAATCCATGCTTTGAAGAATTCTGGCTGTTTGATGAGCAAAGGGTCCTATGCTGTACAATAGGCGTTTTGGGCCTCTACACACCAACAACTGGCTGTTGAACTGGT
This sequence comes from Prochilodus magdalenae, assembly GCA_024036415.1. NCBI lineage: Eukaryota > Metazoa > Chordata > Actinopteri > Characiformes > Prochilodontidae > Prochilodus > Prochilodus magdalenae. The sequence continues at coordinate 627,575 of JAMWET010004698.1, forward strand.
AGCAGTGTAGCAACCCGTTACTTCCTGGTTTAGCCATGGATAAGTGGCAATGCTTAAAGCCCCCAGGCAAAATGCAGGACGTTAACAAAGAGAGACTTTAATAATGTACATTTTTGTGGCAGCTTAACAAGTACAAATGTATTGCATGGGATGTTCTGTACTGGGATGTAGGGCTGTTTAATTGGTGGTGGTGTAGTGTGGGAAAGATGTATGGCTAATGATGATCTGCCTGCTGCCCTGGCCATCATAAGCACTGGGTGGTGATCTCTGCTGCTGCTGTGTACAATAAAACAGCTTTCCTCTAAAACACCTTTCCTGTGTCTTCTTCATGGCGAGATCATAAATATCGTCCATACTTACAACTCCATGTTTTATTAAAGTGCAGTATGTGAAATGTTGAATACAAATAATGGTACCTGAGTTCTGATATCTGTTTTTAAATGTGGCTCTACTTAAATACTGTGTCAGTGTGTGAAATTGTTGTGGTGTTTATCTATTATGTCTTCAAGTGTCATGTTGTGCACAGTGCAATGACAGGGATGCATCAAAGTTTGCAAGACACTCGAGGATTTCACAGGATTTCAGTGGGAAAAGTGGCTAAATTAAATATGACTGCAGCAATGTTTCAAAATATTTATAAACTAAATTATCACCAAATCCGTTAAATGGCTAGGACAATTATCAGCACAGACATGTTAAAAGAGTTCAAGCAGCAACAGATCAACAGTGGAAAAAACATCCTCATAGTTACACAAACGTTTCATTATCTCTGTTCATTGTGAGTATCACAAGAGGGCATGGGGCTCAAGACATTCTCCATTACAGGTTTGCTTCCACTTAAAGCACAATATTACAGAATACAGCAAAAGAAAAGAAGCAAAAGGAAAGTCCCCTGTGGCACAGCGATGCTATCTGCAGCCACAGTTCTTAAAATGATGGAATGTGTTACAATGCCAAAATGCAAAGTAGTTTTAAAGAGTAATGTATTAAACGGCTTGAACAGACAACTACTCTCTATTGTTGAGAATTTATAATGTTGTGGTCCAGATTTGTGTGTATCTGACATACTGCAATCATTTTAGTTGGTTTAGTCCAATAAGATAAAAATTATTGGACAAAAACAATAAAAGGTTTTAGTTTTTGGTTTCAGTTTTCAACTAGTAATTTTTAATTTTCATTTCCATAAGTATTTATATGTAATATGTGATAAGACCCGAAGAATGTGTAGAGCCCTAATGTTTATTGAGTTATTTTGTATTTAGCTACAGCTATAGCTAACAGATGTAAAACTTCTAATCCCTATCCAGTTCCAATCCGGGTATGTTACAGAGCTCTTTTCTAGGTCTGATTCAGACTCTACAGGGACCTACAGTGCTAGGCCAGACATTGGTAGGCAGTGCCCTATACAAAAAAGCCACACCCCCTCAAACACTGTAGAGGCTTTAGAGCCAAAACCATTGAAGAACGCAAAGCATTTCTCAAAGAATCTGGTATATATTTCAGATGTTCCGCTTCAAGTGAACATGTTGCCAAAGATTGTAAAGTTGTAGTTCGATGCAAAGAGTGTTACAGTGTCAAACACATAGCAGCTCTTTATCCTGGACCAGATCCATGGCATTACCAGACTACTGAGTCAGAGGATGGCAAGGAGGAGAAGAGTGTAGCATCTCCTACAGTTAGCTCCAAGTGGTTATACAGAGGTTACAGAGGTTTGTGGAAGAAATAATAGCCCACGCTCTTGTTCTAAAATCTGCCTCATCAGAGTGCACCCTAAGGGACAGAGAAGTTGATGAAGCTCTATGCGATTCTTGATGACCAAAGTAATTGTTCACTCGCTAGGTCTGAGTTCTTCAACCTCTTTTGCATTAAGGGCGCAGGTGCCTTCTACACGTCCGGACATGTGCAGGCCTCACTGAAATGTCTGGATAGAAAGCCACAAGTTTTGTTGTGCAACCCGTGGATGGGTGACTCGGCATAATTCTCTTGACTCTCATAGAATGCAACTACATCCCTGAAGACGGATCGGAAATACCCACCCCGGAAGTAACGAAGCATCATACCTTAATTCTTAAGTACATCCCAGACCCAGAGGCTATCTGGGCTAGCTACTACTTCTTGGTTGTGATATCTTACAGGTTCATAAGGTAAGAGATCCCAGCGCACAGATTTTGAATGGGTCATCATTGACGAAGCCTGTCTTGGTGCAGCTCACAAACCTAAAGATGAGTGTTCCGCATTCAGGCTCTAGAGAATGGGCGCCACTCTTACTTCACACCTTGCACAAACCATCTCATTTTGAATGTTTTTGACGTGAACAGATTGCTGACACAGCAGACATTAGGCAAACGTTTCCCAACTTCATTGTCATCAGGTCATCATTAGATGAGCCCAAGTTGAAGCATATCGAATTGAGGTGGCCCGTCTGAAGCAAGGAAGAGAAATCCCAAATAACAGTCCACTAAGGAAGTTGGATCTTGTCCTTGATGGTGACGGACTCCTGAGAATCGGGGGCCAGCTTGATCAATCATCTCTCTCTGAGGAGGCAAAACACCCTCGTATCATCTCTGGTCATAGCTACGTTGGTTCTCTGCTTATTGACTACTACCACGAGAGAGTGAAACACCAAGACCAGGTTTTCACAGTGGGAGCTATATGCTCGGATGGTATATGGATCGTCAGAGCCAAGAGATGTATTGCAAGGCATCTGTTCAAATGTGTCTCATGCAAGATGCTCCGAGATAGGACAGCCGAACAAAAAATGTCTGACCTTCCTTCAGAGCGTCTAAGCACAGAACCACCTATTACCAACGTAGGCATTGATGTATTTGGCCCTTGGAGTATCTCTACGCGGTGCACTCTGGGTGATGTTGCCAACAGCAAGAGATGGGCAGTTATCTTTACCTGCCTCAGTGTCCGTGCTGTTCATAAAGAGCTTATCGAGGCTATGGATACATCAGGTTTCATAAACGCTCTACATCGATTTCTTGCCATTCGGGTTCCAGTGAAGCTGATTTGCTCCGACTGTGGCACACATTTCAAGAGAGCCTGTAGAGAGCTAGGAATACTCCTACAAGATAACAAGGGTTGCAATATCTCCAGGTTCCTCAGCAAAGAAGGTTGTACGTGGATTTTTAATCCGCCCCATTCCTCCACATGGGTGGAGTGTGGGAAAGAATGATAGGGGTCCACCAAAGGATTCTAGATTCCATGCTGTCCCAAGTTCAACCTTCTCGGTTTACTCATGAGATTCTATCCATTCTCGTGGCAAAAGTTTTGACGATAATCAACGCCAGGTCTTTGACAACTATTTCAACAGATGCAAATGCTTCATCCCCTCTGACTCCAACAATGATTCCAACTCCTCTACCTGAGTGTTTTATTGGTGCAGATGTACATTGTCAGCAGTGGAGAAGGGTCCAGCACCTGGTCAACACCTTTTGAGAGAGATGGAGGCGTGACTATCTCTCCGCGTTGCAGAGTCGTTCCAAATGGCAAAAGAGTCAACCTAATGTCAAGGAGGGAGACGTTATGCTTCTCCGTGATATTCAACTGGCGAGGAATAAGTGGCCCATGGCTTTGGTCACAAAAACTTTCCCTGGAAGTGACAATAAGTTCAGGAAGTTGGAGGTCAAGATTTCCAGAGGAGGAACTTCCAAACTCTTCCTTTGCCTCATCACTGAGGCGGTGGTGCTCTTGTCTCCCAAGGATCACTCACACACTTGTTAACTTTATATTGTTAAAACTTTAATAGTGGCATTATTCTCAGCGCCAGGCGGGGAGTTATGTTACCTGCAATTATTTTGTTCCTGTGGTAATAGCACCATCTATAGGTCAAATCTTTTATAACTTTAATTTAGATATTTCCTGTCTCATTGGTTGTTAGAAGTCACATGATGACTGTCACATGATTAGGACAGTTTTTTTTTATCAGCAAACTAGCTAGAGAGCAGCACATTTGAAGCCCGCTTGTTCATCTAGCTCCATCTGCCTGTGTAACCCTAGCAGAAGCTTTGTTTGTAAGTAGATCAGTCCATCTTTGTTATTTCTGCCTTTATTTCATTGTACTTCATATTACTGTAAAAGCAGTAATTAATGATGGTAATATGAAAATTACACCCTGTAAATGGTTGTTTAAAATCTGTTCTGTGTGTTGATGATGTAGAACAGTAGGCGTAGTGAGTGAGTGAGTGAGTGAGTGAGCGAGAAAAAAAACGTATGAGAGGAAGAGAGAAAATATGGCGGAGCATGTCAAGAAGCAGTTGTTTGAGTAGCTTGAGAACAGCTAAGCATTAATGAGTGAAGTCCATGATCAAGTCTCTTTCCCTTCATTCCTCGTTTCGACCACACTACCCATCGCCAACTCAACCATCTCACAGCCCAAGTCTGAGTCGGACCAGCAACTTCTTATCCACTTTTACATTACTTTCGTATATTGTTTCAGTTTTACACTACAGCAACTTACCAGAAGTGCTGAATCTTCAATAAACAGACACTCAAGTTTCTACCATAATTCTTGGTGCTCCTTCATCTCTGAAGTTACTTGGTGCTACTTCATTTAAGTCTGCTGAAAGTGTTTAGTTAACTGGTGATGTGTGCCTCATAATGCACTCAGGTGCCAGAACAAATCCCAAGTCTCTAATTTGGATACTTTGTAAAATAGTCCAGATCTTTTGTGAATGTTTATCAATTTCTTGTCAGTGTTAAAAGGAATTGTTGTTGTTATCAGGGCTGCTAGCCATTGACTGACCCCTTGGGTTGAGTTGACCGATCAGAGGCTGTGTTCCTGACTAGATGGAACAACGCAACCCATACAAGCAAAATGAAATTCAGTCTGTAGTGTGTAGAGTGCATTAAAAACACTATGCACAATGGCAAGCATCGTCACTGGGATCTGGAGCAGTAGAAACCTGTCCTCTGGGTTGATAAGTTACACATCTCACAGTGTGATAAATGAATCTGTGTTTGGTGAATGCAAGAAGAACGATACCTATCAAAAAGCACACCACTAATGGTAAAGTTTGATAAAAGAGGGATCATTTTTTGGAGTTGTTTTTCAGGATTTGGGCCTCTTGGTTCCAGATATTCTTAATTCTACAGCATGCAACTGTAAACGCTTACATGCTGCCAACTCTAGATCAGTGGCTACGATTTCGAAATATGATATCCAGCAAGCTCATATTGGTATGGTGGTCAGGTGTCCACATACTTTTGGCTATACAGCATTTCTTGCTTTCTGTTTCCAGTATAATTTTCACAGATACTTCAGTTTTATTTTATTCTTCCAGTTTTCATAATACCTTCTTGTGTCCAATCATGTTGCCAGGTTCTCTCTCTGTCAAAGTGAGGGGAAAAGGATTCGTATACAGCTCCACTTCTTGGCAATAAATCCTCTAGTAAACAACAAAAAAAGGAAAAGGGAAAAAAAGAGTGTGTGGTAACCTGTCCCTTAATCTTCACAGTTTTTCTGAGTGTGCTGTGATTCTCGGGTTATCCGGAGCCTTCCGCTCACCGTCTGTTAGCGGGGCGGAGGCAGAGCGGCGTGTGTGTGTGGGATGAGTTGAGATAAACACTTCATAATTAAAGAGGATGAGGTGCGTGGCCCCTCACGTCGCCACAGCTTCTGACTCCAGAGCAGCCAGCTGGAAATGGCTGACAACAGCTGCACGGAGGAGGAAGGGTTCACTCCTCTGCTGTGCGGCTGACACCACTGAAAACAGAAAAGCGGCGGCAGCTCATTTTGCGGAGATTACGGAGCGAGGGAGGAAAGGAAATGGGACTATGAAATGGGAACAGCAAATAGCCACCGAAATGTGTGAAAACAGGCCTACAGGCGTATTTACATACTTTCTTTTGCAGAGTTTCTTGAGACTTTACTTTATAAACAGATCTACACTTTACTCATTTTCATAAATAAAGTTTTTGCATATTTTTATTCAGAACTAAAAAGTAAAAATAAAAAATAAAGAAATAAAAATCAATGAAAAGTTATGATGCAAACTAAAGGTCATGCCACTTTCTATGTCACTATTCAAATGTGAGCAATAGATGTATGACACTTCATACAAAAAGGTCAGTTTTTTTTTATATATAATATTGCACAAAAGCCAGACACCACCCATCCTTTATTTTTTGTCTTGTAAAAAAATATATTTCACCAAAATTACACTGAAACTACATCTTTATTACAGCTTTTATATTTCTCAGGACACTTGCTTTCAGTTTTTCAGTTTTTTACAACTGAAATGACCCTACAACAATGTGCATAAATGATTATTTCAGTAGGCATCAGTGGCGTACTGTATTGAAAATGACACAAATATGCATTAACATTAATATAGGATTATGTCAGTTGTCATGGCAGGTTATGCAGATGTCATGTGGTGTTACCTAAGTAAAGTGTACTACGGTAAGGTGTTATTTAATGGTAACATCATACTTATATTACTTGACATAATCAGTCACGACTCATGATGGCTTATAGCAGTGTTCTCCAACCATCCTAGGAAGCTACCTTCCTGCAAAACCTAGATGGCCACTTGGTCCAGTTATTTAGCCTGTTTCCAAGTCCCTGGCTGGATCACACGTATTGGAGTAAAGGCATGGCAGGATACTAGATAAAGAATGAAACTTAATTCTGCAAGTCTCATCTCCTGAACTTTCACAATGACATTTATGGGATGCCAATGGAAGGTTCAAATAAGGTGTTCCCAAAATCTCCATGGATATTTTTCAACATTTTAAAAAGTTCAGTCTGTCAAAGTTCAGATATCAGCTGCTTCGCACAACTTAACACCAGTATTTTCTTTGTTTGATTTGCAATTCTTTCGTTCTGTTTTTTCTAGTTGCTTTTCTCAGGAACAGCTACACTTCCTTTCATAACTATAGAGTTGAGTTGTCTTCTCACCATAGAAGGATTGACACAAACAGCATTGTATTTTCAAAAGCACTCTAAAACACACAGTTTAAAGTAACCATGTTTTCTGTACAGTCATTATAAGTTTTGGATTAGTTGTCTATTACTAATGCATATGGATTATTTTATAGATATACTCAGAAATATGTCCTGAAAAATGAATAGCTTTCTAGTTTAATGGCTGAGGTGACTGAATTAAACTAAACAAAGGGGCATGTAAATATAAACTGGTACCATATATAAAGGTGACGTGCTGTTGTTAAGACACCACAGGCATCGAAGGAAGAATTTTTTGCAATAATTGTTTCACAGTTCATCACCCAATCCAGTGGTTTGGGCGCACAGGATTACGGGATTAATCATTCTATTAAATCACTATGATGCAGTCTTTTTTAATGCTATTTCTATGATGGTTCCAGGTCATTGCCTCCAGAATGTATTTGGCATGTGTGAAGTTCTATTGGACTTTTATTAAGCCAGAAAGCATGGGTAATAGAACTGCCTCTGGCGGTAGGTTAAAACAATCAGTTTCCTAAACGCGCAGCAATTACTGCCTAATTGTTTCATTGAATCGTATTACTGTCTGAAGGTGATTCGGAGTCAGACAAAGCAGTGCATTCTGGGCCTTTTTTCACTTCCTTGATGCCTATAAGCCGCACTCATTCTTTCTCTACACCCTGACAACACAAAAAGGCTCGCATCATTCAGAAGACTGACATTGATTCACCCTGAGGCCATATATAACTATTAGTGGCTCCAGTGCATGCTGCTTGTGAAGGGAAACTAAGCCAGGATGTATGTTGGGGTACGAAGATGAATAAAATCATTCATCCTTGGCTCCCTAATGAGCTTGGAAACGCCACAAGTAAGCAGGATTAATTAATTATGGGCTGACATTTATGGATAATAACCTTATAGTAGATACAACATCTAATGAATGCACTTGCATTGTAAAAAAAAAAAAAGAAAGAAAGAAAAAGGAAAAAGAAAAAATATATCAAAGATGTATATTTTAATCTTATCCTGGGGGCTAATGTCGCCAGTGGTGTGAAGCAATATAGAACAAAAGCTCTGGGAATACATAGACAAATAACCATCAGATACAAGGTTCATGAACCAAATGGCTAGGCAGTTGTCAAATAGGATCGTTATAGTATATATATTTCAAAACTGCCATAAAATCTATGCTCTTGCCATTTAACTGTTTTGTTTATAATCCTTTAAGCAGCGGCGAACCATGACTAGTGGTGCTAGGTCTTCAGTTTGTCCAATAAATTGTAATACCAAAGAAAACTCAAAAAGTGTCATTAATAGAATGCTCATTTCTGCTGGCGCTCCCTTATGGGATGCTAGAAGTATGTAAGCTCTAAGCTAACAGGGTTTCAAATAAATGTTTTGCAGCCATTCAAGATTAAACACAAACATATAAAGCTATGTATGTCATTGTATATGTAGTATTGATGCTTGTAATAGATATTTTTGCATTTGACTTCAATGACTCTATTAGTAAGAATCCTAGCATAGAGCTACTGCTATGTTTAATTTCCTTTAAAATCTGAAGAAAAAAAACTAAATGGCTCTTGGAAAATTAGTTTGCCAACTGAAAATCTATTTATTCTACTGTCAATTCCTAATTCAGCTCCTTAAAGTCTACCCAATAGGCTAACTTGGCTGTGTCTAGCTATATAACACTGCAGAAAAAAACCTCATTCAGATAATATACAGTTGATGACTGAGAATTGCACATGGGGAATCTTTAATATAACAAGTCAGAGAATTCTAGTAAATAAAACTGAACTAAATCATTTATTTTTGATTTCACAGGCCTTCTTTGCCCATGAGGTTTCTCCTTTGCATTGTGGCCATTATACTTATAAATATCCAGTGTATATGTGCTATATGACAGATTCCTAACCCTCGTGACCCCTAATCAACTGCCAACTCCTTCATGAACACCTGACCTACTGCTTGAGCTTTTAAACCTGCTATGTGCTTGTATCTCAGTTCTTGTTCAGTTTTATTTGTGCAGCACTTTTTACAAAGCAGCTTTATAGAGACCCAGGTCCAGAATTCTAATGAGCAGGACCTCAGAGAGAGTGAGAGGGCAGGAAAACTCCATAAGGTCAAGAGGAAGAAGCACAGAGATGAACCAAGACTCAAAAGGACAACACATGTCACTCTGGGGAGCACTGGATAGTCCAGTTAAGATACCCCTGATGACCTTTATGCGTCAGTAGCCCAACAAGATTTTTACTGTAAATTCCTTTTTTTTATTGTTATACTCTGAGTTGTACAGTCTCTTTTACTGCCCACTCTATTAGCCACACCTATGTTGTTGGAACACCTTGTATGTGTGAAGTTAGATTATACATATTTGCCCTTCCATGTGCCACACACCACTCCAGCCAATGCTTTGCATCTCATAGAGTAGACTTTTGTGCCGCTGCTTTGCCATGGAAACCCATTTTGTGGTGCTCCTGATGCACAGCTCTTGTGATGATGCTGCTTTCAGTAGCAGGCATTCAGCTGATGATTTACAAGGTTAATCATATTACAGGTAAGCCAATGTAGGTTAGTAGTCTTGCCTACAGACTCCTGTTGGTGTCGCACAGCACAGTCACTCAGACCAGAATCCGATCCCCAGTCTCCCACATGTGGGGGTAGCTCAAGGGTAAGTTGCGGTGTTATCAGTTGCACCACACGACCACAGATAGTGATGAAACAGAGCTCACCAGTTTTTGTGTGGTCTACCACTTAGTAGCTGAGCCCCCTAGACACTTTAACTCAATAGTAGCACTTGTGCATGATTTTGATTTGTTAGCAATGACTGTTGCTGAAACCTGAACATGTAGTGTACATGTACAATCGTTTATATGGTAGGGGTCAGTAATAAGAATTTGACTAAGGGCAATAAATAAATTCAGGCCAGTATATTTCAAGTATCTATTTGGTTCTTTTCCTTATGCTCTTCTCATGGGATTTCTTTTGCCACTGACATTCCCTGCTTGCATACAGAATTGACTACATGCACTGAGTACATACATAATTCTGGTGTCTAATGACATATGAAGATCAATGTACTAAACGGAAATTTGAAGAGGTATTAACCTGTCTTCAGATCTGCTACTGTTCTTGCAGTGTTCCTGTATCTAGCGTAAGGTTTTTCCCTTCAGGATTAAAAGAAAATGAAGTGCCAGGAAAGTGTAGCTGAGAGCCACTGTTTTATTAATATTGCCTACCACTGCGGGTTTATAGGTCATGCTAATTAGGTATTTGTGAACATTAAATGAATTTGTAATGAAGGAGGACAGATTTGGTGTAGAAATCTGCCCTTAACAACCTGCATTCTCTCGATAATAAAAGGAAAGGTTATTACTAAATGAAGGTCAGTTATTATCTTATTTTTCAGTGCAGAAGATGCCCATACTAAAAATGTCCATAGCCAAGTTTTGTTCATATTGGAACACTGGGAAATACTGATGCCTAATGCCTGCTGTTCCAGGTGCAAGAAATGCCCATGTATATACAAAACCAGAACTTGAGCCCAAATGCGCACTTCATTGCCATGAATATGGAAAAATGCCACCTGCATTTCTTCCTAGCATACATATGCATTTAAGGGAGGCTCTTGTGAAACGTGCGAGGATTGCACAGAATGTGTGCAGATATTTGGACTGCTGCTGATTACATATTCTGCTCGAGTTGCTAAAGTTTGAGCGGCTAGTTTACTTGGACTTTTCCACCACTTTTTAAAACTGTGCATACATTTGCAGTAGCATCTCAGAGGCATGCTGTTTGAAGGTTTACTTTAACAGTGGCAGCACACACGGTAGTTATACAAAAGCACAAGCCTTAAACAGGTGAAAAAAAAAAGTTGCCACCTGAATATTATTTAAACTCTCAGGACCAGATGAGAAGGCGCAACGCAAAGTGTGCCATGGTGCGTTCGGAATATGTGCTCACGATCTGTGTTATTGTTTCACAGACGTTCTTTGCTGAACTACAATAACACCCCTATAGAATTTCCTGCCATCATTTTTAACACTGCGCCTCAGAAGCACAGACAGTAAGCAAGTGGCCCTGCAGGCAGTTTGCATGATAGGCCAGAGTCTTTGAAAATTGAATGCTAATTTCAATCACAATGTGAGCGAATACTAGGGACAGTTATGGTATAATGTTCAGCTTTCTATGTCCCTGAATATCCTGGAACCTCTGCAAAAGTTTGGGTGGCGGACTTCCATGTTAATTTGAGAGGGAATACACATAATCTGGCAACCCATGTGCTACAAGTGTATACACATTTTAATGGGGTATTCAAGCTATTGCAGATGACTCTACCTAGCGATGCAACTCCCTGACCGCTGAGATACTGGTTGCTTTTAGGGCTGCTTGATGGATAATCCAAAACCTCCAAGACTTGGAGTTTTTTTAGCTGTTTAGGTCATTAAGATAACCTGTCACAGAGCAGCATGGTCGGTAGCACTTTCATTTTGCAGCATGAAGGGTCTGAGTTCAATTAGTCTGCTGGGCAACCAGAGTTGTTTCTATGTGAAGTTTGCATGTTCTCCCCGTACAGTCCAAAGACATGCAGTCAGGTCAGTTAGAAATATAAACTGGCCCTGAGTGTGTGTGTGACCTGATGAACTGGTGACCTGTTCAGGGCGTTCCTTCCCTTCTGCCCAATGAGTGCCAAGATAAGTCCAAACCAAGTGGAAATGCAGTCCAGATGATGAGTGAGAGAAAGATAACCTGTAATAGCTCCAGCAAACAATCAGTGCTGTTCAGTGTATGCAAATAAAATATGATGAGAACCAGAATCTTCACACATTAATGCTCATTATTAATACTCCATACCTGTGAACCAATCAGAATCCAATTTTTCAAGATTTTACGGCCAGACCATATATCACAGCAGTCTAGTGCTGAAACATTCAAGCAGACATATTGTACCCAGAGTCATGCTCTTTAAACTCTCCTGCTACTTAAACAGTCTTGCTTCAAGAGACAGGGTACAATCAGTTCCTTGGATGAGACCGTGGGATATAATAAGGGCTGCACTAAGTTATATTGACATCCTTACTGAATGCACAGGGTTGGTCCAGCATTATTGACTTTTCTGTCTGAAGCCATGTGTTGTCTATCCAGCCGTTTTTAAAATCCTTTTTCTTCATCTATACAAAAGTGCAAAAACAACTCATATGAGAATACCAGCCGAGTAGGAAACATAAATACCCCATAAAGTGATGACAAACAGCTCAAGAAGAACATTGCATGCCTGCTAATTGTGCAAGCAATATAGAGCGAAAAGCTAAAGAAGAGAATTTTTAACAAAATGACATCATTGCGTTTACAGTAAGCCTGCTTCATTTAATCTCTCTCACAGAATCTGCCAGATAATAAATGGTACAATATACTGCTGGGTGGTTTATGCTGTCGTAGCTACAGTATGACATGGGTTTTGAACTGCATTGGGTTGTGATTTTTATCTGACTTTTAAATGTTTGAAATTGAGTTGACAACTGATTTAAAAGAACCAAGCGCAGAAGTTTTCAGCATGGTGTGAAAGTTTTGTGAGTTTTGAAGCCTCCACACTCCAGTGTGATGGAAAAAGTAAGATTACATTAATTGAATTTGTTACTGAAACTCAACATTATACAGAAATAGCCCAGTCATCAGCTCCATTTTAAACTAACATCAACCCTGCAATTTCAGCATCCTCACTATGTGCATATTTTCCGGTGTGAAAAATACTCTGTGGAATTTGGGTGGTCCCGTGTTGGCTGGCTTCTCCAGCGTTGGCTGGCTGCTAGCTGACTGTTAAAGTGCTATAGAGTGCATTACTACACTAGAAAAGCACATTCCCAAAAGAAGAACTATTAAACCAAAGAGTTTGTTGCCATTTGTTGCTAGCGTGAGCTTTGCTATGAAGGATGATTTAGCAGACAGCCAATGCTGGAGTAGTCAGCCAAAATGCCAGGGAGCATTTCACACACTACCAATATGCACTTACTGAAAACACTAACATCAGGGTAAACAAGTAGAAGCAGGCTGAAGAATGAGCTTTCTCTAAATTTGTATTTAAGTATCATAACATCACATATTTTCTCAGGGACTGCCAGAAAAAGGGGGAACTTGTGGATCCTGGACTCCGCAGGACCCCTGTATATCATACCTTGCACATAGCTCACCCAGAAGCTCTTCATTCTGGAGAGCATTTTCAGAAAGCACTGTATGTAGTCATCTCAAATGCTGTCTATTTGGATGGAGTGAAAAGGCACAGATAAAAGATAATGGCCTGAAAGTCCATTTTTCAGATATGCTAATTTGACAGTCAAGATAATGGCTCCTATTGTATGTCCACTGCCAATATTGTTTGTCCTATAATCATACCTGGGCTGCCTTAATGGTATGCGAACGCATTATGTGAAGTTTGAAAAATTCACACATCAAAACCTGACCGCATTTGGCCTGAACAGGGCTGTAGCACAATAAAATTGACTCTCACTGATCATTTTCTGGAAACAGTGATGAACCTGGGATTTCTGTTAGCCAGGTCATTAGAGTTGGCCATCTCCCACACTTTAATGCCAGGTGATCCCATCCACTGAAATAAAGCAAACCTAATTCCCAAAATTGAATTACGGAGGGTCGGTAATGTGATAAGCTCCTAATCTGTTTTGATGAACCACACCTGCACTGAGAAAAAACCCAATATGCTTCTTTTCTTCCCCAAATCTAAAACTTTTAAACGAGTTCAATAAAGATAGTCACTTCAGGTGTACTTTTAAGTGATTAATGTTCATGTGTAAGAATCCTCGCTAGGGGCATTAGCTTCAGATTAGCGATCACCAATTAACGCTGTATAAATATGTGCATGGGCCGCTCTGTTCAAAACAACTGCTGAGTGCTGATAGCGCTTTTGTGTGAGTATGTGTGTTTGTGTCTGCACACGTATGTACACACAGGCACAGACATTTGTGTTTTTTTTTCAATCGTAATGACTCATTCATCTGGCACATGCAGTCAGAGCTGGTGCCAATTCTCAGAAGGCCCCGGTGTGGGACAACTGAACACAGCTTCATATTACCAACGAAGGCATGCTAATGCAACCAACAACCTGCATGTCCTGAATCTGACCTTTTTAACATTCAAACCACGTTCCAGCACATATCTGAAGCATCTGTTTCTCCCAGTGCAGTTCTGGCTGTTTGATGTTTTTTTTTTTTTTATATTAATGCTTTTTTGTTCATTTCTGTATGTCATTTAGAGATAAACAATAATAATCATGTAACTTCAACATCTCTTGTAAATAATATAGGTTGCCAGGGCATTTTAAAAACAGAGCTGATAGGAGTTCCTTTTTGTGTGCTGCTGTGTTTGGCATCGTTTCTGAAGGAGGTTTTATTTTCTGAGGAAGCCCAAAAAAAACCTCGCTTGTAACCGATGATTGAACATGTTTCTCCTCATCATTCTGAGATAATAAAGGCTAACTATGGGCTTCATTACAACTTCTATCCACTAGCAACTTTAACTGCAACCACACAACATCCTATAAATAACACCCCATATATCTATATAACTCTCTTTATATACACTTTTTATTTATAAATAAGTAGAAGAATGATAGATGTAATGTTTAGGTTAGTATAACACATTGCCATTATTTTTCTACTATATTACCAAAATAATTATAAAATGACAACGAGACAGGGCACTTAATTTTTAGGTAAATGCCATAATATTACCCTACAATTACCTGCCTATTAATGATCTGCAGAGTAAATGTTACTGCACTATTTTAACAAATGAAAGCTTTTTAAGATGTCATGTACAGTTTAATAAATTTATCTTACACAGTGTTTGCATTTTAGGAGGCAATGATGAATTGTTAACAGTAGTTTTACAGTTATTGTATATAATTGTTATTGAACAGTTATTGTAAAGCGTCCTTGGGTATGTGAAATGCACTATATAAGTAAATATATAAACTTCTTCTTCTTAAAGCTAAAACTGTTCAATTTTTTTTTTTTGTAATGTCATGAAAAACAAACTATTTACATATACAGGTATGGTATCTCACAAGAGTGACAGTTTTGTAAATATTTTTTATATCTTTTTATGGGGCAACACTGAAGATATGACACTTTGATACAATGTAAGGTAGTCAGTGTGGAGCTTGTATAACAGTGTAAATTTATTGTGTCCTCAAAATAACTCAATATTCAGTCATTGATGTCTAAACCACTGGCAAGAAATGTGAGAACAAAAAGTGAGAATTGTTCCCAATTTGCCATTTTCTCTCCCTGATGTCATGTGACTCTGAGTGTCACAAGGTCTCAGGTGTGAATGGGGAGCTGGTATGTTAAATGTGGTGTTATCGCTCTCACACTCTCTGGTCACTGGACGTTCAACATGGCACCTCATGGCAAGGAACTCTCTGAGGATCTGCAAAAAGAAGTGTTGCTCTGCATAAAGATGGCCTAGGCTATAAGAACACCCTGAAACTGAGCTACAGCATGGTGGCCAAGACCATACAGCGGTTTAACAGGACAGGTTCCACTCAGAACAGGCCTCGCCATGGTCCATCAAAGAAGTTAAGTGCCCCTGCTTAGCTTCATATGCAGAGGTTGTCTTTTGAAAATAGATGTAGGAGTCCTGCCAGCATTGCTGCAGGTTAGCCCCAAGGGGTGGTGGGGTCAACCTCTCAGTGCTCAGACCATACACCGCACACTGTATCAAATTGGCCTGCACGATTTTCATCCCAGAAGGAAGCATCTTCTAAAGATGATGCACAAGAAGGCCTCCAAACAGTTTGCTGAAGACAAGCTGACTAAGGACATGGATTACTGGACCCATGTCCTGTGGTCTGATGAGACCAAGATAAACTTATTTGGTTCACATGGTGTTAAACGTGTGTTGTGGCAACCAGGTGAGAGATCAAAGACAAGTGTGTCCTGCCTACAGTCAAGCATGGTGGTGGGAGTGTCATGGTTTGGTTTTTGGCGTGCTGCCGGCTGTTCACAGTGTCACAATGTCACAGTTCATTGAGGGAACCATGAATGCCAACATGTACTGTGACATACTGAAGCAGAGCATGATCCCTTCGCTACATGGTAACGGGCCCAAACACGCCTCCAGGACCACCACTGCCTTGCTAAAGAAACTGAGGGTAAAGGTGCTGGACTGGCCAAGCATGTCTCCAGACCTAAAGCCTTTTGAGCAGCTGTGGGGCATCCTCAAACAGAAGGTGGAAAAGCATGGTCTCTATTCCAGTGGGAATCCATGAAGTTTGTTGAGAAATTTGCCATGGCCTCAAAATTAACACTGTTATACAAGCTGTACACTGACTACTATACATTGTATCAAGGTGTCATATCTTCAGTGTTGTCCCATGAAAAGGCATAATAAAATAATTACAAAAATGTTAGGGGTGTATTCACTAATAATTACTATTGTGAGATACTGTATTTGCCTCATTCAGTCAACAGCAACTCTGCTCCGCCCATTCACACTAATGTTTGCAGGCCTACTGTTTTTTCAAATAAGGAACAATACAGGGCAGCCAATCAGGCTAAAGATGTTTTTTTTACGAGGAAAAAGGTAAATACAGGAAGAAAACGAGCATATGCACCATATGCTTTAATCTATGTAAGTGATTATAGGCAATGTCTAGAATTACATATTAGACTACACCACTATATTTTCCCCCCTCATAACACACAGTGGATTCTTATGCATAGTGAGTAGAAGACGGCATCCTAATGCATGCATGTGGTAATTGCACTCCATGCTTCTTTTATTCTGAATAAATTACTATGCATTTTTTTTTCTTTTAGAGTAAATCACACTCTCAGCTTTATATTCTAGGTTTTTGCACACAGTCCCCATTTAGAGCTCTAAAACCATGAACATTTTAACATTATGGTAAAATAATTATAAAAATAAAACACAGCTCAAACAGCGATGTTCACTGTGTGCATAATTGTCATACTGGCCATTCGGCATTTAGCATTTGGAGATGAATACCACTGCCATGAAGCACTGAAAACTTTTATTGGAGTGGTGATGGTGCTCAGACCTCAGATCTTTGTAGTATGTGAGTGTGTGTAAGTATTTAACAGAAGAAACCGTAATATAATGCTATTTTCTGCAAGGGCAAAGTTCAATGTGTCAGTATCAAGCTTGTTACAGGCATCCAAGTCCCAGTTTTAATATACCTCAGGAATAATTTAAACAACAAAATAAGTATAAGCTTATGCTGAACAATAAGTTGTAAAATGGTGTTTTTATTAATTATTGTTACTATGCCCAGGAAAATACTAAAAATGGCATGGGAGCATCCATAAATCACCACACTCATTAGGAATGGGAAGATTTATGATTATGCATGATTATGCAAATTGCAAATGCCCCTCTTTTCTCCCAGTGCCAAACCTTGCCCCTTCTCTCCAACACCACCAGGGTCACGTTTACCTTTGGCTTTAGGGATTTATGTTTGAACAGACTGAGCAGATGAGACAGAGCACCGCAGAAGCAAATAGCATTATAGCATTAATAATAAGTAACCTCTAAATCAACACCAATTAAATGTACAACCTTAACTTAAATGACTATTGGTAAGGGTTACAGAGTGCTGTTTAGGTCAGTTAGAGCTGTATATGCTAGGGCTAGTTGAGCAGTGTAAGGACTTTCTGTCACTCCAGCACCAGTCCCTCAACTTGCGGATATCAAACCTGTTATTGTTGTGTGTGAGTGTTTTAGTCTGGACCTCAATGCTCACAAAGAACACACACAGAGAAAAAAGATTACTGCTCACTAAGCTAATGTTAGCCTGGTACTAAGAACAACAGTGCACTGTGGTTTGTAAAGCTTTTAGCATGCTAAGCTAATTGCTACTAGCACAGTCTACACACAGGCTATGGTCTGCACACTATATCTGAAGGTTGATTAGGTAGATTTGGAATATTTATTTCACCCCTTATTTTCATTTTAGCATCTTAAGCAGATTATTACAAGCTGTTTTGGAGTATTGGACCAATTATCATGAAAGTGTCACACAATGTAAAGAGCTGAGATGAGCTCAGATTATGCAATAATATTTTAGCATATTGGACCATGATGGGCTCAAGCTCATGGGTTGAAGCTGATG
Source organism: Prochilodus magdalenae (assembly GCA_024036415.1). NCBI lineage: Eukaryota > Metazoa > Chordata > Actinopteri > Characiformes > Prochilodontidae > Prochilodus > Prochilodus magdalenae. Next base: position 645,637 of record JAMWET010004698.1, read on the forward strand.
GGACCTTGATGGGTTTAAGCTTAGAAAACTAGCCAGCTATGTAGCCCTAAAAAAATCCCTTTATTACTGATGAACTGAGGAAGCCTGTGCTTCGATAGAAAATGTGAACTATCCTACTAAACCCAATAGGAGTTATTTATTACATATGAATCTTTTATCAAATATAAATATGAAATATGACCATAAAGGCTGTTACACATTGAATGTGACCCAAATAAACATCATAGAATTGCAAAATACTCTGGACCCTGGATATGGTGCAAATAGTTATTATTGTTTTCACCTGATAAACAATGAACAAGTGGCTGGAATGTCTTCAAGTGCCAAGAAATTTGTTTTTTGCTTCCTACAAAACGGGCAAACAGTGTCATGTGTGGAGCTGTTTTCCATTCTGCAAAAACAAAAGGAGCATGAACAGTTCCACCACCTCATTAAGAAGCTTTGAGTGATTTCACATGTAACTCAGACTGAGTTGATTATTAAGATGCCAGCCACATATGTGTCAAAGCTGGGGACGAATGATGTTTGTCAAAACGTTCTAGTTGCTGGGACACAACCAATCCATCAGTGTAGCTGTTACTATGACTGTGCCAGAAACAACAGTGACTGGCTGTGAACTGATGTCAGGAATTGGACTAAATAATAGTGCAGTTTGTGCAATTTCAATTATCAGCTCCAAGTCTGCTGTACAATTATCTATTTTGACTTTGACTTTGAACTGGCAACAAAGAAACTTTCAGTTACTTACGAGTTTCTTGTGAGTATTCTGTGCACTGCTGCATAATGTGCCGCTGTCTCATTCAGTAATTAGGTTTTTGCATATTGTCTGACTTTACAGTGTTTGGGATATGAGGAAAAGACTGCATGGGCCAATCTCTTAGGCTGCTCTTCTTTCCAAACTACATTGGTTTTGGACATGTAATTCCATTCCTGTCCACTTCCTGCAAACTGCAATGTATTTCAGATCCAAGGACCCTTGAACACGAACAAAAATAAGTTCCAGTCCAGTGAGGTGAGCTTTAATTCATCACTAGAATTCTAATGAGGGACATTATACATGAAGTGCTTCTTGACTTGGTGACATCTTTAACTGAAGGCTTTTTCACACTTGGTGGCCAAATTTAACATTGGCTTGAAGCATTTTATTGAATAATGGAAATTCCACAGCGGGATACTAGTGACATGCTAGTCTGTGTTCGCTCAGCCCTGCTTCTGGAAATCCACCCTCCTGCAGTCCATTTTAAAGCATGTCACTGAATTGCCAGTTTATTACAGTACCTACATTCATTGTCCATTTTATCAGGTCCACTTACCTTGAAGGTGCAGTTTGTCATTCTGCACTTACAGTTTGTAGTCCATTTGATTTTTCTTTGTAATTTGTTAACTTCCCTCTACTCCATTTATTAGTGAGCCACATGGGACCACGGATAAGCAGGTTTCATTTGTGTGGGGCAATGTTATGTGGAATCATGTGGAAAAAATATGGAAAATCAAGTCAAACCATGATCAAAGCACAGAAATGTTCAGCTTATCAATGACTGTCTAAAAAGAATGAAAATGGAAAAATAGGAATGTTGGCTAATAATTACGAGGAAAAAGCCCAGAATGAAGAGCCATTTAGGAGCTAAAAGATCAACCTGTTCTTTGCTTGCGTAGCTAGTTAATTTGATACATCAGAATAGCCATTCATATTTTAAATTTAATAACAATAAGTTTCTACTTTGGCAAACTTATGTCTTTAACCACTAACGATACTGACCTCTAAAGGACTAGACCTGTAGCAGCATTCCAAAATGAATGTTACGCTAGTTTTAGCAGTGTTTAAGCATAAACATTTAATCATTTATTGGCCTGCTGACACATGAACAAGGCACTCAGCCTGTTAACTACATCCTTTTACTGTTTGCAGTAGACAGAATAGCCAATATGCTAACTGAAAAGTTAGCACACAGCTGCACTTAAGTCTCCTCACTTCTGCAAACCGTTTAGTTTATCTGAACTTTTCACCACACCTCTTTAACCACAGTCATTGTTTTTTACAGTGGTGGTTAGGGGTTTAATGTCTCTAAAAGCTAACTACAAATACAGTGTCTGAAGCCTGAGGGATATTTAAAAGAAAGTTCTGTTATGAACTTTTCACTAGCTGTAGGTACATGCAGGGTACACATGTGCATGCGGGATATTAGAAGGCAAATAGCCTCCAAAGAAAACGCTGCATCTTTACCATTATCAACAGTATATATGTATGTATGTATGTATGTGTATATATACAATATAAATTGTCACTTGTGACTAAAGCCAAGTAGTTTTTATTGTCATTTCAACCATATATAGTGGTGTACAGTAGGAAGTAAAACGTTCCTCCAGGACCAAGACAATTTACAATACGTACCTCCACATGAACAAATAACAGCTGCGATGTGATTTGGCGTGGAGTGAACATGCTTCTGGATGTAGGCCACATTAATGTTTAGTGACTAGTGTGTCAAGGAATTGTACAATTCTGGCAGATTTGGAGGACAATACCCTGGCACAATACCGGTGGAGAACTTCCTGTAGATTAGGATTTTACCCACTGCTGGTAGATCCCTATGACCATAAGTTTCCATATGCCTGCAAATTCAGCTATTTCCTTCACACTACAGCCTTTTACACGTCCAAATGCAATCACTTCGTTTTGGCAGCCGTGGCATCTGCTTTGCAACCCATTTTCCACACGTTAAACAAGACTTTCACTGCACTGTCCCACCTCTTCTCAATCTATGAATCTCATCACACATTTGTTTGTAGCCCAATCATCCTTTTGCAATACAATTTGCAGGAGCCTGAAATTACTAACACCTTAAACAAGCAGGGTGACTGTTTTTTTGGTCCAGAGAGCTTAAAATCTTAGAAGTGCACTGGTGCACTGGTTGTTTGCAGTGGTGCTTGCTTCCACCATTACTTTAAATATATTTGAGTTGTTAAGTTTATATCCAATACCTAATTTCACATCAAACAAAAACTATATGCCCATCTCAGTGTGTAAACTATTTTAAAATCAGTGGAACTCCTCTTTAACATGGGATTTAATTTAGCCTAATCTCAATGAGGACAGCTTTGCTTACAGAGGAGAATGAAACAGATAAATAAGAATGTATAAAATGGCACAGAAAGTAATAACAATGGGGAAAAGAAGCCCACAAAATAGTTCTCAATTGCAGTAAACACATAACAAAAATGAGCACAATAAAACCTTACCACACAGTTACTGTGTTTTACTAATAAAATGGGCATGCTAGGTGGGACCGCTTAATGTGTGGAATAAATTGCTAGACCACCATTGCTGGCAAACCATTTTGTGTTGTGAAAAGTTTAACAAATAGGGGATAATTCTTATTGTTTTGGACAGATACTGAGGCAACAGCAGAAAACATGACAACCAGGGGAAAAAAAGGATGTTGCAATACATACCCTCACCACAGGCTTACACGGTGCTCCTTTAACCAAGAATAGAAATTCTCCTAGCTGTCTACAGAAGTGCTGGCAAGCTGTGATATCTGCCAAAGGGTGTGTTACTGACTTGGTAGCACTGGAACTATGACATTATTTGGAAGTTAGTTAAATATAAAGTAACTGCACATTGACATTTGCAGAAAATGTTTGTTTGTTAAATAGTCTGCTGCAGAGGATGCGCTTACAACTTTAAGCAGCACATATGTACTGTATATTACCATAGATCTTTTAAAATATCTGTCAAGTTAATAGTGTAATTGAAATATATATTTGCACTATACGCAAACTAGCAGTTTATGCCATTATATATTTAATATACATTGTCATGTCACAAGACAGTTAATGTATTTAGATTTGTTTCTGTAATTAGTTGTAGTTCATTTTGACAATCACTAGGGGTTAGTAGCTGCAGCATGCTCTGTATTAAGTAATCAAGTAAGAGCTTCTGATGTCTCAGAGAGCCAGTGTTCATGAGAATACGGTTTTGGAATCAATCCAGTGTCATCTGTATACATCCTCATGCGCGGATATGCACATCGTGGGTATGTAGTGACAGTTTTTTTGTATCTACACTGCTAGATCATTAGTATAGGACATTTTACTTTCTGTGACGTATTGTTACGTATCTGTTGGGATACCTTTATGCAAGCTGCTGCTAGTCATTGGAAGTTCATAGAAGAATAAGTGCATGTTAATGATGAAATATTATACTATGAAACACAGAAGATAAAAATACAGTAAAAACATGCTACAAAGCAAGCATAGTATTGATCATACCCCTTTGTATGTTTTAGTTTCACTTCAGTGGTCAGGACCACCACAGAGTAGGAATTATGTCTTATGGTGTGGCGGACCATTGTCAGCACTGCATTGACACCGATGTTGTGCTGGTGTGAGTGAATCAGACACAGCACACAAAGGTGATGGGGTGCTTACAAAGTATGCAGAGAAACAGATGGAATACAGTCTATAATTGTAGAACTACAAGGTGTGATAGGGGGAGCTGGTCTAATGGATAAAGAGTATGGCTACATTGATGGGATCTTAATGTTATGCCTGATCAGTGTATACATTATACATCACATTTATAGTGATATATCTATTTTTAGTTAATTTAACAACAATGTACATATACATTTGTTTCTTCCATATGGGGAAATGTGGCCAGGGTGCCAAAACCTTTACAGTCAACTGTATATGTAGACCGCTGTATATGTAGACCACATGCAACATACTTGAACCTAATAAACTGGCACGCAATCCACATAATCATCATCTTTTAGAAACTGTGTATTAGAGTTAGAGGTGTTGTATTTGAGTTGCAACTAAGGGCTCTCAGAGAATGGAACACACTGTGTTCATCAAAAACTGGCAAGCGTTATCCTTTTATCAAGGCTTGTATTCCTTGCCTTTGAACGTGTCCTCTATGAGAAAGGCCTGATGCAGATACAAAGACTGCAAACTGTGCCTGCAGGGAGTTTTCTGGCCCAGCTTGTTTCTAAAACCTTTAAAATCTCTGCTTGCTCCAGATTGTGATGAGTCTAGTCACCTTTAGAGTACAGCAGATGCAAGATGACATTTTAAGTGTCGGTGCCAGAATAAAAGTCGGGGCTCAGACCTGTCCAGAGTGAGCTTGTGATGCTTGGCCTTCTACTTCATTACAGTAGCCCCGAGAGAATACCTGTGTCGTGCTTTGAAGAGCAAATACATTTCATTATGTCGTCCCTTAGAGGACAGCTCTGCCACATTATGATGAGTAAATACAATTACTGCTGGGGTTAATGGCACACCAGGGAGAGTATTACTGTGCGGAATGATGAAGACTCGTTTACTTTCTGCCCCAATGTGTTTTTTTCATTCTGAATTCTGACTTTATAGCTTTGGCCCGGCGCTGGGTGTGAGGCTTTTTTGAATTGCCAAGCTGGGAGCAATTGAAAGGCGTTGTAAACTGGATGTATCTTCTGAGGACCAAGGATTTGCTCTCAGCAGGATTCCTCACAACACGATGTGTAACAGAGCGCTCTATCAGATGCCTATAAAGCAAATCACCCTGTAGGGTAGCTCGCAGTAGCATTCTTTGTTTCGCGAAGGTGCCCTTCAGTGTAACAGTCAGAGCAGTCCACACTCTTTTGCTATGCTTTGTCACATTATGTCTTTTTGCTCCTATGACCTTCATATGACATATCAATATTGTGTATTAGAATTGTTCAGAAGTGAAGTAAAAGCCGTTTTGCTCAAACCATCATCTTAACAACCACTTATTTCATTTAACTTATGATAAACTTTACATGAGCAGCCTGCGTGATGATGTGACCTGTTTGAATTCATACTCTATAATGCAGGGGGTAACATCACCAGAACGCTGTAATGTCCACCGCATAGTTAGCGCTGGAAAGCAATCTGACATATATCCACTTATATTTATGATCAATTCTTTTGCAAATTGTGGTTTCTGGATTGAAGCAGGCAGCGGTGATTACCAAAAGCTTTAGTGATTGTTGCATTTCCTTCTTTTCATTAGCTACCTGTCCTTATATTATCTAACAGGGAGCAGAAATGTCGACATGACTGACAACAGGTTAAAATTAGTCCCTGTGTTACTACTTCATCTTCTCATTTCAGACGAATGGGAGAGAATACGATATTAATGGTCTATCACTTCTTGACATACAAAGTGGTATTATGAGACAGGATGGTGTAACGAATGGAAGTAGTGTGTTGGGTAGGTACTCTCTTGGAGAGGTGCATACTTGGTAGTTTTGGGTACTTATCTTCCATGTAAGTTTCAAGACTTCGCTCGTCACAAGATCCCAGATAACAGCAGTTGGAGAACCCAGGCTACAACCTAGAACAGTTCACCATGCGTGCATTCTCGCCCCTGTTTTTTCCTCACTCTCGCTTAATCATTCACTCTGGTTCCCCGTGCACACATGCACACTGCACCTAGCTATAAAGTGACAGTTACATTGGGCTGGGCTAGACTTGGCTAAACTTCAGTATATCGTCTCCACAACACAAGACTTCTTACTGTCAAAATGTTTATTTCTGTCTTTATTTTAAAATGATTTAAAATACACGTCCTCCAAAATGTACATTTCATTTGGGTTTTTCGGTTACTTCTTAAAATGTTTAACAAAATTCTTTGTTTTGGAAAGAAAAAAACTCTGAAGAAAGTTAATGCATGATGCCTCAGGAAAAAAAAAAAAACATTATTCAGTGCCTCATAGTAACCAATGCCATTGTAATAGCATTGCTGCAAAAGCTCTGTCATGCTGTTTTGAACACATACAGATGTTCCTATTCAAATTTCCTTTGAAGATTTGGTTTTGTTGAACATGAATAGACTTTTTTTTCCCACAAATCAACATGCAGCTTGCTTCAGTGCTGTGGTTGATGGTAGTTGGGAAAATGTAACTCTTAAGGTAATGCTCCACTGATCACTACGATATGCTGGTACTGATGCTGGTAGTGGCTAAATAGAGGGTAATATCTGGTTTGTCATCAACCATCTGCCATCATAATGTAAATGGAGCATTAAGAACACTCACATATCAAAAGCAAAAAAACCTAAAAAAAAATATTGCAGGTTCACACATGGCGAAGCACGAAACAAATCAGCTGATTGTCCTTAAGTGAAAATAATATAATTTTTTCTACTCGCAGAACGGATCAATGGTAACAGTGGGATTTAAGTCATGCTGTAAAAGTCAAAAGGATTGTCAAAAAGAACCCAGATTCAGCTGGTTTGGGATATTTAAATCCATTTTGGATGCTAACGTTTAAAGGTCTGCAGTAAACTGCTGACATTATGCAGACACCTCTACTATTAATTAAGTTCAGCCATTCTTAATGCTTATAAATGCATACAGTCAAGCCTATAGGCATGGACTCTCCATAGCCAAACATTGTAAATAAGGTTATACTGACGAGCTCAGTGACTTTACACAGGGCACTGTCATCAGTAAAATGTTTGTCCTGCCATATCTGCCCTAGTCAACTGTAAATGCTGTTATTGTAATTGTCATTGTATGAATTGGTGGACCACACAAGCAAACATGGCCATTAAGTGTTTAAGCACGTAGAGTATAAAACTTTTCTACCCTTCACTGCGTCGCTCACTATAATTGAGAGCTGCAAAATGCCTATGGAGGCAATGTGCTGATAGTCAGATATATATTCTACATACTTTTGATCACATGGCAATAGTCTTAATTGACCATAGTCCAAATAACAATTGTTGCTCTTCTGTTTTTTCGAAAAACATTGTTTGACATTCAGGATAAACTCTAATCTACCCATGCCAGAAAGGATATAGCCCAGTAAACTTGAAAGTGGAGATGTACCATTAAAAATAAAGGTTTTTCCATAGACAAACTACTCTTGGGTCCCTAATTAACCCTTTAGCAGATGGCCCCCTTTTAGAATATCAGGTATGCAAGAACTAAGAGCATCCACAAACCAAGATGTACCCTGGAGGTGTAGGTTCCAACGGATCCACTAATGTAGCTTTATTTTTAGTATTTTTATTTTTTACTTAACCTGTGAGCACACAGCATATAGCACTGGGCAAATCACATAAGCGTTTAGTTTATACACAAATTAACCCTGGCACTGAACTTCAGATTGCTGTGTAAGGCCTTTTGTGGTTAAATAAAGCATCTCCTGCATCCTGCCAATTGAGCCACTCACAATGGTATTCAAGTGCATCATTTCTGCCAAGTGTGAAAGTATCAGTGCAAACTTGAAGCCACCCACCAGCCAGGAGCAATACTGCAAATTGAGGTTAACCTCCTCCTAGCTTGCCAGTGCTTTGTTGCCAATTTGACCTGTGCCAAAAAGCACTTGTGAGCAATTTTGACTATGCTACATCCATTTAGCTCTGTAGGAGATATTGTAAAGTGTCCATCAGTCAAAGATTATGTTGGCTAGAGCCATCACGGATGAATTATGACTGTACAAGGGGTAGTAACTTTGGCCTAAAAGAAAAGCCACTTTGGGAAAGAAGTGCAGTTAGAAATAATGAAAGGGGCCAGACTCAATTTCAAGAAGCACTCCAGTATGTTGATGTTTGCCTGGGAAAGAAAGCGCTTGCAGAAAGCCTCTCGAAATAATATCTGAAAATAATGATTTTCTGAGAAAATGTAGGCAATTTTATACATTTTAGCTGCACTCCTAAAAGCCTCTTTGTCTGCATATGATGGGATATTATCGCATGGAGCCAAAGAAAAGAACATTCTTCACATCAAACACTGGTTATAGTTTAGCTGTTTCACTTTACTTTTTCTGATTGCAGCTATGGAAATATTTGCCTCTCCCAGGTATCAAAACATATACAAAAGGGGTTTGTGTCCAAATAGAAGACATATATAAAGTAGAACAACAAGGCTAGGGACATGCTGGTCCGGTTAACATGCTGAAAGAAAGCCCTCTGAGAACCCTTGAAGAGTTATTAGACCTCCATTCTAGACTACTTATACTCTGTAAACCAATGGGCTGCTTGGGACAAGTAATGGAGCACTTAAGGCATGCAAATGGAGTGCTAGTCTCTCAATGGCCTTTTTTGATTGGCTATTAAGAGGGGTAAATTAAGATTTTGGCTAAATACAGGCTTACATTTCTCAGTCAAATGCACTTTTTCCTCTTTAGATCTCTTGGAGAGATTAATTCAGGATTAATTGGCCACTTTGGGGATATGGAGAGACCTAATTGTTGGAAATGAGGAAAACACTCATCACTTTGAGTGAGTCATCTAAAGAGAGGATGGGTTTTTCATGTGTTCTTTCATGTTTGCCTGTCACTTTCTTCTGAAAATGTTTATTTAGTTCATAATTGAGAAGAGATGGGATGTTCTGTTCTACTCTCTGAGATGGTCATATAAAATGGAAAGAACACTTAAAAATGCATTGTGTAAGTGTTTCCACTGAGATATTAATTAGTTATCTGAATAATAATAAAACCTGTCTGTGATCTCTTGCTCTAAATCTAAAGGAGCCTGCAATGCTTTCACTGCAAATTGCCAGCCGGCTGCCTGTATTTCAGTTTGTTACTCCTTTGTTAAGGGCATTGCATTGTTCTAAATACATCTAAATACCATTAGCATGCTGAACCAATCTTTAAAACACAGGCCTTTTAATCAGCCTTCAAGGGTAATGCAAAAAATGTGACTATTATATTACATGTGTATCTATATTACATGTATAGATACCTGGTCATCCTATATGAGCTCATTGGACATCTCAAAACCCATTAAATGCCCATTAACATGGAGGTGGCCCTCACTTTCCGGCTCTAACAGCCTCTACTTTTCTAGAGTTATTTTCCACAGAATTGTGGAGTGTGTCTGTGGGAATTTGTGCTCCTCAGTCAATAGAGCATTCGTGAGGTTGGGCACTGATATTGGATGAGAGCACCTGGTTCACAATCAATGTTCCAATTTGTCCTAAAGGTGTTCAGTGGGATCAGGGCTCTAGGCAGGCCACTGGAGTAGTTCCACGCCAAACTTGTCAGTCAATGTCTTTATGGACCACTCTTTGTGTATAGGACATAGTCATGATGGAAAAGGAAAGGTCCATCTCCAAACTGTTGTAAGCATTTCATTACATGCTAACACATTAGCCTTGACTGAAACTAAAGGTGGAGCCCAAACCCTGAGAAGGAGTCCTAGACCACCCATCTGAAATTCATTTAGTGCAAAGTGCCAGGGCAGTGTACTTTGGATTGCTTTAGGCAAAGATGTGTTAACTTATTTTTGATGCTAGTTTATATTTTATATTCTAATCATTTCATAAACATTCTTATTTTGTTTACACGAGAGCCAGAAGTAGCTGTGCATCTTTTACACACAGCAATATTTCATGCAATTAAGATTTTATAAAGCTATATTGTTAAATTGTTGTTAAAATGTGAGTTGTGTTATTTCTATTGGGTTATTACACTAAATATAGCATGTGATATTTTGTAGGTAGTATAGGCAGTAAGGCAGATAATTAATGATAAGAAAAGTAAAACAACATACCACTTCCACCATCCATATTAAAATTTTCCAAAACTCAGGCCAGAAACAGGATGCTATTACTGGTCATGAAGTGTAGTGCTTACTGGTTTGCTCAGTCAAGGCTTACTGATTTGCCGTGTGAGGACATTCAGGAAACTAATGCTCCAGCACAATGAACAGTTTTGATAGCGAGACATGCTAGAAAATGTCTTTTCCTGGGCAGTACGCAGACTAGGGAGCACCCTGGATAACTTACAGTAGTAAAACACTACTTGAAATAAAACAAAACAGAACAAACAAAAACAAGTAAACCATTTCTCCAAATCCTTACCTGCTTAATTTGAGTACTATGCCAGAAAATTCAACTGCACCATATTTTTCAAATAAAGTTTATGGCATCTGATGAAAGTCAAGTTCGCTTTAATGAAGTTAATGAAACTGTTTGCCAATATCACAGGGGCTCCCCTCTGGGAAAGACTGTACACGGACGCTCCCATCTGGGACTGGCCCAGCTCCAATGCTCTTGTACTGGAACAGCAGTTTGAAGGAGTGCAATGTTTCCAATAGCACAAGTGAAACAAAGCTTCAAGGGAAATTACTCTGATTTATGCAAAATGTCTGCATGGTGAAGATGTGAGCAAAGGAATGCAGTGTGGTTTGATGTGCAGTAGGCTGATGTTTAGAGAATTACTTTACTCTTTTGTTGTTAATAGAAATGGTTATAAATACACTGTCTGATACCTAATACATGGTTTTATGATTGTTCTGATATAAGGGTTTGGCAAAAACATTTTTGTTGTTGTTGTTCATTGCGTAAGTGTACATGCAGATTGTTGTAAGGCAAAATAGGTCTCAAGAAAAACCATTTAAATCCATATATCACCATATTCAACATTACAAATACATCCACGAAGGCATGTGTAGCTTCGTAGACAGTTGTTTTGGGTAGTAAATAAAATAGCTGTGTTGCATTGTAGGTGCTTTGATCACTGGTTCCTGCCATCACCACTGTAAAGGAAGCCAAGATGGTAAGTTCCTCTACATTGAACTGTTTCTCTTCACATTAACCCACTCTGAATGATACTGTTCACATCTTAGCAAGGGTAAAAACATGAATGATATGGTTTAAACCCTGTACTGGTCATGGAGCCTATAATGCTATTAGCTGCACATCACTTGTGAAATACAAGGATGGGAAGGTTAATGCACATCTACGGCATGGTGACTGTGTCCTTTAACTGGACAGTAAATGAAGCTTTGAAAGTTAACAGGGTTGGACATAGTCAGATGGTGGTAAAGCCTGCCAAAACCAAACCCATTCCCAAGCAATCCCTAAAAAAGGCTGCATTTCTTTATCGATTATGTCATTTCAGGGACACTGTACCATCCCTGACACAAGCTTCAGCTTTTTTAAATACAGACTTCAGTGTAGTATGTAAACATGGCATTCACGCCACCAGTCCATACAGTCTGTATATAGGAACTAAGCTGCAATACATCTAGTTGCATACATTCGCCTATTCAGCCTACAGCAGACTGGCACCCACTCTTCCGGAAAACAGAGCTCATTTGCATGTATCATTATAAAAGGCATAGTAACAAAAGCAGCCTGTTTAATTCTATGTGGCTCTTTACTGAAGAAGCCTTGCTGTAACCCTCAACATACAATGTAAAATATATGTAATGGCCTTTATAGGAAACATGTAATATCAGTGTGCATCCAACTGCACATTGCCACATGGCACATGATGGTTAGTAGTGCAGTGGAAGGTCCATGCTTAATAAATTTTAATATAATGTAAAAGACCAGTGCGGTTATGACCACCGCACTGCATTTAGCCATAAACAAATAAACAGCAATCAAAACATAAAAGATTCACATGTTTGTGTTGTAAAAACATCATTCTGCACTTTGTGATGCGCAGTTGACAGCAGCATGAAACCATGCATCAGTGCCATTGTGACAGTGTTGGATTGTTTTAGCCGTGTAATCTGGGGAGGGAAAAAGCAGCCAGATGCTTCTATTTTATTTTTGTTGAATAATGCGAGGCTCATCTGGAATTCAACAGTGAGACAGCTAATGTCCATGGCTGAAAAAAAAAAGCAAAACAACATTATTTTATTTCAACACTATTTTATTTTACTGCTGCATTCAACAGAAAAAATGTGAAAAGTGAATTCTTGATGTGTCATTTCAGCAAACGCAGCAGTGCTAGCAGGGTACAGAGGGGCAACCATGGCTTTTACTTACATAGATTTCTTTTAAATAGCAATTAAAACATCTTTTTTATAAAAAACAGTTGACTGAGGATTTAAAAAGGAAGACAATGGATTGGACGAAATTTTTAAAATACTGTTCTCGAACATCTAAAAATTGTAATCATAATGTTACTGTCCAGTAAAAAAATGATGTCTGTTTCTTGTCGGTTTTTTATTTCTATGCATCATTTAAGCGATGCAGCTGCTGTTTAGACTATGTGAACACTTCATGATGAATGGAACAACAGAAATGGCCCAAAACTGCTTGGAATAAAGTCTGGTTCCACTGACGTACATTACAGTTAAATTAGGTTTTCTAGGACCTCTCCTGTAAAATTACCATTTTGGACATATTTGTTTTCCTTTGGATAGGAATGATATTGAGCTCATAGGTTACTAGCAAAGCTAGCTAGTTTGCTAGTGAGATTGCTTAATGAATGCAGCAAGAAAAACTGTAACTGTAGCCTTGTAGCTTCAAATATGGTGGTTGGCTGCTGACATGATTGGGTAAAGTATTAGTAAGTCATTTGGAAATACTGTATACATTCCTCTAGATTGTACATATAGCTGTGGAGGGGTCTCCTAGCTTCTCTATGGGGAGCTACCCTGATCAGGCAGCTCAGTTAAGGACAGAGGAGCAGCTGGGTTGACATTAACTGTGGCTTTTCAATTACAGCAGGGAGGAACCGACTACTAAAGAGGGAGTAATAAAAAGCTGGTTTTATAGGCTTATAATACCTAAGGTGAAATGTCCGGGGATAAGGGCAGTTGTTCTGGCATCCGCAGTCCAGACAGCCTTCTCAAAATGCTTATCTGGCATCAGTTTGGATGTGTCATTATAGAGAGGGACAATAGTGACAAAGGTTGAGGATGCTGACACCAAATGTAGTGTAGTGTACTTGGAAAAGAAATAAAAGGCAAAAAAAGGCAAAACTAGTCTCCACTATTCCTACTCTGTACATAGGGAAGTCTATAGGGTGCAGCAGGCATCATTTTAAAGAGCAATGTTGCTGTGCCTGATTACAGGTCTGCTGTAGCTGTATAAGCAGAGACAGAAGGCAGACTCAGGGCAGACATAAAGGCAGCTGTTCTGAGACCCACCGTCCGGGCAATGTTTTATGCCCTGACAGAAGAGGAGGGCATAGAGCCATCATTAAATGGTGCAAAGCAAGAGACCTTATGCCCTGGCAAGTAATAGCAGCTTTTTGTCCTCATCAGTACAAATAAACCAGCCATATCTGGAGGTGGTGGAAAGATACAAGCTGACTCGAAGGCTACAATTCAGCAAGAGTCATTAATGCTAGCAGAAAAATGTGAAGATGGCAATTTTGGTGCTATTTTTTCCTCTGTTTTTGTAGAGATGTCCTTAAGAACTGGTTGCTAATCACTTTATGTGGGGTTGAGGAGGGACTGTATATCCAGAATTTGTTTCATGCCTTTGAAGTTGTGAAATTCAAAATCACATTACTGTGATCAATGGAGAGACAAAATGCTGCAATTGCAGAGGATGCTACTTTGAGAACGGCACGGCATGCCATGCTAGCTCGCACACTGGCACCAACTGTTAATAAGAGGGTTCAGCTTAATTGATTTCGCCTTCATCTTTTTCCCAGATTATGCCGACGTAATAGTGCATGTTCCCTCGGAGCCCAATTCAATCTCATGTTTCTATTTCAACAGAATGCCTTGAGTCTGCAAACAAATTTGACAGTCTTGAAAAATAGACCCGGCTCTAAATCCACAGCATCGTCCCCCCCCCTCCTCAGGCACAGATGGGAAAAGCAAAGTTTCATCAAAAGTAAGTAAATAGAACGTTTGATTTTGCTACTCTCAATGGTGATTTTGAGCACTTGGCACTGCAGACACTTGGCTCAAAGTTTCTACAGATGGTGCAGAGGAATAGGAATTTAGCAAAGTGCTAAATGCTAGGTGGAAACAAGGAAAGGTAAAAGGCAAGGGTTTCACCTAGTCAGGAGAGCAATGGATGAGCTGCCATCCAAGGAAACAGAGCAGTAGGTGTGACTTAGATGAAGAAATGGATGAAATGGAGCAGTACCATCAAAAAAAGGTGAGAGTGGGAAGGGGCAATGTGGCCAGTAGTTTAAGTGAGACATGATGTCAGTTTCTTTTATTGGCATTATAAGCAAAAAGAATTCTCTATTCACAAGACGCAATGTATTTAATGGCCGTACACACCACCGCTCTCCTTCACTTCTTCAGCCTCTTCCATCGTCACCATGTTTGGTTTTGTCAGAAATGTCACCTGCCTGGACTTCTAGTGGGTATATGCTTATGTGGTCAGAGATGTCCTTGTTTTCTTACGCAGGGGAGCAAACATAAGCCTCAAATCAGCAGTTATTAACATCATGTACTTATAAAACATTATTAGTGCACTTATTAATATAATGTTCTTATTAATGCGTTATTAATGCACGTATTAACATGATTTAGGCTTGCAATTTTTTTGTAGCCAGCTAGGACTCTTCTTTTCCTTGTTTTAGAAATTGTTACCCACTTAGCATCCTTTCCCAAGGCTTCCCATTCTCCAAAACTCCTGGGATGTCTTGCATGTACAGCATGTTTAAAATCTTCACACAAACTTTCAAAGGCATTCCAATCTGAGCACTGGGAGAGCCAGTCTGAAAGCTTCATCTTGTTTCGTGCAGTCCACCTCTTTATCTTAGCCACCGTATCATTTAGTCTCTCTAACATACATGTATTTAATTGTTCATCTGTGAGTGATATCTCTCTGTGACCTGAAAACTCAAGGAATGATTCCAAGCACCCTCAGGTTACAAAAGTGATCCTTTCTCCACCATGCTGCTCAAACACATTTTTGACAATAGCTTGTCGTGTTATGGCCAGAGCTTTGCTTTAACCCTTGAAACAAGATTATCTGAGGGCTATTAAGCCTCTTTCCCTTGAAGCTCACTGTTGCAGCTACCATTCTTTTCTGTATACAGCAACACCCTGTATACAGGGACTGTACTAAGCTTAATCTTTAGCCCTGACGAATTAACAGATTCTTCCATCTTACTATATTAACAGAAATCTGTTGTACTAACACTAGATTACAAGTGCCACTTCAGATGATTCGGCAGCACACTGGGCTCTCATTGGCAATGGTAGCCACAATACTGAGTCAGTTTAATGCAGCTTGTGAAAAAAAAACTATGTTTATGGCTTTCATTGTTTTAACTTAACCGTTTCTTACACTCTACACACAGAGGCCCAGTTTTTACATTTACCACTACATACCTGGTTTTATTAATCAGTCATTCATTACACTAAAATCAGGGTTGTTGCTGATGGAATTGAACTCAAATCCCTGTAGTGGCTGGGGAACAACTCAGGAACCAAATTTATATTGTACCTGTATTCTTCTGAATGAAATATAAGCTTTCTTATAATAAAAAATATTGTTACTGTAGTTATCTTTATAAGTTTACCCAACAACAAATTAGTCACCTGTGACTGAAACGTGCTTAATATTGTGTAATACCTCCACGACCACAAATAACATGGACTGGACAAGCTTCTAAAAGTAGGCCACTCTTGCATTGATGAATTGAGCAGTGGGGCCAGATTTGGTAGATGCCTTCCCGGGCACAGTTCTGTTGAGAATTTTCTATAGACTGTGATATTTCCACTTTTGGTACGCTTCCTATAAATCCACACTATAGCCTTTGACACACCCAAATGCACTCATTGTATTTTACCAACCTTTTGCTATGTGACCCATTATCTACACAGCAAACAAGACATTTACATCACTGTGTCACTTCAATCTATGAATCAATCCTTAGTCATAATGATTATACCTACCCAAATAGAGGCAACAGAAAGCTTTGGTGAAGGAGGGTTAATGTCAAGTGAGTCAAGAGATCTTCAAGCCGTTACTGGATGTAAAGACTAATTGAACAAATATAAATTCCTATGGACATTTCCAAAACCTTGTGGAAAGCTCTAGTAGACGAGCCGAGTCACAAAAAGGGGAGGCGATTGAACCTCATATTAATGCCCATGAATTTGGAACAGAATGCCCCAAAAACCAAAAACTCCAAAAACCCTCTAAGAATTTTAGATCTACACATGGTTCAGGTAAGAATTGATTTGTTGCTTTCAGCGTGTTTGAATGATATCAGGCTCTGGCCTTTTTCACTTTTTTTCCTCAGTAGATTCAGTAGATCCCATTCCTAATACACACCTTATCAGGTTTCTCCCTGTAAATCCTAAAGACCTGTTACTTTTATTAAAGCCTTAATATTAGCTTAGATACTCTGTGTGTGGTTTTTTTTTCATCTGCACTGAATGATTTGCATTAATCAGTCAGACTCCAAGAAATAAAAAACACTGTTTTTGGCTACCAAGATCCACTCAAGTGCCTTTAAGTGCTTAAGCAGTATCATAACAGTCCATTCAGCTATTTAACATGCAAAACAATGCAGAGAGGTGGAAAGTTCAACTGCTTCATTTAGTTTTGCCTGCAAGGCTCCCTAATTACTACAACAGAGCACGTTAGAGTGAAAATTCCCTCTCGGGCAGGTAGATGAATAGAAAACACTTTAAACTTTAGTTCGAGACATTTCCTTCACACTAGGTTCCTCCTGGGAACTAGTTATTCCTGCTGATCTCAAATAAAGGGCTGGTAGGTGGCCTTATGCAAAAGGAGCACCCCGATGCTGATGCTGGACCACAACAAATATGCCTCTCAACAAGAAAAAGGGGAGAATGGTATTTAAGAAAAACTGCCAGAAGATGCCAGATTGGCTGCCAATAGGTTGATAAGTGTGGTCAAAAAGAACCATGCAAAGTTAAGATAATCTCAGGGAAAATTATTAGCATTATTTTCATCTTCTTTTTTTTTTACAACGCATTATGGCTACATTCTGTTGCCATGAAACCAATAAAGGTCTGATGAAAATTCAAAAGTTCTATTTAGTTTTATGAACTCGTCTACCTCCTGCATATTGTGTGCAGCTTCAGTTTTAGGCTATTACGTGCTATTGCAAAATTTCCTCACCATTTTTTGTTTCATTTATTAAATCACATGTTGAGATACTGAGTTCAGTTCTCATATTGAGGTGCTGTCCTGATGTTTAAGTCATGCCCTGGGGTTTTAGAACACATATTGATGATCTTGGTTTAGTTTTTAGGACATTTATTTGGGTATTTTCTTTATTGTCTTGATTTGTAAGCCACATATCAGAGTACTGCTTCAGTTTTAGGCCCTACTTCAGCCTAATGTACAAATCCCTGTTATCCAGGATATTTCTTCATTTTCTAATTCTGGGCTATTTGTTTCAGCAAAGCCCTACAAACTCTACTTTAAATACATTCATCTTTGGTCTTTGAAAAGCATTTTCAGCATAGTATTTGTAATGTAACATGTAAAATAGTTTGTGGTCTGGGTTTTGGGAACAGATTGTGTTTTTGGGACACATATTATATTACTTCATAATGGATGGAATTCTGAACATTTTCTATTTCTGAGCTATTATTTGCCGCAATGCGTTAACATTGAATCATGTTGCTTGTTTCAGTGCTTCCCTCCACACAGATCTCTTTCTGTACTGTATATCACCAATGCAATTTTTTAAGGCATTTCTAATGCAAAGGTGTGCACAAAGGGAGAACCACCAATTAATGTTAAGCTTCAAAGGTAAACAGAAGCTCTCCTCCTGTTTATCCTCCATGCCAAGTTCCTCCTTTGCTCTGCGGGGGTTGCCGCTAATCACCCACGCACACATGTGTACTCGCGCACAGGAATGCAGAAACTCCATCAAAGCCCCTACTTCACTCAGACATGAGCATATGATGTGGCTGCTTCAGAATCCTGTGGTTCATAACCAAGCGCTATCTTCCATACCTACATGCAGAGCAAGCATACGCTAGATACTCATTACTTGGCCTTCTGCTTTTGGAAGCTGCTGAAGCAATTTCCTTTCTTCTATCGGAGATGATAATGAATAGCTTTGTGGGCAAATAAAGGATTTTTGTTTCTTGGGGGTGTTTTGAATCATAGCACATGTTTTTGCGCCAAGCTAGCTGTTTTGTTGTTATTGGCTCAGTGGCTGTGCATGAAAGTTGGACAAGTAAACGTGTGTGGGGGTGGGGGGTGTTCACTGTTCTCTAAAGAAAAAGAAGCTGACATAATGCCTCTAATAAATGCGACGTCGCGCATTCGCAGCATTTCGTTTTACTGACGCAATAGTGTGAGTTATGTGAGCTTCCTGGTAGAAAGAGTCTACTTGTCCACCACATCAAAGCATTTGTGAAAAGAGATAAGGGAGATGATTACTGTTTTGCACGGTTCATGGACCAGTGCAATACTTCCTTTGCTTTTTCACCTGTTGCTCCGACACACAGCCGCACTCTCGCACCATGCAGTGGTCACCTTTAGCTGAAAAGCCGCCTGGTTTCCATAGCGACTCGGCAAGGGGTGATCCGCAGCTGAAAAGACTTCAACCTTGAATTTCAGAGGGCGAGGACGAGCACTTTGCTTTGAACGACTTTAACTTCCTTTACCTGTAGCCTCTCGGATACATTTTTCACTCAGCAGGACGTGTATTTATCTTTATAGCACCTGAATATATCTGAACGCCAAGAGTCAATCAATAAATCTTTTGAGAAGAAATTGCGTCTCTGGAGCTGGCTCTGCCTGAGGAAAATAGCAAATTATGACAGCACCTGGGCAAGCATCTCTCTGGTTGCACTGTGTCTGGACTCTTTTGATCACAATCCCAGATTTTCATTGGCGTATAAGAAAAGAAATAGAGTGAACATGAAGACATAAAGTAGGAATACTACTTGTACACTACTATATGTAGTGCAACATTTTATAATGTAAGTAACATTACTACAGGCTTTTTTAAAGATGCCACACCATGGTAGTTTTCCATTGTGTGGCATCTTTAAGAAAACCTATAGTCTATCATTTCCCAGTTTTATATAACATTGGTAATTTTTTTTTTATATTATTCTTAGTTAGCAGTCCATGCAGTAAATATAGGTATAATAAGGTGCTGGAATTGCTTGTTTACAATTTAGTGCCTGTATGATCTCACATAACATAATTAATATTCATATAGTTCATATATTCATATAGTTAGTAGTGTTTTAATCCAGACTTTAATTCAGAGTTTTTAAATGAGGCACAACAGCAGTCAGAAAGAGGTTATTTATATATCTTAAATGCACAGAAACCAAAATGTAGGGTTTCTAAGGGCTATGAATGAATTAGAACCATTTTTGTTGCATTAAACCACACAGACACAGTGGAGCTCACATACAAACCGTCATCTGATGTAAAACAATGTTTATTATATGTTTATGTTGCATTAATTTACATTACATATTATACACCATTATACATTATCTATTTTTTTTTTGTTTTCACATTTTTGTGAAATTAAATGAAAAAGAAAAGTCATTCAGGGTGGTGTGATGCGATACCTGATTTTTTTTACAGTGGTGGTGCTGAAATCTCTCCTCACTCTCATACACATGCGGCAGATATAGGACCTCTGTCATAAATACACCCCGTTGTTTGCTCTGTCTCTTTGCAAAGTCTCTGTGTTTGTACCTGATTGCTAAGCTGATGTAACCTCCTTCAGCTATGTTTAAAGTTCTGATGTGATGTTTTGTGCAGTCAACCTGAGAGAATTTTAACAGCTGTATGCTGTGCTAGGCACATCAGTTAGATCATGTGATACGGTCTGGCCTATATGGCCTACAGGATAGAGATTATCACCTTCATCATCAGATTAGATTTGCACACTTGGCATGTTACTCGGAAGTCTAAAGCCTAGACACAGAAAGTACATGCCCTCTTTTGGCTGTGTGTTGGTCTTTGAGATGTTTTATTAACCAGCTCAGTGGCCTGGTTAATGAAACTGAGCTCCAGTACACATTAGCAAACATGGCAATGTGGAGGCAGGATTGTCCGTTGACCGATTTATTTTATTTTTTCCCCTTTGTGGAATTTTTCTCAGAGGGACGTGCAGCACCTACTCCATGGAAACTGATATTTTAATAATGGTGGTAATTCTTTCATTAGGCTAATTGACTTTAATGATGGTTTCTTTGACCTGTACAATGAATATGTGCTAAATCATGAAGGTTGGAAACAAGCGTCCTTTATGCACTGAATATCAGAGTAGTCAAATCATAAGAGAAACGTGTTCATGGATCTATAGGGGGAGGAATTAAGTGTGCTTTTGTCACAGTGGGGATGACGATGTGATCAGAGACTTTACCTCAGGGCTTGAGACCTACTTCAACCTACCTCGGCTAACAGACTGTGACATTAGAATTAAAAGTAAAAGATATGCCATGCAGCGGTGCCTTGCAGCATCAGCTGTTAAGCAAAAGAAGCCAAGATTATCACTGTGTTAGCACACAAAGACTCCATTCTTTATAGCCATCAGTCTTTGTGCAAAATGATGCTACACTAATTTCCTGCTGCTAGATTACTCATTAGGCTCTTGGCGTCTAGATTCTGAGAAGGACTGAAAGGGAGCTTTGGTTGGCATCCATCATGTTTGTCCTTGAGGCATTTCCTGGGCTGTGCTCCACATGGCAAGTCGTTGACAAAAGGACGCATTTCAGTGCTGATCTGAGAGCAGCAGTGTAATGCATCTTAAGCTAGGTGACATAAGGAGAAGAATAATACAAAACTGATTGTAGCTCCAGGGTTGGTTTTTGCACTAGGCAAAGGTAAGCTTATGGCCTCCATGAGCCAAGGGCCCACTTTAAAATGCATTGTATAAATTGTATCTCTTGATGTCCTGTAGTCTGTTCAGATTTTGGCTTGAGCTAACATGGGTTTAATGGATATGCTATTGTGTAGGGCAACTTGGTTTTACCTGCAAACATGTACCTAACTAGCCAAGTATCCTTATTAAACAGTGGAACAAAACTAAAGGTGAATTTAGCTCCAGGAGCTTGTTCTCCAAATTTAGTTTCATTTGTGTTAAAATCTCTACAGTACTGCCAAGAAAGGGCATAGAGGAACTTTTCTCTCTTCCATTCTCCACTTACACTGATCCCTCATTTTATTCAGAGACAAGAGAGGAAAAATAAGGTTAAATTCTACAACAGAATCCTTTAAATAAAAACAAATATATTTCAAAAATAAGAGTCTGGGATGCTGAATTTTGTGACTATCCTAAAATAAGCACACATTTTTATTTTTCCTAAATTATTATTATCAGTAAAACAAACATAAAATCTGCAGTTGCTGCAGCCCACAAGCTCCCGCTTCCCTGGTAGCTAAGTGAAACTCTTTAATTATTTTGAAAGCACTGGGCATCTTCTACAGATTCAAGCATATGTTACCTGCATGTAGTAATGTAGTAATGTAATTGCCAGCATCTGTCACATTTATTTCTTATTTTATTTTATTGATTTAGGCACATGGCATGTATATATTTATTTTATCTGATAATAATTATAACTTTAGCTATTAGCTATTAACTCTCAATAAAAACTTAAGAGCATGTTTTGCAAATGATTGAGCATTAATTCATATCTTATTAGTGTATATTATTATTATACATTTTATATATTAGTGTATATATAATATTATATTCTAAAGCTGAGTTAATGAAATATACAGTAAAATGAAAGTTAGTTTCAGTATTCCAGTGTTCAATGTTCAGCCAATTTACATCACATTTAATAACTGTTGGTGAATTTTTTCTCTCACCCACAAGAAACTGAGATTTTTATACAAGACTTTCTGCTTTTGGGTGTTGAAATGAGTGAAACTAACTTTTATTGGAGACTTAAACTCATAAAATGATTGTTACGTTATAATATGGAACCCAAACTGACTTACTGACAAATGTTTGCGATTTTAGCCTCTAATTAGTGATGGCTACAACTCAACTTGGAGTATTTCACATTTTGAAATATTATTAAACTCTGTTTAGCTGTGATGCAGAAACCCCAGAAGTTAATGAATGCTACTTAGAATGGATGGGAAAAAATGATACCATAATAAGTGAAGAAACGACTTCTGGTTAACCACAGTAAAATTTCAGACAGTTTGCAATTTAATGATCATTAAAACTGTGGTCCATTACTGCAGACGCAGCTGTGTAGGTCCAATATGCAGCGAGGATTTGTTTTGTATCAGGGGAAACCTGGCAGAAGGCAGTGACTGCACTCCTGGGATTTCTCAGCCATCTAAGAGTCTGAACTGTGGTTGTATTTTGGTTTTTATAAGAGGGCAGAGGGAAACTTGATTGAAGCTGGTCACCCTGTCCGCAGAACATTCAGAAAGAAAATTGCTGCACAAGAGAGCATCACTTCAAATCTTATGAGTGCTTTTTGTAACCACCACCCACTAATATACTGAATGTTTTCCGACACATTACACTGTAGCACATTTCTACAGGTAGCTCCCAGTGTGCAAGAACCCCTGGTATTCAGGGAGGGGTCTCATGTTGGCTGGCGACTCCAGCATTGACTAGCTGCTAACTCACTCAACACAGTGGCACTGATACTAGCTTTAACAACATGACTGGTTAAACAAACCTTCATCTGAAAAACTCTTTTCTCCCTGGTAGAAAAACCTGCATAGACCTGCATGGCTAGTCACCAGTAAAACCAGCATGTTGTGCTGTGGATGCTGGTATGATGGTCAGCGGTAATGGATGTTAGTGTGCTGGTCATCACCAAAACCAGCATGTGTTGTGTTTTGATGCTAATGTGCTGGTCATCCAGCATGGCCAGTCTAGAGGAAACAGCACCAAGCCACCATAAACAGAGCATAGAGCGGCATAGAAAAGCTTAGACCAACATGAAATCCACGCTATGGACAGCATTACCTCATCATAAATGTATTTCAGAAATCCCCTGAATTTTGGTTTTGAGAGATTCAGGGGGTGCAAGAGGTTAATTAGGGACTTCCTGTATTTCACATCTTGAAAGCTCTGTACACAAAACTCTATGTAAGATATTATCGAACTCTAACATTAGCCTAATTTTAAAACTACAGATGGGAAAGTTTGATACTCTAAATCGGAATTATCAGATATTAAAAGAAAATGATCAGAAAATGTACCAGCATTAAAATAATATTTAGGATGTTCTGATCAGCCTGTTGGGGTGTCGGGGGTAAATTCCACAGAGTCTGTATGGAATTCACATAAAATAGCATTAGTTGAATTCCATCAAGCTTGAACCGTTTGAATCTCTCATTTCACATGTTAATGGACATTTGATTTGATTTGTATTTACAAGATACTGGCTTTGTTATTATCATAATGTTTGTGCAAAGAAAAGGTGCTATTAATATTTTTTGTGGTTTTCATTGTAAAGCTTGGTGGGCATATATCTGTTTGTGTGTCAGTGATCAGTAGCTTAATGCAAGCTCCATAATTTGGAAAACAAAAAATTATGTTTATTGTGCATTGTTGGACAATGAAACTGAAACCTGGTTTTAGACCACAATCATTTATTAGTATGGTGTAGGGCCTCCTTTTGCGGCCAATACAGCGTTAGTTCATCTTGGGAATGACATATACTGCGTCCTGCACAGTGGTCAGAGGGATTTTAAGCCATTCTTCTTGCAGGATAGTGGCCAGGTCACTACATGATGCTGGTGGAGGTTCGTCCTTCTTGGTGGTATGCTGACATTACCCTGGATACCGTGGCTCTTGATACATCACAAAGACTTGCTGTCTTGGTCACAGATGCGCCAGCAAGACGTGCACCAACAATGTGTCCTCTTTTGAACTCTGGTATGTCGTCCATAATGTTGTGTGCATTGCAGTATTTTGAGCAGAACTGTGCTCTTACCTGCTAACTGAACCTTCACACTCTGCTCTTACTGGTGCAATGTGCAATTAATGAAGATTGGCCACCAGGCTGGTCCAATTTAGCCATGAGACCTCCCACACTAAAATGACAGGTGTTTCAGTTTCATTGTCCAACCCCTGTATATTTATGATTTTTACACAGCAGGCCTCCAAATATCTAATAATAAAGATCATAATGTATAAGGATGAATAGAGAATGAATAGGCAATTTATAAGTTGCTTATTTGGGCTTTGTGGGATAAATAAAAGGACTTGAATTTACCCCCAATATGCGTTCCTTAAAATAAAGTGCTACTCTAATTTCACACACCTTATGTTAGGTAACCAGTCGCAATGTCTTGTGGGTAAAGCAAATACAGCTTAATATAGCAATAAATGCAGAAGACGGAAGAAGAAAGACCTGCAGGCCAGATTTAAGAATATACTGCAAGTATGTGATGGGCTGTGCGCTCTCGCGAGCTGAATATGCTACTTTGAGCCCCCTGAACCCTTTTTTATTTTAATTACCCAAGTAAATGTCTTTGGGCTTCTGGGCTAAAGACGGTATATGTATTTTGAGTTTCTGTCAGGAGCATTTGTCCTTCAGGTTCAGTAAGTCTTTGGGAAAAGAAAAGGAAGAAGGCTTATTTGTGTTTACACATACATATCTATTCCCCCGTTTTTGCGCCTGGTTCAGCATGCATGCTGACAGCTGATTCCTCTGCAGAATTTTCTGGGCCGAACATCTGCTCTTTGATGTTGTTGGGTGAGCAGTTCTCCGCAGAGGGAAGAAGCAATCCCAGACAGTGCGGTTGGAATGGGACTCTCCACTTTGATCTCCTCCATGCGTGAATGTTTGCAATTTTCCACGGTGGTCGTTGCATTGCTCTCAAACCCCAGCGTTTATTTCTCACTGTGAGACCGTTTACAGCAGCTAAGTGTTGCTGTAGCCCAGCAGAGCGGCGAGGAAAGTGGCGGGCGTGGGGGAAAAAAGTAAGATGTAGGTTTTAACCTCTGATACCTTGTTATAGACGATGAGAACTGAGGCAGACGCTCATGCAGCTGTGTGAGAGGGTGATGTGAAAGAGAAGTAGCCATCACAATCACCAGTCAGTCACACCTAGCATCAGTGCTCTTCATTAAGTGGTTAGAATCTTTGATATGGATGGGTTGAGAGAATGTTTGAGTGGGTCTCACTCATCAAAAGCGACGTGGACATGGATATCTTGGAATGCACGTGAATAGTGTCAAGATACTACAGTACTCTGACAAATTACATGGTGATTGTTTAAGTGAGAATACTGACAGTGCACTGGCTTATTTCCAGAGTTTCCCATATGGATAAGAAAAAGAAATCATTAAATGTGGCCTGGGCAAAATACGCCAACCTCAGTAGATTTTTGATCCCATTGGAGATGTTTCAACATTTGCATATGACTGTACATGTAAATGGGTTTATAGATGCACAAAGATACAATATCACTGTTGGCAGAAAAAAATATCATCAACTGATTTGATCGATGTTTTAACTCAGTGTTTGATGATGCAGCGCTAATGTGCTAACATGTCTGCATTCCATTCCTTTTACTGCATCTGTAAAACCCAACTTTTCTGTATAGAATCATAATGCTTTGCATGGTCATATGGTTCCTCCATATGGTGGACCACCAAATTTATTTCTATCGCTCCAAAATTATCTATAATTGTTTAGTACTGTAAAGAACATTTCCTTTTATATTATAAATATTGCATTTCTCTGTATTACTAATCCAGATGGATGTAGTCACAGTTTTTGTATTTTTTAAATATTTATCCTCCTCTTTGCAAATGTGGAGACATTGTTTTCTCAGGTATTGTAGCTCCAGATAAGCAGGTTTGTCACCACACTAACTTTTATTTGTTTCTTCAGAACTCAGTGTTTGTATTGGTTAATTGCATGTTACAAGATATTTGTTCCTGGCTTTTTTCATCCTCTTGATGCCTTTTAAAATAAAATGAGCTTCCACTATACATCTAGCTGGCACGTTACCTGGAATGGAACTTCAACACACCTGTATTTATACCGCTACACTTCTAAAATAAATGTCAAAAGTTGTAGAAAATTCTGGGCAATTCAATAAACCTGTCAAGATATTTCACAGTTTTAGAAGCTACTTGTAGTTTACTCCTCACTGAATGTTTTACAAATCTTATAGAGAATTGTTACGCTTCCCTGTCTTCCTGGCTCCTACGCTTTCCTGGACTCCACTTCCCAGAGGGTTTCACTCGATGACGTCACATCCATGTGCTCCTGGTTGACTGCTCTGATTCTAAGTCACCTGATTTCTAACCAGCTGCTGTCAATTTATTCCTGTATTTAAACTTTCCCACTTTCCCATGTGATTGTTGCAAAGTTTTGTCAAACACAGTTTGCATTTCTGAGCATTTCTCTGTTTATTTATAGCATATCTTGGTTTTGACCTCCTTTGTATTTGACCACACCTTTGGCTAGTTCCCTTTCTGGTATTGTTTGCTGCTCTCTTACACTGGTTCTGACCTGTGCCTGTCCCTGACTGCGTATGTGCCTTCATGCTAATTTGTGTATTGCTGCTTGGTTGAATATAGCGATTGTATAATAAAACCAATCAGACTTTTATCTCTGCTCACGTCGGTTCGGAGAGGCACTGGGCTGGATATGGTGATATGTACACTGCAATAGGATGTAGCCTGATGTTATGTTATTGTGGGACGTGGTATCTTCTATGTTAGCCTACTCATTCAGTTCACACAGTTAATAAAATGCTGCTTAAGCCATGGCATATAGTACAATTTCACAGAGAGCCAATGATGGTTTAGAGCGTTACTGATATCCATTGCACTATATGTCTGCAGCATCTTGTCATGGCTCAGTGGCTATGCTACTGAACCATGGTAAAGGTTAACTTGCTTCTATTCATCTTGCTGCCATTTTCATTTTGAGTTTTAAAACAGATGGCCTGTCAGTCTCTCTTCCGGTCTCTTTCTCTCTTAATGTCGATCTCCCCTGTACAACAATTGTCTTGTGTACAAGCAGAACCTCTTTTCCCACTGGGATCTCTGAGACCACATGATTTCATGCATAAGTCCTTGCTCAGCTGTCGTGTTAGTTATAAGTGGATGGTCAGGTCAGGTCCCTAAGAGAATCTCACCTCGGACAGCTTGGCCATTGAAATAACCTGTCACTCACAGAGAGACAGTCAGAAACCTCGTAAGATAACCGAAGCAAACAATGCTAACTGTTATCCTGGGGTACGTGACAGTA
The DNA here is from genome assembly GCA_024036415.1 of Prochilodus magdalenae. Lineage (NCBI taxonomy): Eukaryota > Metazoa > Chordata > Actinopteri > Characiformes > Prochilodontidae > Prochilodus > Prochilodus magdalenae. The sequence goes on from JAMWET010004698.1 coordinate 673,472, forward strand.
TGGAACCCACCCTCACACAACGTGGGAACGTGATATATAGCAGATGGATTTGCACAAACAAGAGAGATGAAGGAAAAGTGCATGTTGTGTTCCAACATATGTTTTTCTATGCTGTATTCATCGTGTCACCATCTGTCTTGACATTTCTGTTCCATTCTAAATATACTGAGATATGATTATATGTGATATTTAAAAAGCCAGATAGGGACCTTCTTTTCCCAGTTGTCTCTTTACACGCCACTTCAGTAGCTGTAACATTTATACAGAACATTCATAATGACTTGATTTTCTTTAAGGGGGTATTTCACCTCCTTTTAACTTCCTCCAACAGATAGTCTTTCACAGTCGAATTGTCATGTGTTTATAGTGGTGGTGTTGGGAACCAGATATTGAAAGATATCTGTATTCTTTTTAAAGCTTCCTTTCAGAAAGTAACTACACAGAATGGTTATAAATAACTATAGGTGTATAAAGTCAAACGCCTAGTCATGCAGTCTGCCTTGACAAACATCTGTGAAAGATTGGGCCGTTCTAAAGAGCTCACTGAATTTGAGGGTGGTACTATAATAGCTTCTCTATGTGACAGTCTGATGGACAAGTGTGGGTTTGGCAAATGCCTGGAGAACATTACCTGCCATACTGCATTGTGCCAACTGTAAAATTTGAGGGTTGTTTTCCAGGGGTGGTCCTGGGCCCCATGGTTCCAATAAAGGGAAATCAGTATACAGTATACCAAGACATTTTGGACAAACACATGCCTCCATGTTGTAGCTGTGGGAACAGTATAGGGAAGGCCTTTTTTGTGTTAGAACTCGACTGGCCTGTAGCTTCAAGTGGGCTACTTTATCACTAGCATTGTATTATCCTAAAACTCACTGGCCATTTTGGATGTCAAATTAAATGGTTATTTTTGTTTAGGTTTCTCTACATTTCACCCGTTCACATCAAACAACTTTGAATGTCTGTTTAAATCTCAACCATCAAATCATGCAGACATTTTAAAAAATCTGTGGAATTTCCTTTAATAAGTTTAATAATTTATCTGATGCCAAAAGGAATGGAGGCCATTATGTAACTTTGCTAATAAATGCTGCAAAATATAACATGTATGTTATGGTGTCACGCTTCCAGGTTTCCCAACCACCTCCGAACCTCAGGGCTCCATCTCCCAGAATACTCATTCACCCATTCACCCAATACCCATTTACACTCCATAAACCACACACACACCCACATCTGTTTTGCATAATAATCGTTTTCTCTTGCTCTCTCTCTCTGTTTTGCTACTCCTGTTTACAACCTTCTTTTGTTACTCAACTCTTATTTTTTGGATCTCCCTTTCTGATTTGTTTGCATTCCTCTGATTGCTCTCTGTGTTCTCTGGATTCCTTACTTTGATCTTCCTCTGGATTCATTTGCTGGTTTTTTGACTCCCTGGTTTTCGACCCTGGCCTGTCTCTTTCTCCTTCTCTCTCAGCCTCGACCTGTTTACGATTCTGTTACTGTTCTGTGTTTGTTGCTAAACCTGTGGTTGGTGTGGCTCAGGCGGTTAACACCACTACCTACCTTAAAGCTAGCACCCCATGGGGGTTTGAATCCCAGCTTAGGTAGCAAATGCTGAGCTGCACCAATAAGGGTCCTTGGGCAAGATTCCCAACACTGGCCGACCTGTAAAATGAACCTTGTACGTCGCTGAGGATAAGAGCGTCAGCTAAATGTCTTAAATATAAATGTTAATGCCAGTTGTAATGTGTGTCACAGTAGTGTAAAATTTGTCAATCAAAAGAGCTAACAGTAGAAATGTAAGTTTGAAACAAAATGTAAGGTGTCATTGGAAATGGACACTAGTTACTAAGATATATCTAATACAGTTCTGGAGATAAGATGATGAACTCTTAGCAACCACCACAACAATCAGCTAGCAAAACCATAGCAAGGATTCCATCAAACAAACAAAAAAACATCAAAAATACCATAGTAATTTTTGGCAGCACTCTAGCAACCACCTAGGACATGCTTAAGCAGCACAATCACTCTTTTTTTCTTCAGTAAATGCTACTGTTCAAAAATCGGTCCTAATTGAAGTTATCTTAGCGACTGAACAGAAGTTTCTATAATACAACCCCAGCAAACCTTCTCCGGGATCCAGAGAACCAGGATTTTGGTGATTGTCAGTTAAAGAGAGGAAACAACACTGAATTCAGAATGTTGGCTTATTTAGAGCATCTGGTTCAGGTTCCAGTGCAAGTCTGATATAATAACTTTATACCACCCAGGACCACTTGGTACAGTCAGCATTCGGGGAGACTTGAATTCTGTCATATATACCTCAGTGTCATTAAACTGCTTACAATGAAAATCAATTATTAACAAGGGAAAACACGGAAGCAAACAAAGCCCCACTCCAGTAAATGTTCTGCATTACTGTGCAATGCTAAGGGCTTTTAGCGGGTTTTCAGGAACAGGGTCCATTAAGAAGCCCATATCCGATTCTTCATGTTTGGCTGTACTTCTTTGCCTCAGTAAGGGCAGGAGCATCTATTCCACCCAGCAGGTTAATAGTATTTGTCAGGTCGCTGACAGCCTGTTGCGCTTTGGTAATTTCCTCCATGCCGATCTTTCCAGAAACAGGATGGGTTCAGGTCAAGGACGAAGAGTGGGAGAAAGACAGAGTAAACCATTTTTCACCTCAGGGGGTGCATGAGGCATGAAGGTTCGAAATGGACCGCCACTTATCTTCAAGGGGAGGTGGAGAGGGGCTGCTGCTAAGAGGTTAGTTCAACAGTTCCAAGTCTCAACTACCAAAAAATAAAACTGCCATGAAAGGAAATCAGTGTAGTTTTAAATTTTAGGTTTCAGGTTTATTCATCATTTGCACAACATGTCAGGACAATTAGTCATTGAAATGGTTGTGGTAATACAGCAGGGCAGCAGTAATATACATACTAACTAAACATATATAGATAAATGAATAGGGTTTGTAGAAATTCTCGGACGTACATTATGTTAGACGAGGACAATCTGAGTGATAGCAGATACATAATAAGGTGTCAGAGTGCAATGGTATTGGTAAAAGGCTCACAGCTTGTTCAGCAACCAGATAGCCTTTGGGTAAAAACTGTTCATCAGCCGGTTTGTTCTGGCCTGGATACCTCCTGTCTGATGGCGGTAAGGTGAACGGGCTGTATTGTGTTTAAGAGACAAGTAGAGTGAGGTGAATAACAGAAACCTGTGTTAGACGAATTAGTTGACAGAAAATGAGAATGAACATTTATCTTTTAGGCCCCAAATGTTACAAATGCCCATTAGTTATTCACCATTCACTGTTTTTTTCCATTGCCTGTGGGGCCTGGATCCATGCCCTCACTATCAATGTCTACTGACATTAACATTAAACTACTTTACCAGTCAAGAGCTGTTATTGCTCTGCCCATAATCTTGCTGGAAAAGTGTCTCAAAAAGCAAAAATAATGATGGCGTTGAATAAATTGCGCACCAAGGGGTGCGGAACACTTGCAATGCTTTCTGTCATGTCTTGTAGATGGATGGGTTCTTTTTAATCTGGCACTTTCCCACTTATAAAATACCTCCCCCTAAGAGTGCTGGGAATGGATTGGCTCTGATGAGTGGAAGTCCAAGATAGATGGCTGCACTAGAAACGTACCAGCTATCGCCGCTGAGCTGATAGCGTAAAACCCAGAGTTGAGTTTACTACAATGATTTATGCACTGAACATCTTTTAAAATCTCCATAAATGTGGAATAAATGCATATCTAGGGCAAATGTGCATCTGAGGATATAAGATGGCATCCAACAAATTTATTCCATGGTGAGCTCCAGCAGCTTGTTCATTCTTTACATGGAGCCATTTCTTTTAGGGAATTCTCTCCTCATCTCTACATTAATTCACTTACCTTCCCTTTGTCCTTTGATAGTCATTCATTAACAAAGCCAAATTAAATACTTCTAAATGATTTATGTATTGTGTATTAAGCATTTTTCATCATGATCTGTATGATCACATGCTTGGAGTTCTGTGAAAATGACGAATTGCTGCATTGTTGGTTGTAATCATGTACAATGAACACTTTTGATTACAATTTTGACATTAGAAAATGAGACAACATACCGTTACACACCTCTTTGAAGTGTAAGGAGAAGAAATGGCAGCATTACAAAGTGGTAAATGTTTAACCCAACTTTTTTGGAATGTACTGCAGGCCTGTAATGCAGGTATGGATGTATATTCACAAATGAAATGAAATTAATCAGAGAAAACATGGCATATCTTGGGTTCATTTAAATAAAAGTTAATGTAAGGAACACTGCATTTTTTAAATGAGCATTTTACATACTGTCCCAAATTTATTCAGTTTAATTAATTACATTTTTAAAACAATGTCTTAACAAAAATGTTGTATATTTTGTGTATTATTACTACAAACAAAATAGGTTAAACTTACAAAGTGTCTAATTGGAGTTTTACAGGATCTCTTCAGGATTCAAGATGACATGTTGTCATTATTAGAAAATACCTAGTTGGTTAAAAAATGTCATAGAATGAATATCTTGAATTTTCTGAAAACATCTTGTCATTACAATCAGGATTGTATCTAAAATATTTTAGTGCCATAGTGTTGGCTAGCAAAAATGCTAGATGCTGTTTTTGACTTGACTCAGTAGCACAGTTTATTATTTAAATCAAATTTTATGTTATGCTTGAATTGACATCTTAAGACCATTTAATATGGAAATTCAACCTGAACTACTCTCCTTGTGGACCTCACCATCCACTGGTCAGAATGACTGGACAGCATGACACAGATTATCTGACCAGTGGGACACAGTGAGCAGTGCCGTGAAACCCAAAGCAGAATGGACTAAATACCCTAGTGACTGGACTAGTTATAGCCATTTACACAGAACATTGTGATTATGATTATTTACATTATTATTATTATTTTTTAGATAATAAACAATAAAAATTCTGCCCATTAAATTAACTAATATGTCTACTATTAGCCTATCCTACCCTTCAGCCTTTATGTTGTATAATGTAGCAAAGCATGCTGAAACAAAAACCACTTCTGATCCTGAACTGATCATCTAACTTAAGTTCTTGGCCTCATTAATGCTCTAAATGCAATCAAATCCTTACAGCAGTATTCCAACAAATAGTGTAAATCCTCCTGGAAGACAAGGTCGGCGAACTACCTGATTTCAGAAGAAATGCTGGAAGTGTTTTTGTAGACTGTCAACCCCACTTAACACATTTGGGATGAACTAGAATGTCAACTGTGAGTCTGGTCTTCCCATCCATCGTCAGTGCCTGACCTTACAAATGCTCTTTTGACTCAATGGATTTGAATGGTTTTGGCTCGGGATGTTCAACAAAGCACTGTTCTACTATAAAACACAGCTAATAGTTAAAAGGCTGTTCCGAGGTCTAGGCAATCCTAGACATAAACCAGTATTGAGTGCTGTTTTAACAGGCTTGGAACCTGGTTATCCCTTGTGTATTTAAACTGTTGTTCTCTTAGTGTTTGCTTGGTGTTTTGTCTCCATGTTGGTTGTTCTGTTACTCTGTAGTTACTCGATTTGGACAGGCTTTAGAGCTAACTGCACCACCGACCAAAATCCAAAACCTTTCTAGCCTATTTGCTATCCAACAGCATTATAGCATTAATGTATTTCACAAATCTTGATTGTAATAACAGGAAATTTTCCACCACTCCATTTTACACAGCAACCAAGACCTTAATAAAATTCCAATATGTGCTCCTTAACATTACACTATGCATGAATTAGGAATTTGATGGAAATGTGTGATTGCATGCAGTGTGCAGATGCAAGAACATTGCAAGAACGTTTTTGTTCTTCTGACTCCTTCCCCATGTCAGTGATAAAGATTGCGAGTCGAAAGAGTAGTCAAAAAGAGTCAGTCTGTAAAGAAGTGAACTGTAAATGAATTCTCTAATGCTGTAATCATATCTTCACCAGTATGCTGTTATTTGTGACCTTTGTTTTTTGACCTCTTGAGTGTGTGAGGGTAACACATAAAAATATGACATGATCTGAAAATCTCCTGAACGTGGTCTGGTCCAAAACCCCTGACATATTTTAAAACATAGTGTTAGCTGTTGAGCCCTTGTAGGAACACACACTGACGTTTCACTGAAATATTAAAGCATATTATTTCATACTTTCTGTTAGGAGTCTTTTTTTCCATATTAGTTTTGAAGCTGGAAATCTCTAGTTATTTTCCTTTGACTTGACTCTTCTTTACCCAAGTGAATATGAAATCTCCTCATAACTATCTCCTGAAATATGAATAACTTCAGCTTAATGGGGTTTTGACTGAAAATCAAATAAATGAAAAGGTCTTATTTGACTTTTGACAGTAGTGTACATCCATTTTTTCCAGAGCCATCACTCTCTCTTCGTTCTCCATATAAACCCTCTCACCAACAGCACCACTACTAATGCATCTTCAAGGCTAAATTGCCCTGTTAAATGCATGCTGTGGATGGATATTGATGTAAACATCATTCATAAGCCGAGTGCCCTTTGATTAGATCCCCCTTTTACCTCCGAAGATGCTTTGCATGGGTACGGTTGCTATAACTGGAGTGCAGCTCTACTGAGAATTGCTTTCTATTGCCATTTCAACAGAGAGAGAAGAAATTGATTAGATGCCATGGGACGTAGATGGAAAAACAATTTGTCACATAACAGGAAAAAAAAGCAAACAATGAAGACAAATGATTGTAAAACGCAAAGGATGAATCAGGATCGTGCCACATGTCGATTGTTCATAAAATAATAGAAGGCTAAGGCTTGTAATCGGCCAGCAACTGCCAAAACATTTTCACAGCTCCAGACTGATTACAATATTCAAAACTAGTTTTGATCTCTGACATTTAAAGAATCTTTTTGGTGGTCTCTGTCATTTGTGTTGTTAGTGTTGATGTTTATCTGCCGTAGTCGCTATCACTCTGGAAAGACATATGACCTTCTTCTTCAAAGTGAATGAAAGGAACACATCCTTCCTCTTGATCAAAGCATGAAGGCAGAGCTCAACCTTTTTGAACTAGTGCTATGTTTTTTGAGCAGAAATGGATAAAAACAGACCTTCAAAACTTCTGTCCATCTTAAGCTGCGTAAACAGACACAAAGTCATTGCAAATGTTCAAATTAGTCATTTTGAAATATCTACTGCTCACACAGTACAGGTTTCACTGTAAAAGTATATATATTTTTTTTCCTTTTTGTGAAAACGTTTCTGGTGTGTTTTCAGAGTTTAATACAACATTCAGTTTCATCAATTTTTATAATTAACCAATAAATGCTTAAATCTAGTGCATTTCCTTTTAAAATGGAATATAATAATAATAATAATAATAATAATAATAATAATAATAAGAAGAAGAAGAAGAAGAAGAAGACTTTTTGTTCAGAAATTAATTATTCTAAGGGAAACATAGACATTCAAAGATGAACGTATTAGAAAAACATATAAACTGAGCAAAGAATTGAACAAACAAACAAAAATAAAATATATGTTAAAAAAATAACAACCACAGTGATAAAATAAAATAAGCAGAAAAGGAGCACTAACTGTTATTGTGATCTGTTGAATGTTACTGTTGTATTTGGATAGGATTTAGTATGTATAAGTGTGTGTGTGTGTGCACTTGTGTGTGTGTCTGTGTGTGTGCGAGTGTGTGTGTGTGGAGGAAGATGATTTACTGGAGTTATTAATAGGGTGATGTTGAGTTTGGTATTGGAGCTTCATATATAATTACTATCAAAGGAAGCAGAGTTTTTTTTTCCATAGATATATGATCTATTAATAGGTTTTTCCAGTGAGTAGTATTTATATTGTTTCTCGATTTCCTGTTCATGAGGATAGTTTTCTTGGCGATGGTTAGAGCTGTAAGTAGAGCGCTGGAGGTTTCATGTGTTGGACTGACTGCTGATGTGGCTCCTAGCACACATAATTCTAGGGATTGGGGGATAGTGATATTTCCAGTTCCACATGGTGAGGATGTGTTCCAGTTCCAGTGTTGACATATTTCAGAGCTAGTGAATCCCGTATCACACCTCTTTTGCCTGGTGTAGTGTGTTCTGTGAATGACTTGTATGAATAGTATCAGCTGTAGATTAATGCTTGTGACCATGTGGAAGTTATCTTTACAGATCTGTATCCAGAAATTGGCACCGGGGGTGATGGATAAATCTTGTTCCCACTGGTTAGTTGGCCGTGTTATGTTAGAGTCTGGTTCTGGTATTAATTTGTATTATTTGGATTAAATAGGTTAATGAAATCAGTAATTATAGGAGGCAAATTATGTATTTTCACTTGTTTTGCTTTTGGAGCCCATTAGGGATTTTAGCTAGTGGAATTTGAGGAAGTGGTTACTCCCAATGCTGAAGTTCCGGGTTTGATGTGAAAGTGATACCAGGGTGTTATTGTGGAATATGTGTTTAAGGTGTGTGATGTCTTTATCACTCCATGCATAGAAGTGCAGTGTTTTTCTAAACATTAGAAGCTCAGGGATATTCCAAACGGGAAAATTAATGCTCAGAGAAAGAGATGAGTTTGTGATTTTGTAAAATTTTCACCAAACTGTCAGAGCTGTTGCTATTGTTGTATTTTTGAAGCAGGATGTTTTTTTATGGGTGGCTGATAAATGATAGGTCTGGTATCTTGATATTTTTGCACTGGGTTTATTCAATGTCAGTCCATGTCTGTCTAATCAGGGTTAAAACACTTTAGTATATATTGTAATTGAGTGGCAAGAAAATAGCTGTAAAAGTTTGGGGCTTCAAAGCTTCCATGGGTTTTTGGGTTCTGCAGTGTGGTAAATTTAATTCTAGGTGGGTTATTTCTCCAGTAAAATTTACAGATAACAGTATCTAAAGACTTTAAACCAGTTTTGTGGATGGATCTACAGGAAGCATTGAGAATAAGCAATTGACATGTATTGACATTGGCTATACAGTCATTTTGATAACGGCTATTCTACCTATGGGTGAGAGAGTAAGATTTATCTACCTTTGATGGGCAGTGCTTATTGTTTCCAGAGGCTGCGTATAATTAGGACTGGGTTTTTCTGACAGCTGGGGGGAAATTTTAACACCTAAATATGTGATGAAATAAGTGTTGAGTGGAACAGAGTGTGTCTGAATTGTAGTATTTAATAGGATTTTATTTAATGCTAAAATAACAGATTTAGACCAGTTAATGAAGTAGTCTGAGATCTTAGAGTAAGTTTCAATAGTTTTAATTCTCTCTTTTTTTATTGAGAATGATGGGCTTTGTGAGAAAATGTCATTGCATGTGTGAAATGTCATGTACATACAGACTAATTTTATGTTGGGCATGTGATGTCTGATTTCCTTTAAGTTTATGTTCTGACATATTGCTACAGCTAATGGTTCTATGAATATGGTGAATAAACGGGGACAGAGTGAGCATCCTTGCCTGGTACCTCTGTAAAGAGTGCAATGTTGTGATGTTACTCCATTAGTACTTACAGTGGCCATAGGGGAGGTGTGTGGGATTTTTATCGATTGTGTAAGTGATTCCCTGAAACCCAGTCTGTGTAATATGGTGAATAAGAATTTCCAGTTTACTTTATCAAAAACTTTTTCGGCATCAAGGGCCATGATTGCTGTTTGTGATTTCTGACCGATAGCATACTGGATGATGTTGATAAGTCTGTGCTTGTTGGTGGATGAATGTCTGCCTTTAATAAAACATGCTTGATTGGGGAGGATTAGATATGGGATTACTGTTTCTAGTCTATTAGCTGGAGTTTTGCTCATTTTTATGTCAGTGTTGGTGAGTAAGAGAGTTCGGTAACTGGAGGGTATGGTAGGGCCTTTGTCAGGTTTCAGGTGGAGGGGATTGTAGCCATATTCATATCAGTGGGTAATAGAGTATTTTGCTTTATTTCTTTAGTTTATTTATTGAAGAGTGGTAATAATATTGGCCAGAAATGTTTGTAAGGTTCAGCAGGGAAATTGTCCGAACCAGGTGTTTTTTTGTTGGGCATTTGATTTAATGCTTTATGGAATTCTTCTAATGATATTGGGTCTTCTAGTAGGTAGATTGATATTTTTGAGAAGTGTTGATATCTTCCTGGTACCAAATAACATAACTAATGTTTACCTGGGTATCTACAGTTATATTTCAGTATAAAGCTAAAGATATATAGATAATATACAAGTTAACCATTTTTATATTATTATGAAAGTTTTAAATTATTATTACAGGCTCTTCATTTAACTAAACTATACAATGTGCTTCTTTAGGTAAATATAAAACTACTGTTAACTAGCAGCACAGCATGCAGGAATCCCCAAAAGATTTCAACCAGAGACTACCAGGGCATAGGCTAACAAGCAAATCATCTAACGCTTGTCAAAATGCTTGTCTAACACTTGTTGTTTTTACATTAGATAGATTTATATATAGAAACTAAGCAGGCAAAGAATGGATAACATTAGCAAACTAGCTAGCTGGATAACAGTCATTATGTATCTTACATTCACATTAAGTGACTTGAGATTATTTTTGGGCACTGTAATATAGTGAAATTACTGTGTAATGAAAGCCCAGAAACACTCACTGTCAAACCAAATGAGAAAAATAAGTATAGGGTGGGTTTGAGCATTCATCTAATGGGCTAATATTAAATCCTTGAGAGCTGATGGAATTGCATCCCATGCTAATACTGTATCTTATTAGTCCAGTTTGCGCTAATGAGAAGACTTGTAGTGCAAATTTTCTAAAGTGATATTTTCAGCACACAAATTAAACCTTAATAAACCATGTATCCAAATAAATGTCTGAAGAAAATTAGAGAACGGAACACCACTTTTACCAATTACCGAATGTGGAGTTCTACATGTACAGTGCCCGTATAGTTGCTGGAGGGGGGGCCCTGCATGCATATTCGATGCACATTCAGTGTATATTCAATATTGAGTCATTTTATCTGAAATATGCTCTGTACTCTCAACTAATCTGTTCCAAAAAATCTTCAGTTTGAAAAAGATCTTTGCCTTTTATAACTTTCAACAGTCCATTATTCCTAAAAATGCTCAGAGAAGGGGAAAAAAACTCAAAGCCTCTTGTTCTGTTTTAACAAGTCCCACCGACGGATGGAAGGCAGCATGACTTTTGAACTAAATAGCTTTGAGCCTTTCACAGCAGCATTCCTGCTGTCATGTTTTGGTCTTACAAGAAGTACATGCTATGTGAAATGGAGGTGAACAGATGTGAGTGATATCCATTTACATTTGAAAAATGAATTCTAATATCCACTACAATGACAATACGAACTGCCAAAACAAAACCAATTCCTCATCACTTCCACAGTAAACTACAAAACCTTTGTCAGGGCAACATAACAAGGCTTCTACAGTGTTCTGTAATCACAGGCTGGCAAATTAAGCTGCAGGCTACTCCCTACAGTGTGGGGCTTCCATTATGTGTGATCCAACTAGAATGGATAGCTTGTGCATAGAATTGCTGGAACATCTCTGACTGTTATTATGTCATCAGCCTTGGAGATACTGATTTTTGTATTTGATGGACAGCAACATTATATTGTGCAACAATGCAGACCTTGCCGGCCATTTCATTCACAGAATGCCATTAGCTATTACTACCTATAGACATTTTGTCCATGGCAACTGTTCTTTATCCTCTTCCACTCTCTTACTGAAGTCTTGGGTTTTATGGTTTTAGGCACCTACTTTCTATCTACAGGACCAAATGGTACTAGTATGGTTTTAGTAACAAAAATACTTTGACATACAATTACTAGCAATGTAATTAGTATTAATGGATCAGTCAATATAAAATTTTGCACCCAAATTTCCCCCCTCTTTAGCTTAAAACTGGACTTAGAACTGAACTGAGGTTAAAACAAAGGTAAACATTGGTAATAAACAATATAACTTAACAATCACCCAAATAACTCATTCCTGTTAAACATGACGCACAAAACTTTTCAAGCTACTCATCCTGCATCCAGGTGTTCAAATGACTTAAAAATGAGTAGAATGTCGCTGCTATGAGCTGCCATTTCGGATAACACCTGGATGGGTACTCACAAAGAAGGACTGATCCAGCATCAGAGTTCTGTGTATTTATGACAGCCATTTTCGCAAATAATATTCAAAAGTTTAATTGCAGACATATGTTTGGCTGTGCTTTTATTAGAGAGTACTAGCTAGATAACCTGTGCATAGAATATAAATACCCTCAATGAAAACATTGCTATTTGAATGCTGGTCCTGATAGGTTAGTAAAAAGGTTGAACCACTCCTGACTGAAAACTACCCAGATTCCACAACAGCATATCAAACACCACTGTTGTAACAAAATATGTGTATTAGCAAGATTTATATTGACTTGTTGGTACTTTGTTCTAGGCAGTTTCACCAAATGAAACTATGTTAGACAACTTTAACAACTTCACTGAAAAATCCCAACATGTCACAGATATCACTGCAAGTTAGCTTGATGTTTTTGCCGCAATTGGTTGAGGAAATATTAAACCTAAAAGGATCTCCATAAATTGCAATAATGTGACACATCAGCATTTTCGGCATGACTTCTGAATAAAATCACAGAACTTGTTGGCTTAGGGCTGCAGCTTCCTCTGCTGGTGTCAGCTGGAGGGGTTTATAGCTCTCCAGCAGGGTAGTGTGAAGAACAAGTAACATGACACTCAATGCAAACAGAGTCCATATTCACAACGTATTTTCCTTTCCAGTGTAATGTATATGTACAGTGTATAAACTGATAGTTTATTTGTTATGTCTACCTTTAACGCTGCTGTGCCTGGTAGACTTTTACCAATGCAGCACACACTAAAGCCACTTTTCCATTCCATGGTGCCATCTCAAGTCAGCTTTTTTAGTTTTCCTTCAGGTAAACGAATACTATCTCCTCTGCCTTCAGCCTCAGACTGTTGATTGGTTTTAAAGAATCATCACTGCTGCTTTTCCACCTTAAATATTAATGCTAATGCTAGCCACCAGGTTAGCATGCCCTCTTGTGTTGATTTGAGCGACTACAGTTGTCTCATTCTTTGTTTTTTAGCAGTGTTTTGTCTTTTTACCATCAACAAATTTGTGTCTTTGCTGTCAGTTTCACAGTATGAAGACCAACTACATTGAGAGAGGTACTATATCTGAAGTGGAAAATGAAGCAGCTGGCGCCGAAAGCAGGTAGAATTAAGTTGAGTCAAGTCGTATCGTCTGATGGAAAACCACTATAACATGCTACCATGTTAGATAGATCAGATAGATCAGCTTCTGTCTATCCCTCTATTGTGAGAAGACAACACAAACACATGGATCTGAAAAGATACGATAAGATAAGATAAGATAAAAGATATTACTGAGAAATGATGTACACCTGCACAACAACACTGAAAATGGAAATCTGAGAAGTGGACCAAGGTTTTTATAGACATGGACAATCAAATATAATAAAGGGTAAAGGCTGGACACTCCAAATACTGAAGAAGTTATAATTAGTTGCTTGTCTACTTCATATAACCCATCCAGGAAGTGAAACACCCACCTACACACATACACACTAGTGGGCTATAAGCACACTTGCCCAGAGTGGTGGGCAGCCCTATTCATGGTGCCCGGGGAGCAATTGGAGGTTAGGTGCCTTGCTCAAGGGTGCTTCAGTTGTTACTGTCAGTTCAGGTAATCAAACCGGCAAACCACCAGTCACAAGGCTAGTTCCCTACTCTCCAGCCCACGACTACCCAAATTCTAAGTCTAATTCTAACAACATTCTAAATGGAAATCTGAGAAGTGCACAAAGGTTTTTATAAACTGATGAGTCTAAATTCATTATTGAGATTAGTTAAAGGTTGTACATTTGTTTGTACTCAATGGTTGTACCCTCTGTTGTACCCTCTTTTGCCTGTTTTTTTGAACAGTACTGTATATGGTGTTCTCTTTCTGTTGTACTGGCCTAATTGTATGTGTATGAGGACAAAGCTCTCCAGTATGCAGATCATCCATGTTCACTTCCTGTCTCAGCGCCATGAGTCATGGAGTGTTACACCTCATTAATTGTGGGCTCACTTGAGGGGCTGCCTGCCTTAAGATTTTTTTTTTTTACTTGGTGACAAACATTTGGTTCGTCATCTGCATCTAGTTATGCAAAAGGTGACACAAAGTACAGTGTACTTAAAATAAGTCAATAGAGCTCAAACGCTACTCTGCCTGACTGCAGATTAATGTATTGATGTCAAGGTTGAAGGCAGGCAGCCACACAACATTTCTAGCAGCAGAAAATGTGGAATAAGTCTTTGGTTTGAATAGGAGCTCTTTACAGTCTTTGCATAATAATGGCCTGCTTGCAAGCTTTCTTCCGGGAACTAATAAACAGTAATGGCACAGGCCGCAGAAACAGAGTCTACCGAACGAGTTTGTAAGTGTTTTCTAATTTGGATTTCAGATAAACAGATAGAGTTTTCTGTATTAGCCTTGCATAATCCTATCATCCCCATTATTACAACGAATGGCTTCCATTTGGGACGCACTGATGAAATTTTTGAATTCTGAACAGCTCTTCATACATAAGGACCCTTTTCCTTTTATGAAGTGCTTTTGGTGAATGCACTCGAGCACATTTTGACAAGCTGTCATGGCAGCTGCTCCTGCCTTTTTAAAGGACAGGGCCTTGTTGTTTAGATCTGACATATATATAGGCCTAGTGTGTATGTACAGGGGTTGGACAATGAAACTGAAACACCTGGTTTTAGACCACAATCATTTATTAGTATGGTGTAGGGCCTCCTTTTGCGGCCAATACAGCGTCATTTGGGCAGCCGTGGTTTTATGTTTTCTGGATACAATCCGGGTTAGCACCCGAACATCCCTTTCAGACAGCTTCCTCTTGCATCCACAGTTAATCCTGTTGGATGTGGATGTTTACACATAAAGTTATATATATATATATATATATATATATATATATATATATATATATATATATATATATATATATATATATATATATATATATACAGTTAGTAAAAGTTAAATGTAGGTGTTTAGTATGTAAATCAAAGTAAAACAAACTTTTGTGAAATCAAGCTGTCCACTTAGATGTGGAGGAGGCTGTAGAAGGGGAACAACCCAACAGCAGGACCACTACCTCTGCCTTTGTGCAAGGAGGAACAGGAGGAGCACTGCCAGAGCCCTGCAAAATGACCTCCAGAAGGCCACAAATGTGCATGTGTCTGCACAAACGGTTAGAAACCGACTCCATGAGGGTGGTATGAGGGCCCGACGACCACAGATGGGGGTTGTGCTCACAGCCCAACACCGTGCAGGATGCTTGGCATTTGTCAGAGAACACCAGATTGGCAAATTCGCCACTGGCGCCCTGTGCTCTTTACAGATGAAAGCAGGTTCACACTGAGCACATGTGACAGACGTGACAGAGTCTGGAGATGCCGCAGAGAGTGATCTGCTGCCTGCAACATCCTTCAGCATGACCGGATTGGCAGTGGGTCGGTAATGGTGTGGGGTGGTATTTCTTTGGAGGGCTGCACAGCCCTCCATGTGCTCGCCAGAGGCACTGACTGCCATTGGGTATCGAGATGAGATCCTCAGACCCCTTGTGAGACCATATACTACACTATTTATATATATATATATATATATATATATATATATATATATATATATATATATATATATATATATATATATATAAATATAAATAAATAATGTAGTGCAAAGACAAATAGACAAAAACAATGTGTGCATACAGTACAGTATGTGTACAGGACATGTGCAAAGAGTAGCGCAGTATCAGTAAGTATGTGGTTTAAACAGTATGTATATATAAAGTGTACAGTGCAGGTGGGAAAATAGCAGCTTAATGTTCAGTAACACCCAAATTGCTTTGTACAGATGTTCAGCATAGATAAATAAATATAGATAAATAAGAACAAAATAAAAACAAAACTGGATGTTCAAGTATACAGGTTGAAGATGAAGGCACTGAAGCTATGGACTGGCACGCCCGTTCCTCAGACCTGAATCCGATTGAGCACATCTGGGACATCATGTCTCGCTCCATCCACCAACGTCAAGTTGCACCACAGACTGTCCAGGAGTTGGCGGATGCTTTATTGGGAGGAGATCTAAGATCAGGGAGTGTTTATTTGAGGTGCTCACGTGGACGCCAATTTTTACTGAGCCTCATTTTGCTGTTGTTGTAAAGACCATTTACATCAAAGTTGGATCAGCCTGTAGTGTTTTTCCGCTTTAATTTTGTGTGTGACTCCAAATCCAGGCCTCCATTGGTCCATTCTTCAATGAGAATATTTGATTCATTCAGATCTAAGATGTGTTATTTAAGTGCTCCCTTTATTTTTTTGAGCAGTGTGTGTAGATATATATATATATATATATATATATATATATATATATATATATATATATATATATATAATAGTATATACATACTAAACACGTACCTTGTACTTTCACTGTTTGGCCACTTTTTTAGAAACACCCACCTTGTGCTTTAATAACCGACCAAGCCTTAAAAATAACAAGACTTTGGAATGTACCATAGACAAACCACTTTGGCTACCCTAAAAAACAAAAGTACAAAAGACGGTTTTAAGGGCAGTTTCAAAAGATAGTTCACAAATGATTTTGTTTACTTTAGCTTTTGCTTTTTAGACCTGCCATGTCCAAGCCAGGAACCATTTAGGGACCTATGTTTTTAGTAGCGAAGCTGGTTTCCATGCTCAGTATTTTTTAGTATCTAAATTACATGCAAGGTGACATGCACGGAGGCAGGGTGAGTAATAAAGTGGGTAAAGAAGGCCAGGGATAGAAGAGGAGCATGCGAGAAAATATCTCTGGCCTCTTTATCCCTATTCCCGCAGCTTTCACTCAGGTAAATGACCCTGAATGACCTCTTTATACCCATAATCCTTCAGTTCCCTCAGTGCTGGGCTGCAGCAGCATCCCACTGCAGCCGCTCCTCTTCTCACTACTTGTATCTATCTATCTATCCCCTCTCTTCTCCGCCCCTCTCTGGCTGTTTGTCCGGTATTATCATAACACATTTGAAAACTGATAAAGTTCTGAAGCAGCTCACCTCCTCTTTTAACGCCATTACCTCTGAAACACACACACAGTGGTAGATAGAGGGGGAGAGAGAGAGAAAGCGAGAGCATGAGCTCAAGGTGAGTGGGTTTCGGGATTTGTGTCACAATTGATCACGCTCTAGTGTGCTGCAGGGTGGCAGAATTTTGGCAGAACTTTGGCCTCATCTGTTGGCCACCGCTACATCTGTTTATAGTGCATTAAATAGCCTGTGTGTGTGTGTGTGTGTGTGTGTGTGTACTTGTTTTCATACATATTCAAGATTAAACGTATTTATTTCTATGTATTTCTTTGTTTGTTATTTATAGGAACTCCATATTTAAAGCAGAATGTGCAAAAATATTTATTTATGTTTACACAGAGTAATATTTGCTATGTGACATATTATAATTACAAATTAAATTATTATTGTTATTGTTGTTATTACCAAAAGTAGGATGTGATGTGATGAATAGTTCACAGGCAGACATTCATGGTAGACAGTGGTTCATTATGCAATGTGTTTAAATCATCCCCCCGCCCACTAGAGCCGCATTCAGAAGGATTTTTATATATTGCATTGGCAGGTTCTTGCCAGGACACAGTCCTAATATAGGCACTTTTAAATAGAACCCATGATGTATTATGATGTAGATGCTGATGTGGGCATCAAAACATATGATGATATTAAACTAAATACATAAGATACTAAAACGAGTAATCATTTTCAGTTTAACCATTTCATTTGTGATCCAGTACATAGTTTGGCTCATCAGTGTTAATTAATTTAGGTGTGTTGGTGATGGACTATCTAATCTATGAGATGGCTGGGGGCATCCAGTAGAAACGTGGAGCCAAACTTTTTTTCTTCAGACTAGCTCACAAAACATCAACTGCTTTTTCATTAAAATAAGTTCTTCTTACTTTTAAGTATATTTATGTTGGTTTGCATATAGTCTAGTGGTGTTTAGTGATGTACGGTATGTATGCACAATCTGCTGAAATGAATGGATTTAGAGTGCATTACTGTATGTCAGACTTTCGGTAGTGACTGTTTCTGTAGGTGTAGGCTAGTAGTAGTTCTAGTTACAGTTATGATTAGGATTGGGGGTAGGCTGGTAGTAGTTCTGGTTAAGATTAGAATTAGGGTTAATGCTGGGTTAGTAGTAGTTCTAATCAAAGAAGGAATTAGGGTAAAGGTTATGGTTACACTAGTAGTAATTTTGGGTAAGGTAAAGAATTAGGGTAAAGGTAAAGGTTGGGCTAGTAGTAGTTCTGGTTAAGGTTAAAAGTAGGGTAAAGGTTAGGGCTAGGCTAATATTAGTTCTGGTTAAGGTTAAGATTAGGGCTCATGCTGGGCTAGTGGTGGTTCTGATCAAAGAAGGAATTAGGGTAAAGGTAAGGGTTGGGCTAGTAGTAGTTTTAGTTACGGTAAGGATTAGGGTTAGACTAGTAGTAGTTCTGGTTAAGGTAAAAATTAGGTTAAAGATAAGGGTTTGGTTAGTAGTAGTTTTGGTTAAGGTTAAAATGTGGTTAAAGGTTAGGGCTAGGCTAATAGTAGTTCTAGTTAAGCTTAAGATTAGGTTTAGAGCTATGCTAGTAGTACTCCTGGTTAAGGTTTGGATAAGCCATTGGGAAATTAAAGTACGTCTATGTAATGGTTCTACAATGCACAGAAACAAGCATTTGTGTGTATTATACACTTATACAGCATAGGGTGACTAGGATGTAAAATAATGCACACCTGCTCCTGTTAAGGACTCATACTGAAGGAAAATCTCTTTTCTTATTAGTTATTAAAATGCACTGGGTATATTATGTGTCATAAATCATGTTACATTATGTAAGTCCATGCAAAAGCCCTGCAGTGGTGTAAACTTTGCCCAGAACACTGTGGCATTGAGCACTGTAAAGCCATGAGACAACACAGCGCACGCCTCAAATTCCAGACGAAGGTCAGCATGGCTGTGTTTCTCTTCATTGTGGGCACAGATGGAAAGACAAAAGTCTTGCTCATCAGCAAAGCATAGGAGCATCCCCTTAAGATGAATGCACAAATGATCTTGATCTGATCAGAGCACTGTAGGAAGAAAGAAATTTCAGCTTGGTGTAAACAAAACGAGGCATGGGAAACAAATTCCTTGATTTCATTTGCAACGACTTTCTTTCGCTTACATGACGGACGATGCTGTCGTGCTTTCTTGAACCGTCCTCTTCTGGCACGTTTGTTTTTGTCAAAATACAGCCGAATGTCCATAATTACATTCCCCATTTTGTCAGGCCCTCAATCCAGCCATATATCAAATTATGACAATTTCATTCATTTCCCTTTTTCTTTAATGCGTCGCATAACCACACTCTGAAAAAAGGAGCGTTCTTGACTAGTTGGACAAGGCTAATCACTCAAGCCTGTTTTGTTTGGAGACGTTCCGAGTGAGAGCAGTGTGCGTGTTTGGGTTTGCGTTCGATGTTGTGACAGCAGGGAGTGCCTCCTTGTCTTTCTTCGCTCATATGTATGCCCTTGGTATTTAAAAAGGCCTCCCGCAGTAAGACAGTGAACTTTTAAAGCAGTAATCATGGGGTGCGTAATTATTGCAGGCCTTAGGAGATCAAGGGATTGAAAAAAAAGAGAAAAAAATCATTAACAACTGACAAAGGCTTTGCGGACAAACAGCAAGAAACGCTGATGGGCCATGGTGAAAAATAGCAGACAAATACTGAACAGAAGCCATGTACTGCGTATGCTCTGTTACTGCTCATACTTATATTCCAAAATTACAAAATATCTGCACAGTTAATTTTAAGTTTAATTTCAGATGTGAACAATGTCATTCAGAACTGATGCGCTTTTTTCTAAAGAAACACAGAGGCGAAATTAATCGGGGGGTGGCGGGTCAAGTTTTCTTTAAATACTCTTGTAACATCATCAGATTAATCCACCCAGGGCAAGACCTAAAGCACAATTGACCTTACACAATGTTCTTCTGCATATTGCAAACAATTCCGCATTTTCGCAAGAGAGGTCTCCCCAAATCCTATATCAAGTGCAGCCTCCACTTATTCCTACTTAGAAACTTAACAAAACAAAATTTAGCCAAGGGTACAGTGGGTCAGTGGGTAGCGTTGTGGCCTCACAGTTGGAAGGTCATCCAGAATATTTTCTGTTTGAAGTTTGCATGTTCTCCCTGTGTCTGTGTGGGTATCTTCCAGGTGCTCTGGATTCCCCCCACAGTCCGAAGTGTGCATTAACATAACCTGGAGATACTAAAATGCCCCCTAGGTGCCGATGTGTATACGTCCTGTGATAGACCTGCGATAGACTGCCCAGGGTGTTTGCTGCCTTACACCCATAAAACACAGCTGTATAAGACACTATGAGTATTCTTTTATAACAGCTGTATAAGACACTATGAGTATTCTTTTATAACAGCTGTATAAGACACTATGAGTATTCTTTTATAACAGCAGTATAAGACACTATGAGTATTTATTTATAACAGCAATAGAAGACTCTGAATATTCATTTATAACAGCAATAGAAGACTTTGAGTATTCATTTATAACAGCAATAGAAGACACTGTGTGGAAGCTAATTAGCAAATTGAGGCCTCTCCATGTTTTCATTACTTTATGGAAGGTATTAAAGTGTCCAAATCCAACTTTTTTTTGCACTGTTGTTGTGATCCATTTTGTGACTTACTATAATTGTGCAGTAACATCAGTTTAATATATACTATGACAAAACAACAATCTAAGAGTTGAACTGAAACTGGACCATGTTAAATGTAAATGTATAGCATCAAACAAAAGTCAAGTGTCTCCTCTTCATTCATTTACAGTTTAAGTAGCCTCTTAATACGCGAGCCATGCAGACAAGCTGCCCAGGTTATCTGATTGTCAATGAGCTCTTGACCTTACTTTCAGACAATGCAGAAGAGCCTCTTTAACGTGTCCTTATCGGTTTGACTCACAAACACTTCACACTGATGTCTCCTAACATTTCGGTGAATATTCAACAAACAGCATTTCACAGATTGGCTTTGGCAAGCTCAGTTTTGTTTGTCAGTAGATTAACTGTTATTGTTCCTGGGATTTGCAAGGAAAATATTTTTTCTGCTCAGAGTATTCATATGGAGTTTTTTGTTTGAAGTAGGTCCAGAGCACAATGACAATATATGAAAATATATAAATATATATGTGGTATCTGGATAAATACTGAAGGAATGCAACACATTGGTCAATGCCGCCGGCTGTGTTTATAGTCCTTTTATTATCAGGCAGTGTGCTTCTGCGTTCAACTATTTGCACTTACTGGTCCCTTTATTCTTTAGCGCAGGAAGGAAGGGTATGCTGAGCCTGTAGCGTCTTACTCTTAGCAGTAACTGTAAACTTTAAAGATTTAACCAATTTAAAAACATAAATGGTGTGTAGAATGAGTTTTAAAAGAGTTGTAGGAATGTGTGAAAAAAATACATTGAGATTATTTTAATGGCTTATTGAGGAGACGACTCCTCCACCAGGTAACTGCGTCCACACATTTGCACAATAATGGCGAGTGACGTGAAAAAGTCGTGGAGGACTTGGAGTTCTTTGCTTTCTCTGTTTGCATTCATTAGACCTGCATCATGCTTAAAGTGTCCATACTAGTGAATAGCTGTACAATAGAAATGAAGTAATGACATCACTTAGTATACATTCATTTGGCAGCTCCCCTACTTCAATCATCTTCTCTGTACACCTGCTTTTACTACATGCAATCTTTTTAACTAGGCAGTTTATGTTAATCGCCCTCTTGTCTCCTGTCAGTGGTCAGTTTCTGGCCACAGGGTGCTGTTGACCTGTATATTTTTGGTGGGTGGACTATTTACAACTCCAGTGACACCGGGGTATGTCTGGCAACACTGCTCACTCATACTATAGCCACACTACCATGTCAGTGCCACTGCTT
Organism: Prochilodus magdalenae; assembly: GCA_024036415.1. NCBI lineage: Eukaryota > Metazoa > Chordata > Actinopteri > Characiformes > Prochilodontidae > Prochilodus > Prochilodus magdalenae. Next base: position 695,583 of record JAMWET010004698.1, read on the forward strand.
TACATTGCTAAATGGCCCCTGGTTGGGATGTACATCTCTAGAAAACATTAACCTTTTATTTTGACCCTGCCACATAACATTGACATAACCATGCATTAGCTTGTCATATGCTGTCAGGACAGATTCCACAGACTCTGTTCACTATGTGTTGTAGTCAGCAGAGGAGAATCAAGACAAGTCAAGACCAAGACATACTGAATCAACATGGAGAACAGGAGTGACAAGTTTTTTTATTTGCCTTACATTGTGCATTCATCAGCATTCACACATATACATTTTGCCTGTGTATGCCTGTTTTTACATTTATGGCATCTAGCTGGCGCTCTTGTCCAGAGCAACTTACAAGGTTAACTGTATTACAGGTAGTATTGTAGTGTTCGGTGTCTTGCCCAGGGACTTATTGGTGTAGAATAGCATTGTTACCCAGACCAGGATTCGAAACCCAATCTCCCACTTGTGGTGGTGACTCCCTAGTGGGTAGTGGTGTTATCCACTGAGCTACACCAACCACATCATAGCAGTGTTTCTTAGTCATGTTCCTGGAGCCCCAGTTCCTGTCCTACACATTTTAGTGTTTTCCTGCAGTAACTCAGTAGTGGACGGTTTATTAGTTGATTAGTTGGACTGTTGACTAGTTGGATCACATGTGTTGGGAGCAGGATAAACACTACAACACAACTTGTTTATTAACCAACTAGACCAAGCATCATGATGTGCAGGACTGTGCTCTGTAGATGAAGTTTAAACTTATTTTCAATCTTTTCTTCAAGTTCTGTAGGAATGCTAAATGCACTTCAGTGCCTATATATTTAGAGCTTTTTAAATGTTGGGTACATTATCAGTACACAATGTTGTTCTGTTTACATTCTCACTTGATGTGAAATATTGTCACTAAAATACAAAATAAGTTTCCAGGTATACCATGGAAATGCTGTTAGCGCATTAGCAAACATGAGTCTAGGCTGGTATGTTGGACTTTATCTCGGTAAATTGTGCCAGCACAGTGTCAAACAGTAGGTGATGTACTTCTCTATCTCTCCCACTATCTTTCCCTGGCTGTCTGCTCTCACACTCACACTCCCTTAGGCTCTCTTTCGGAGGGTGCTCAAGGTCATCATAATAGCACAGTAGTTTATGTTCAGCTCATTGGTCTTGTGCTGCAACAAAAAAAAAAAAGCTCAACGAGGGGGGAGGCGGTGGTACAAGATTGTTATTCGGACCCTTCATGAGTGTTTTGTGAGGTAAAGGTCGTGGGAAAGAGTTTAGAGCCTGATCGGGAAACATTTTAGAAAGTCAAGGCAGATGGGGGGGGGGGCGTTATTACCCAGAATTCAACACTGTTGCGGTCTTATTGCTGTCTTCCTGGTATCAGATGAAAACTAAATTATGGGTTTGGCACAATATCTCCAGCCACTGAACGCTGCCTGTCAAGCTGTCAAAGATTGTCAGATAGCATGTACTTTTCATCAGCTTTAAAGATATTATTCTACCTCCATGAAAATATACGGCGGCTGGTTACCATGTAAAACTTGCTACAACAATAGGGAGAAAAATGATTGTGAGATATAGCTCTGAGCGTGATTTAGTTTCTAATAAACTGGTGTCTTATTGAAGAACATCTTTATCAGATTTATGGCGCTGTGACAGTAAATGCATTTTCAATTGGCTACCATCCATTTTTTTCCCTTTTTTTTTTTTTTTTTTTATGTAAAATTCATATTGTTCGTCTTGAGAGGTAATTCATTTCAAGTGCATAATGGCGTATATGAAAGAAGAATCGAAGAGCTTCTGGAGGGGAAAAAGCTGCTGCTAAGCGATTAGGCTGGCCCTACACTGCTTCTGTAAGTGGTGCTACCTGCTGACATGCAAACCAGAGGTGCTGCCATTTACTTTAAAGGCAGTGTGAATGGGAAATCATGACTCGTATATGAGTGAAGTGCTGCCTTGTTCCTGGTGCACCTGGTCACGTTTCATATATTGGGCAATTGGTTTGGAGCACTGTTGTGTCTGATCCACTCATATCAGCACAACACACACTAACACACCACCAGTGTCACTGCAGTGCTGAGAATGATGTACCACCCGCATAATACCTGCTCTGTGGTGGTACTGTAGCCCTATGGGGTAAAAAGTATGCATAGGAACCTACAAGGTAACCCTATATGGTTATAGACAGTAAGTCTAGCTATATGGAGATGGTTTTTAATAATGGTGCAGAGCATAACACGTTTTTATAAATGCCTTTATAACACTTTTTCTAGGTTTGCTCACAAATGATTAATTATTTATTGCTTACAGATTATTAATTGTTTTTTAAAAGTTATTTAATGGTTAAGATAACTTGAGTCACTGAACACACGTATATGAGTAAAGTATTAAGAATGTATGTATGCATTATTTTAAATGTATATTAAACTTACATGCAAAACATAAGATGATATAAATATGATACATCTTGACCTAAACTCTGATTAGACCAATCTGACAAGTGTATGGTCGTGCCTAATGGCCAGCTTAATTGACAGCTCTCCATTTAACACTTCTAGTCTGCTCAAGTTGTTAAAATCATTATCCAGCTTTTATGTGTTAGTAGCTGGACAAAAAAGTAATGAATGAACAGACATACAGGCAGATAAACAAATGGACAGAAAAGCGAATGAACTGATGTTCAGACCGACAAAGAAATTGAATAAGTGGACAGATGTACGAATAATGTTCATGTATGGATAAATGAATTAACAAAAACAGGAATCTTCAGAACGTTGGTCTAGACATGTAGATTGCTACAATCGTCATCTAGATGCAGTGGGGTGCCAAAGTTTGGGCAGCATTGTTAATTTTCCTGATTTACCTTTATAAAGCATTGATTGTTTGGATAAAAAAATTGCATTAAATATATCATATAGGGGACAAACACAGTGATATTTGAGAAGTGAAATGAAGTTTATGTGATTTACAGAAAGTGTGCAATAATTGGTTAAACAAAAGTAGGCAGGTGCATAAATTTGGGCACTGTTGTCGTTTTATTGATTTCAAAACCTTTAGAACTAATTATTGGAACTCAAATTTGGTTTGGTAAGTTCAGTGACCCTTGACCCCCATACACAGGTGACTCCAATTATGAGAAAGGGTATTTAGGGGGGCAATTGTAAGTGTTTCTCCTCTTTTCATCTTCTCTGAAGAGTTGCAGCATGGGAGTCTCAAAACAACTTTCAAATGACCTGAAAACAAAGATTGTTCACCGTCATGGTTTAGGAGAAGGATACAGAAAGCTATCTCAGAGATTTCAGCTTTCAGTCTCCACTGTGAGAAACATTGTGAGGAAATGGAAGACCACAGGCACGGTTCGAGTCAAGCCTCGAAGTGGCTGACCAAGAAAAATCTCGAATAAACAGAAGCGAAGGATGTTGAGAACAGTCAGAGTCAACCCACAGACCAGCACCAAAGACCTACAACATGATCTTGCTGCTGATGGAGTCACTGTGCATCGTTCAACTATTCGGCGCACTTTACACAAGGAGATGCTGTATGGGAGAGTGATGCAGAGGAAGCCTTTTCTCTGCCCACATCACAAACACAGCCGCTTGAGGTATGCTAAAGCACATTTGGACAAGCCAGCTTCATTTTGGAATAAGGTTAGAGAGTTATTTGGGCATAACAAGGGCCGTTATGCATGGAAGAAAAAGAACACAGCACTCCAAGAAAAACACCTGCTACCTACAGTAAAATTTGGTGGTGGTTCCATCATGCTGTGGGGCTGTGTGGCCAGTACAGGGACTGGGAATCTTGTTAAAGTTGAGGGACGCATGGATTCCAATCAATATCAGCAGATTCTGGAGACCAATGTCCAGGAATCAGTGACAAAGCTGAAGCTGCGCCGGGCTGGATCTTCCAACAAGACAACGACCCTAAACACTGCTCAAAATCTACTAATGCATTCATGCAGAGGAACAAGTACAACGTTCTGGAATGGCCAGACCTGAATATTATTGAAAATCTGTGGTGTCACTTAAAGAGAGCTGTCCATGCTCGGAAACCATCAAATCTGAATGAACTAGAGATGTTTTGTAAAGAAGAATGGTCTAAAATACCTTCAGCCACAATCCAGACTCTCATTAGAAGCTATAGGAAGTGTTTAGAGGCTGTTATTTTTGCGAAAGGAGGATCTACTAAAGGTTTTTTTTTGGTGCCCAAATTTATACACCTGCCTACTTTTGTTTAGACAATTATTGCACACTTTCTGTAAATCATATAAACTTTATTTCACTTCTCAAATATCACTGTGTATGTCCCCTAATTTTTGGATTTTTTTATCCAAACAATCAATGCTTTATAAAGGTAAATCAGGAAAATTAACAACGCTGCCCAAACATTCACACCCCACTGTAGATAGATAGATAGATAGATAGATAGATAGATAGATAGATAGATAGATAGATAGTATTTAGATAGTTTTTGTGCTATTTTCTTTATTTATTTTTTCTATCCATTTTTCAATTAATTACGTAAATTATTCAAGCATTCGTGTAATTTAATTGGTATTTGTTGTTATGGGAACCAGGCGTCTAGTATCTAAAAGCTTATTACATGTTTCACGTTTAATTGAACATGTCTGGATATATATACTGTATATTCATGTGTATAGACATTTCTTCATTTGAAAGTGGGCTCAGTGCATTTGATTAGGGGGCTGTAGTGGCTCAATGACTGCACTAGTGGTCCTGACGTGGTTACCGAACCTCAACACAAACACTTCCACACAAGCGACGTGTACACAGCAGCTCACCAGAGAGCCCCACCATCCATGTCAACAAGCTCTCTGTGCTTACGCCAGGGAGAGTGAGCAGGCCACTTCAGCTACGGTTTCAATTACCCACAGTGCACTTGGCTTGCGTGGTCACGAACAGAGCATGGGTGCCCTGCGCCGGGCGCTGACAGGAGAGAGTGAGAAGTGCCTGCTGAGAATGTACAGCATCTGTGGAGAATTAAATGGGACTACATGGATGGCACACACAAATAATATAACTATTGCTCCTGGACTTTGACCAGAATTGCACCAGGAAAAAAACAAAACAAACAAAAACCCATATGTGCTGCTTATTATTTAATCTCTACACAGATATTAATTACTGCAAGTCTAATGTTAATTAACACCTTAAATAACTATGCAACTACAAGGGCTGGTATGTGGCATCACTCATACTTCACAGATACCTTAACAGGGTTAACAGGAGGCATATTCTGCACAATTCAATCATAAATAAAGTCTTTCAGAAAGCTTGAACCTTTTAGAGGCAGGATTTTTAGGATTTTGCCCTTCATCTTGCTTGCTGATGCAACTAATGTAAATGTAGAGGTTAGCTAATAACAATGACTGCCACAAACTCTCCAAATTATAGCTGTCACACTGCACATGAGTAGAATCTGTCTGCCAACAAATCCAATTCACTTGAATGAGAAAGTTCGTCAAGATGTGAACAACGAATGATGAAAAGCAAGAGGACTAGTTGCTGTGTCTCATATAATCACCACCTGACTTCAGACAGGCTCTAGAAACCAGGCTTTTGTTGATAAAGAACACAAGTTTTTCATATATATCATAGAGTGTTGGGGATTCCCCTTCTACCTCTCAAGGGTTTTAGCAAACCTCAGTGATAACAATGTACAGGATGGAGCATATGCTGGTTAATTAACAGCTGCCCATCTTTGAGCTGTGTGTCTTTGAAATCACAGATGCATAAAAAAACTGACCTAAATTACAAATGCATGTCTACATGCAAGGGTTTTTCATTATAACTTATTAATGATGATCAAATCACAAAGAGAAACATATCATTTGTTTAAATAATCTAGTCATGGATGTGTTACAGCTAGACATGTGTCATGTTGGTAATGCTGATTTCTCATTAGCACCTCTATATATTCAGATTTAAGCTATCTGTATTTTATGTTTTAAGTTCAGCTTAAACATGGGCCTTTTAAGTAACTACTTTGTACTGTACTATAAGAGGCATATTCACCCCCGCCGAGGGAGGTCATTTATGGCTTTATATGTCATTAGAAGAATATTGTGTTCTGGACTAACTGGCTAAAATATGCAATAAACCCTAAGCACTGGAAATGTATGCCATGCTTACTGATAATATAAACCAGTGGTAGCATATATAAGGCAAATAATACAGGTCCTAAGACAGAACCCTGTGGAACACCCTGCTTTACTATTGTATGAACATATAATTTGCTATTTACTTTTTGTGATGATGTCAAGGCGCCAGACACATCACTAGTTACATCTTATGACTTCTAGACCTGGGTAACAGTTAGTTCATATGGTTTATAAGGTTATCTTTGTGTAAAATCCTTTGTGTGAACATCCTGGTGTAAAACCTGGACGTGTATATAAGATAATTGTTAAATTGTCAGATGTTCAGATGTTAAGATGGTAAATGTGATGTTAAATGTATAGAATGTCAATGACCAAAGGAACGGTGGGAACTGACATTCGGCCCCATGCCTCTTTCAGGTAACCCTATACATGGTATGCTTTGCGTTGTGGGAGGGGCTTACGGGGTTTTAAAGAGGCGTAATGGAAGATGGTAGGGAGAGTGGGCCTAGAGTCCAGCGAGGTGCACACATGGGGTTGAGGGGGACTCGATGGTGTCCTAAACCCTCACCAGTACTAGTCCCAGTGGAAAGTATTATTATAAGTCAACAGGAACCTACTAACCTTTTTATATTTTATGTTTTCTTTTCCTTTTCTTTTGAAACTTTTGAAACTTTTGAAACTTTTGAAACGTGTCGAATATGAAATAAATTCTCTAAATAAAAAGTATCTCTTAGATTACATCGACCACACCACCACACTTTTACAAACTGATAATGATCTTTCAGGTAGGCTCTAAACCAGGACTGAGTTATTCCTGTTACTCCTGCAAGTTTTCTAACCTGTCAAGTAGGATAAAGTGGATAAAGTAGGATCAAATGCTGCAATAAGATCAATCAGCAAAGATGTTCGTATATAACAAAAAACTTACCATTTTTCATTAGTGCTGTCTCTGCACCATGATGAGACCTAAATCCAACTTGATTGTTTTATTTCCTTTAAAATCTTTGATATAAAGCAAAGATTTAGGAGGTCTGTAATTTGATAGCTTGCTGGAATCAAGATTAGATATCTTAAATAGAGGTTTAATTACTGTTAATTTAGGAGATTGATTTGGAAGAGAGGTTTGGAATACAGCCAAGGCTAAGAGAGGACTGTGCTCCAGATAGAAAGAGGCTTAGTTATTTGTATCAAAGCTTCTTTGAGCAAACTTGTAGAAATTAGATCCAGTATGCAAGCAGGTGGTTTGAGTAGGAAATGATTTAAACCAACTCTGCATATTTAATCTAATTTTAATTTCAGTATTAAAGAAATTCATGAAATCATTGCTACTGTAGGCTGAATGTACCTGGAGTTCGGTAGTTGCTTGGTTCTTGGTTAAATCAGAGATTGTGTTAAACAATAATCTTATTATTATTAGGATAAGTGTGATGCAGTTAGTGCTCTTCTGTAGTCAAAGCTATCCTTCCAGACAGACTGGATTGGATTATTAGTTTTATAATACTCACACTGTATCGCCTCTTTTGTATTTTCCTCTCTTCTGTCTTTTTCAGCCTCGAGCTGAGTGTGCTTGACCTTGAGGAGTCCCAGTCAGCCATTTGCAATATTGTTATTGTTCCCTAGTCTGAAGTGTCTGCTCTAGAAAGTGATTTTTGGCAGTGATGGATCTGATATGGACTGCACTGGTGATACAGTTAACCTGTCTGCCAGGATTCTGCAGTCTAAAAATACTGTAAAGGAAAATGAGGTCTTAAAAGATTCAGAGCAACAAAGGCCAGCACCCCCGGTACCCTCTTTATACAGGCCCTCTCGTGGTGCAAATGGCAGTGTCTACACTTTAAGATAGCAGTCACAAATCCTTCTTTTGGGCAGCTGGTCGCACCAGACAGGTGCAAGACCGGGCATAAACTGTACCCCTACCTATGATTCCATAGATTCCACTTGCTACATTCCCCTCCTTACATAATCCTATCCAACCTCCTGTGGTCTTGAAATAGCGGCATTTTGGATTGTAGCTTTCTTAATCTGACGCTCTGTAACTCTACTGAATATAGTCCAACAGCAATACTAGCAGAGCTATTAGCATAACAAGTGTTTACAACCAAACCAAATTAACCTGGCACAGTAATAAAGATATGACATTATATAGCAATGTTTAATATAAGCATTCTATAATTTGCTTGATATTTTAAGTGTTGCTACAAGAAGGCTCCATGTATGATATGTTACCAGCAATGGGTTAGCTCATTTGGATCAGCAGCAGTTGCTCACAGCCATGCAAGTAACTTTCTCTACTATGTATGACTTTTTGTTTTCAGGTCATTTTGTGAAGGCTTATATTTGAATTTTTGTTCCTTATTATTATTGTTGCTTTGATGCCCAACCCACTCTAATGAGAGACAAATGCATATACATACATACGCTAAATATACCTAAGATGAAAATTTCAGACCCCTCCATGATTTCTAAGTGGGAGAACTTGCAAAGTTGCAGGGTGTTCAAATACTTATTTTCCTCACTGTATATATATCATTTTAGAAATCCAGAACTCCTAGCGGGGGGCACTGTAGTCATGTCTTGTAACATCCATGCATTGTCTATATAGGTTCAAATCTAAGGTTTTGAAAATGGTCAAATCCATAATTATTCCAAAAGAAAGCTAGACAATTTAGATATGAATGATCAGGCACCCTTTATAAAGCAATTTTGAGAGTCTTTGCCTTTTTACATAGTCCCGTATTTGTGGTTCGGATATTAAAAATGTAGGCAAATGCAATGCCTCACACTTCAATCACTTTGAAATAACCAAGCATGCACATACATGTCCTGGAGTTATGAATTGGCTTTAAACCTTTGATAATGTAAATAATGTAAGCAAGGTCACAAACTGACACTGATGTGCAGCACTACCTTCTAAAGCATAACACACTAGGAGAGTACCAATATCATCCTCTAGAGGAGAATCTTCAGCCTCATGGTTGTATGAGTTACAAGTCAGGGCTATAAAGCACTTCACATGTAAAACTACCAAGGCGCTGCCACAATACAGAAAATAAAAGGAGAGGCACAACAAGTGTTGTTGTTTAGCTGTTTGGCCAAATAGACCAGCATATCCATGTATACTGGCTAACGGCTTTAAACATATGTCTTAACAACTACAAAATTGCCTAACTTCAGTTATTTCAGAGACCACTATAGAACCACCTCTATTTTGTGCAGCAGTAGAACTGTTTGTAACTTATTGTAAACCTATAAAGTACGTCTATAGGTGCCTAATAAAGTGACAGCTCATATGGCAATCTCAGCAAAGCACTCAGTTCTATAATTGTGACTATGACCTAGCTCAGAGTCCCCTGTGCAAATTTGGAACCAAACCAGAAGGTCACTGTGCCAGGATGGATGGATTGGACACTGGCCAGTGAACACAGCAAACCACTTTCTCAGATGCCATGCATGTAAGACATATGATGGGCTTCTTTGAGTTAATAGCTTTAAAGTCAACCTCAAATCCAACTGTTTTCCAGGTTATATCCATCATATCACACCATTTAAAGTAAGCACCTTTTAAACTTGTGTTTCCATAATCTTGTATGGCATTAACTTGTGCCTGTCTTTTCTGATGTTTAATTCTTTTTTGGATGTTAAAATAGTATTTATATTAAGATCATGTTATACCTCCCCCACCCATAACCCCATTATCATTATTCAAAAACACTCAAGAAGTTAAAGGACTTGTTTTTCTTCTTCTGGAATAGGAACAATCACACCAAACATTCCAGAAGAAAAACAAATGTGCACTTGTGTACAGCTTGTGTTTGGCCATATGGTGATTGTTAAATTACAGGAATTAACTTATATAACATAGCACAAGTACACTAGCAACATGCTATCAAGCACCTGGGATATGATGCGATAGCAATCATCTAGTAACACTCTAGTAACCACCAGAAATACCATAGCACACACATAGCAACATGCTAAAACCCACCTTATTTGCCATAGCAACCACCTACCAACTACCTTTCAGCTCTGAAAGATATCACACTAACCACCAAGACACCAAGACTACATGTAACACTGTAGCACTCGTTAAGCAACACCCTCACAACCACTGGGTTTACCATGGCAACTGTCTAGCAACAGCCTAGCAGCCATTTGGGATGCCAGAGTAACTGTCTAGCAGCACCATAGCAACCTACCTGCAGCACCACAGAAACCATTTGGAATACCATATTGACATCCCCACACCCTACCGTAGCATGCGTGGCATTCACCTAGCAACACCCCAGCAAATACCTGAAATATCATAGCTACCACTTTTTGGCAGCAACCTAGCAACCACCTGGGAACTGCTTAAGCTGTGCAATCACTGTGCATGTTCTTCAGCAAATGCGCTTTTGTGGTTTACAGCAAAAGATAAATCTACATAGCAAGTTGTAGGTAAGTTTATGAATGGCGTACAGTGCTGGTGGTGCACGCAGATCACGCAGAATTCTTCCCCCAAAACCACGCCATCCCGCCAGTGGCACCTGGTAGGCAGGACTCAAGTTAAAGGGCAACTATGGCCTACCACTAGCATTCCATATGCTGTTTCTGTCAATGCGTCTCCTAGTCTACACGATTTGTGTAGTGTTTTTGTCCACCAGTGTTTTCTCACTACGTGGAAATGCATCATGCAACTGTTACCTATCCTCCTATCACCCACATTTGGCTTCTTTCTGGCCATTCCTAACAACCCACCCTCAAGTATCCTGCAGAAGTAGTTTCAGCTGTAGTTCTTCTCCCTTGACAAGACGCAGCTTGATTTATTTAAAATAGAAAATCTTGCAAACTGGTCTTTTACACAATGAAATAGATGAAGGAAACTGCAGTCATTGGGGGCAAATTGGGGACAAATGTTCAAATCAGTTCAGTTCCATTAAAATTTATGTGTATAGCATTTTTTACAGCAAACGTTGTTATAAAGCTGCTTTATAGAAATTCATCTCCAGACCCGTAATGACTAACTCAAGGGCAACAATCAAGGAAGGACAAAATACATAACAGCATAACGAAGGAATCCACTGAGGGGAACCAAAACTCATAAGGAGAACCCCTGGGCCACACAAGATATTGTAGTTAAGAAGGAAGCAAGGAAGAGGTTCAGTGAAATAATCCAATGAAGAACGAAAGCCTGGCAGAGATCCGGAGGACAGCACAAACAGGATTTTGTCAGACATATACACAATGTTAGATATTAGAACGTGGCAGGTAAGTTCAGATTGAGCCTAGGGTAGACTTAGAACACCAAGACACCAGTTAGGAGTTCATGCAGGGGTTAGCAGGCATGAAGCCAATTACAAGTCATGACAGACGTTTGAGAAGAATGTGAGGGTAGACTATTCATTAAAACCTCTGGAGCATCCAGGTGAGGCTTTTCATTACAGTAGAAGGGTGAATGGCATATGCAAATGGCTCTGGGGTGGTCAGGCATATCCAACCACAGCAACCGTACCTGTAGCTACAACAGCTTAACCAAAAGAAGGGCAGAGCAGAAAGCAGCAGGACATTGTGATGCACCTGTGCCAGTCCACTCCATCATAAACAAACCTGGGTGTGGGGGGTGAGAATTATGGGTGACATCTTTTTACCGTAATTCTTAATGATCTGCACCTTCACCAAAAGAAGAATTCTTCATCCTGAAATCACGAGAATGTTCTTCTGACTAAGCAAGAAGGGTTATTTGGTAACTTTATTTTAGGGTCTTGTTTATGAGACTTCATGACACCTGCATAAGCTTGTCAAGACAGCTGACGCAACCCTACACTAATGTTTACAAAAGCTTATTTCAATAGTCGGCATGTGCCATAAAGCCTGCTGTAGTTAACTTTGATCAAAACTTTCCTAGCTAGCAGGAAACATTCCCAGACCTTTGGTTAATTTTAGTGTTTTAACTAGTTTTAAGTGAAAGTTTTAATCTAATGTTTAAAGAAGATGTTCATAATTTACTACAACTAAGACATAATGTACAGACGATGTTTTGAGGATGTTGTTAGGTCCACAGATGGTTACATGGCAACAAAAGAACTATTACACCTAAAATTTTTAGAAAAACATCTTTAAAAAGGACATTCTGCTAACCGAAACAAACAGGAAACATTTCAAATAGAACATAATGCCTTTTGAAGTAAGTATTCATAAACATTTATATAATGTTATTTCAGTTTGACAAGCGCACGTAGGTGTTATGTAGCCTTTTAAACAAAATCTTACTATAAATTGTTACTGGTTAATCCATAAAAGATTATTTGCATAATACATGAGAAAAACTCCACCCCTCATGTGTAATTCCATATATTGATCCAATCCTGAAATCTTACACTGCAAAAAATAGGATCTTAACAAATAAAATAATCCTAGTCAGTATATATGTTAATAATCTTGTCTGAGATGGTTTAAAAGCTTATTGTAAGATGATTTGACCTTTTTCCTTTTTTACTCATTCCTATTTACTTACTAAAATGATCTGCCAATACAGACATATTATTTTTAAACAGCCTAATCCAGGTAATAAGGGCTTTAAGGGTCATCTAAAAAAACAGAGTGAAAGGTGATCTGTACTCTCCAGGTTGGCAGATCACCAGGAAAGAGACTGGGCAAATTTAGCAGATATTCTTATTCATAGTGACTCCATGTATTCTAGCTAGCACTAATCTTTTTGGTTTCAAATTCCACAATAAAACATAGAACATGTGCAGCATGGTGCATTTGCAACAAGTGCTAGATTAGTGTTCACTCAAGTGCTTCTCAGGGACTCTGTTGTTCAGGCAGCCAGTAGAGGTTCGTTCCGCCAATACCTGAGTGCCAGAACTGAAAAGAGTCTTAATCCTTTTATTCATGCATCCCAAAGGGTGGCGATTCCAGCCGAGGTATACTTAAATCCTGATTGGCTCAACGTAAGAATGGGGTTTTGACCACTCCCATCAGCAAAAAGCCTATGATACTCTATATATGATAAATCTGTTCAATAAGTATACAAATGTCATTCATTACAGTTTAAGTTAATGAAATGTAGAATTAATAAACTGTAGTGAAATGTATTAACAGTTAACTGTATTTCTCTGAATCCATGCTGCCATGTGAAGCTTTACTAAACTTTGTCCTTTTCCTACAATTATAATTCATATTATATTACATTCCATTATTTAGCTCACACCATGAATTTGATCTAGAAATAAATTCCAAGCCCATGAGTCGCAAAAGTTTTGTATAGAATGTAAAAAACATGATTAGACTGAGTCTGCAAGAGATTAGTCACAATATGCCATACATTTCGTTTAATACACATTCATGCTTCCCTTTTTCTCAAAATGTTGCACGGATGGACCTTACCCATTATCTTATTATTTACAGATAACAGTCTACAAGCAGGACAGACTGGCAGTGCCATTTTAAACACACTGGCTTACAGCTACAGGATTTATAGATGGGTCACAAAAACAAACCCACTGTAAACAGAGAGTGATTATCACTAAGACTACTGAGACTGGGATGTGACACACTTACTCAAAAGTAAATAAAGGAGGAAGGTTGGTCTTCTCACAAAGCCAGTGTCTTGTACTTGCCATTCTGATGGATTATCAGAAGTTCAAAAATGTTCATCAAAAGCTTTCACAATGAACAGCTACCACAGAAAAGGCCTTCTGGCTTTGTAGCTGTATCTAGTTTAAAACACATTATTATGTTTTTAAGACATCTAAAAAATGATAACTTGTTTTACAGACAAACCTAAATATTCAAATAGATGCCTATATTTGCTTTTCTGTCCAAAACAAAAGATTTTTAATTTGGAAGCAATTACCTTTTTGGGTAAGAAAATTGTCTAATGTAAAGGTCAAATGGAGAATTTGAAACATTCAGTTGGTGCATTTGAATGCACTTTATAATCCAATAGCTTCAAAAATCTGAGTGAAGAACCCATAGAGTATATATACAGTGGGGTGCGAAAGTTTGGGCAGCCTTGTTAATTTTCCTGATTTACCTTTATAAAGCATTGATTGTTTGGATAAAAAAATTGCGTTAAATATATCATATAGGGGACAAACACAGTGATATTTGAGAAGTGGAATGAAGTTTATATGATTTACAGAAAGTGTGCAATAATTGGTTAAACAAAAGTAGGCAGGTGCATAAATTTGGGCACTGTTGTCGTTTTATTGATTTCAAAACCTTTAGAACTAATTATTGGAACTCAAATTTGGTTTGGTAGGTTCAGTGACCCTTGACCTCCATACACAGGTGACTCCAATTATGACAAAGGGTATTTAAGAGGGGCAATTGTAAGTGTTTCTCCTCTTTTCATCTTCTCTGAAGTGTTGCAGCATGGGAGTCTCAAAACAACTTTCAAATGACCTGAAAACAAAGATTGTTCACCGTCATGGTTTAGGGGAAGGATACAGAAAGCTATCTCAGAGATTTCAGCTTTCAGTCTCCACTGTGAGAAACATTGTGAGAAAATGGAAGACCACAGGCACAGTTCAAGTCAAGGCTCGAAGTGGCAGACCAAGAAAAATCTTAAATAAACAGAAACGAAGGATGTTGAGAACAGTCAGAGTCAACCAACAGACCAGCACCAAAGACCTACAACATGATCTTGCTGCTGATGGAGTCACTGTGCATCGTTCAACTATTCGGCGCACTTTACACAAGGAGATGTTGTATAGGAGAGTGATGCAGAGGAAGCCTTTCTCCGTTTCTCCGTCCACATCACAAACAGGGCCGCTTGAGGTATGCTAAAGCACATTTGGACAAGGTGCTGTGGACTGATGAAACTAAAATAGAGTTATTTGGGCATAACAAGGGCCGTTATGCATGGAAGAAAAAGAACACAGCACTCCAAGAAAAACACCTGCTACCTACAGTAAAATTTGGTGGTGGTTCCATCATGCTGTGGGGCTGTGTGGCCAGTACAGGGACTGGGAATCTTGTTAAAGTTGAGGGACGCATGGATTCCAATCAATATCAGCAGATTCTGGAGACCAATGTCCAGGAATCAGTGACAAAGCTGAAGCTGCGCCGGGGCTGGATCTTCCAACAAGACAACGACCCTAAACACTGCTCAAAATCTACTAATGCATTCATGCAGAGGAACAAGTACAACATTCTGGAATGGCCATCTCAGTCCCCAGACCTGAATATTATTGAAAATCTGTGGTGTCACTTAAAGAAAGCTGTCCATGCTCGGAAACCTTCAAACCTGAATGAACTAGAGATGTTTTGTAAAGAAGAATGGTCTAAAATACCTTCAGCCACAATCCAGACTCTCATTAGAAGCTATAGGAAGTGTTTAGAGGCTGTTATTTATGCAAAAGGAGGGTCTACTAAAGGTTTTTTTTTTGGTGCCCAAATTTATACACCTGCCTTCTTTTGTTTAACCATTTCATTTGTTCATTCATTTCACTTGTCAAATATCACTGTGTTTGTCCTCTATATGATATCTTTAACGGAATTTTTTTATCCAAACAATCAATGCTTTATAAAGGTAAATCAGGAAAATTAACAACGCTGCCCAAACTTTCGGACCCCACTGTATATATATATATATATATATAGGTGAGTGAGAACTTTTAAAATTCTGAAGCTGTTGCTATGAGCTGTGAGTTGTTTATTCTGTTTATGCTGTTTGAAGATACTATTGATATTAAATAATGATAATTTCCAGTAATTTGGAAGAAAGCAGCACACCCAACTGGTCTCGACAACAATTTCCAAGTCCAGTTTAACAGTTTACCCTGAGGCCAAGGCATGACTGGGTTCAATGATGTCAAGACCAAAACGAAACGTAGGGGGCTAATTTATGGTCTTGAGCCCAAAACCAGACTGAAGTACTTTTTCTCTTGCAAATAGTCTAGGCTTCTTAAAGGTTGAGATTGTTGTTCACATGAACCAAAGGTCACGGTGCTCCACTTGGGTACATTGTGGCCCAATTTAAACCGATTTTCAAAATATCATCTGCACTCCGAGCTCATACTGCGACCTCAGCAAGGCACATTTTGAACTGTGCATTCTCACATTGTAGTTTGGATTATTAGCCTTTCTTTTCAGGTTCATATGTTCTACTTTTTAGCTCATTCGCCCTGTCAGCATTGTCATATAACCCTATATCTTCTTTACCCCTCTGTGCCATGCATGAACCAGTTGTCAGGATAAAGTAGCCTTTTTACAGAAAGCCTCTTCTCTCTGCAGTCTACACGACCAAGCCTACATTTGGCCAGAGTGCCTTTGCGTCCCTCCACACATCATTCAATCCGATTAGGAGCTTCGGGGATTGATAATGACCTTCCAACATGAGCGGAGGCTGAGGGCTAGCTCTATCCTCAAGGCCCTTCTGATACATTTCCCTTTTTTATACATTCTTACCATAAGCAGGCTGACTAGCAGGACTGCATTTTCTGTAAGCAAAGACAAAGCAATGGATACTGAAGGGTAAAAAATCATGGATAGAGAAAGGGTGCAATCCACACTTTCAGGCTGTGACTTAAAGGAGTAGGAAAACAATAAACCCCAGCAATACTTAGGCTCTGAAGAATTCCGAGTTTTGTGTCCAAGGAAGCAGATTAATGATTTCATTTACAGGGTTTGGATTGTGCCCCTGGACATGACGGTGAGAGGGAGATGGAGGCACTGTCATGGGCCTGGAATGTCTATATTCAGTTTCAGAGTTCAGGTTCAGTGTTAGGACAAGAAAGCGGAATATCTAAAGAAACCAGATCAAAACCATGCTTTATATATATTCCTTCATTCTTCATTTAAACCACTTATCCTCTTTGGGGGCAGAAGCCTCTCCTAGTGCTGACTGGGCAAGTGCAGGAAACAACAGCCTGGACAGGTCGCCAGTCCATCAAAGTACAGCCACACATATACATTCACACAAGCACACACTTGGTGGTCATTTAGAATCTCCAACTCAAGTTAATGCACATCTGTGGACTGTGGGAGGAAACCAGAGAGACTATGCAGGCCCAAGAAAACTATACAGACTCCACACAGAAGGAACCCTGATTGCCCAGCCAAGGATTTAAACCCAGTCCCTCTTGCTGTGAGGTGACAGAGGTACCCACTGTGCCAGTCCTTTACACATTTAATAAGCCTTTCAATCTACACGCAAGCCATATCAGATATCACTATTCAACATTTGTGTCTGCTGCCATTTTAACTCCTTCTGTAATTCCAGTCTTAAACAATCAGTTGTTGCTGTGTTTCCTAACAAAAGCACATTGCTGCCATTATGTTCCCTATTAAAGAGACCTCTAGCTGCCTTAAAGTTTGTCTAAAATGGCTAAAAAGAGAATTGTTGGGTATCAGATAACTTATCCACACCTTGAAACTGACTGAAATTAGAGAAAATTTGACGCTTAATAAACCTGCAAAACCTGGCAGAACAAACTGTCACCATCACCTCTTAAATCTGTCAGCTCTGAGAGACATGGGAAAAATCTACAGGTGTTTTGGTCCATGCTTCCACTGTGGGAAGGCAACTTAATACTCAATAAAGAGCCTCTGAGGGTGTCAGATGACCTAACCTCAGATGACCTAGCCTTCACAATTACCTGACTTGAACCTAAGTGACAGGATTTGGATTAAGGTACACCACAGAGTGAAGGAAAAGCAACCAATAAGTGCTTAGCACCTCTGGGAACTCCTTCAAGGCTGTTGGTAAAACCACTCCAGGTGACTACCTGAGTAAGCTGAATACCGAGAGTGTGCAAAGCTTCTGTTGGTGCATGCTCTTCTGCATATTCTGGTTTGTTGACTACATAATTACATGTGTGCTTTGTAGTTCTAATTAATTATTATTTTTATAGAGTAGAATTACAGAGCAGAAGTATTTCCAAACTTTTGACTGGTAATGTAAATTTTTACAAGTGGTATCTTTTTTTCCTGATTCTCAAAACTATACAACCTGTAAGTAATGTCAGTTTTTTATGGAAATGAGGTGTGTCATGAAAAAGAAACTGCTAGCATACTTACACTGACACTGACAAATCAAACATGTCCATCATTTCCACATGAATGCAACATGTAAAAAATGACACATCTATTCCAAAAGTAAGGAACCGGAAAGACAAACTCTCATGTTTATATATTTCACTTGTGGAAATAATGCATAACATCAGCATTAGCGTCTGAACACAGAAAACAGATCTGAGCTGTAAAGAAAAAACTAATAACATCCCTTGGTATCAACAGAGCAAACCTCCATTGAGCAACTCTAAGGGCCGCACTGAGAGCTCCATAGCATTTAGTGGGAGGAAAGAAATGTAAAGTTGGCTTTGAGAAACATTTAATCAAACGGAAAGAAAAACACTGTGGATTTGGATTACGAGATATGTGCGGTACATGAATTGGTTGGGTTCTGCGATGCCTCTCATTACCAAGTTGAAAAAATTAACATTTTTATGAAAATCACAGATTCCAGCTGCCCATCCTTTATCCCAATACTTTCAGAGGGCACTGTGCTCTGATTGTGAATAACCTCTGCTAGTAGAAACTCAAGAGAAGAGGTGGCAGCGCTACAGTATTTACATATTATCACCCTGCAATGAGTTGGATTTTTATTACTTGTATTAGAATTGAAAAGCATGATGGATGAGGTACAGATAGAGGGATGTAATTACCTACTTAACCGTACTGGGTTCAGGCCGTGAACTTTTATTATTATTAATAAGAAACCTCCTACAAGAATCCATCACACATTAGTCTTTGACCTCATTCATAATACAGATGGCCCTAGTAGAAGAGTTTTAAGAGGCTGATTAAATTTTCCCAGCACCTGTGGGAGCATGCTAATGCTACTCTTAGCATGTTAATCTGCAAACATTTTTTTCTCCGTCTCTGAACTGTGAGTATATGTTGATGCGTTTCATTTCTTGAGGCACTCAAAACTTACAGGTACCAGTTTAAATATCTGGGTCAGGCTGAGCATTAACATTTTAGTGCAGAGGCAAAAAAAAAATTTGATAATATCAGTGTTCAGTGCTGCTGCCACATTTATTTTGATATGATAAAGAAAAAAATGGTTATTTCTGAAAAGCAAACTTTAATCTGTGTTCCAATTCACCCTAAAACTGTTCAAACCGCGTCCTGCTTTGTGCACAGGGGCACAATCGTGCTGGAACAGGTATGGGATTGGCTAATTGTCTAAGGTGCCTTTTTCTGCTGCCGCATTAATGTTACCGTTCACTGGAACTAGAGTCCAACCAATTGACAAAACCGCCCCATTATCCCTCCTGCACCTAACCCTACAGTTGGCACCATGTATTTCGGTAGGTAGAGTTCTTTTAGCGTCTGCCAAACCCAGAATCATCTGTCACACTGCCAGATAGTGAAGGGTGATTTATCATATCAGAGAACACTACTCCACAGTCTAGTAGAAATGAGCTTTAACCCACTCTAGCCAAATGCTTGGCATTACACACAATGATCTTAAGCTTGTGTGCAGCTGCTTAGCCATGTAAACCCATTTCATAAAGCTGTTTGTTGGTTCATGAAGCTAACGTTGCTTCCAGACGCACTCTAGCCCTCTGGTTCTTTAGTGAGTGGTACAACAGAGCATATCTGATTTTCACATGGCCCGTCTCTCTTTGTGCATTCCACCGCTTATGGCTGAGCTGTTGTTGTTGTTTCTAGACGCTTCCATTTTACAATAATTGCACTAACAGTTGACCAGTGCAAATCGAGCAGGGCAGAAATTTCACAAACTGAACTTTTTGATATGACACATTGTATTGCCAATGTTTGTCTATTGAGATTATATCTATATACCTACACAAAATTGTTGGTACCCCTCGGTTAATGAAAGAAAAACCCACAATGGTAACAAAAATAACTTTAATCTGACAAAAGTAATAATAAATAAAATTTCAATGAAAATTAACAAATGAAAGTCAGACACTGCTCTTTAACAATGCTTCAACAGAATTATTTTAAAAAAAAAAACTTCTGAAACAGGCCTGGACCGAAATTATGGTAACTTAATATTTTGTTGCACAACCTTTTGAGGAAATCACTGCAGATTCCTGTATCTGTCAGTGAGACTTCTGCACCTCTCAGCAGGTATTTTGGCCCACTGCTAATGAGCAAACTGCTCCAGTTGTCTCAGGTTGTTTTTAGATGTGTGTTTTGGGTCATTATCCTGTTGCAAGACCCGTGACCTGCGACTGAGACCAAGCTTTCTGACACTGGGCAGCACATTTCTCTCTAGAATTCCTTGATAGTTTTGAGATTTCATTGTACCCTGCACAGATTCAAGACACCCTGTGCCAGATGCAGCAAAGCAGTCCCAGAACATAACAGAGCCTCCTCCATGTTTCACAGTAGGGACAGTGTTCTTTTCTTGATATGCTTAATTTTTCCACCTGTGAACATAGAGCTGATGTGCCTTGCCAAAACGTTCCATCTTTGTCTTATCTGTCCATAGGACATTCTCCCAGAAGCTTTGTGGCTTGTCAATATGTAGTTTGGCAAATTCCAGTTTGGCTTTTTTATGTTTTGTTTTCAACAATGGTGTCCTCCTTGGTCGTCTCCCATTAAATCCACTTTGGCTCAAACATCGACGGATGGTACAATCTGACACTGATGTTCCTTGTGCTTGAAGTTCACCTTTAATCTCTTTAGAAGTTTTTCTTGGCTCTTTTGTTGCCATTCGTATTATCCGTCTCTTTGATTTGTCATCAATTGTCCTCCTGCTTCCACGTCCAGGGAGGTTGGCTACAGTCCCATGGATCTAAAATTTCTGAATAATATATGCAACTGTAGTCGCAGGAACATCAAGCTGCTTGGAGATGGTCTTATAACCTTTACCTTTAACATGCTTGTCTATAATTTTCTTTCTAATGTCCTGAGACAACGCTTTTCCTTGCTTCCTCTGGTCCATGTTGAGTGTGGACCAAACAGCACAGTGACTACCTGTTGCCCTATATATAGGCCCACTGACTGATTACAAGATTGTAGAGACCTGTGATGCTAATTAGTGAACACACCTTGATTTAACATGTCCCATTTTTCAGGGGTACCATCATTTTTGTCCAGGCCTGTTTCAGGAGTTTATTTTTTTAAATAATTCTGTTTAAGCATGAAAAAGCATTGAAAAGAAATGTCTGACTTTCATTTGGTCATTTTCATAGAATTTTTATTTATTATTACTTTTGTCAGATTAAAGTTATTTCTGTCACCATTGTGGGTTTTTCTATCATTAACCAAGGGGTACCAACAATTTTGTCTACATGTGTATATACACTTGTTAGCAATGGGTGTGGCTAAAACACCATCAAATGCATCAAATGAAAAGTGATTTTTCAAGCAGCCAATGTAACTGCACAAGACTTCTCAGTTTCATCTTGCAGTTATCTTGGCGAGCAAAGATCAAGCAGTTACTGTGCAGCTTCTTACTGAAGTGTATTCCCTGTTTGTCATATTACATAACCTCACTACTCCAAGTCTGTGTCTCTCTGTTATTGCAGCAGGAGTGCTAAGTGGGCTGAGTATTAGCGCTTCGCTCGGCTAAAGCTATGATCAAAGAGAATTTATGCAGGAAGCAGAATGGTACCTGCTCCATTTGCCACAATACTTTCCCACATTTTGAAGTTCACCGGATATGCAGTAATGAAGAACGAGGTTCATAAAGACTATATAACTATAAAAGGTAATGGTATAAATGGATGATATCAGGATGATGACAATGAGTGTATGTATATGCATGTGTATATGTTTTTGTATATTTTCAGGATGTCCTAATTTTGCACAAAAATTCTCTCTTTGTATCTAAAATGCTTCATTTCTATGTTTACATACACATATATGTATAATATATATGAGACACAACACTACATGTAGGTACATATATAATTATATAATACACACCACATTGTGCAAGTCATAGACCACCATTTATTCACCTGTTAACTTCAGTCAAAACAGACAGTAAGTACAACTTATTAATCTTTCAGGAGATATTTCATAACCCATAGATATTAAATAACTTACATAAGAAGGTCAAAACTGGAGTTTCCAATATTGAAATTCACAAAGTATTCATGAATAAAGAGGAAATGGGGTTTCTAATTACCATGCAAGGCCTAGTAGGCCAACCAAACTGTCACCATCAGATGATCAGTACTTCCAGCTTTAGATCCACAGCTGTTTCTGTCGCTCCTTCTAGTGTGAGAACACTAAACCCCATTGAGTCATTACTGTGGAAAGTAAATTGCCCAAAGAAAATCCAAATCAGAAGCTGCTGGTGTTCTCATAATAATGTGTTGGCCATCCCAGAATCTCAACATCACTGAATGTGTTGTGATGAGAAGCAGAAATGCAATCAACATCTAAAACTGAGCTTTGGATATGTGGAAAACTAACCCTGCAGAAAAAACTGAAAGTGAGTCTTCTGGCAAGATTGTAGAAGTTGTATTCCAAACACAGGGTGGAAATTTATTTCATATTTAGTCTGCGTATTTTTTATATTTGCTATTTTCCTGACAAAATATGAAACGTCTACAATATGAGACTGGTCTACGGGTGTCTAAATGTCTGGTGTGTATCTTTAGTTCAGTGTTAGACCTTTTCTATAAGTACTCTATAATGCACTATAAATATATATTCTATAAATATGCTTTTAAATAATCTTAAACCATGATTTCTCATTTTGACTTTGTACAAAACCAAATGTGTGTGTTTGTGTAGTCGTTTGTGGGTGTGAAATAAAGGGATATAGTGTAGTGATACAACATTATCTGATCAAAATTTATCTAACTGAGTATAACTGAATTTCTTTAGTTGCCTTCGTGCATTGCCAACATGTTTTTCAGGGGTTGTGAGAATACCTTTTTCATCCAAATCATTTCTTGTGCAAAGCTCGTTATTTCCTTAAGGAACGCTTGAAATGTCAAGAATCTTTTAATAATGAGGTTTGCTTAGTTCTCCTGGCCCATTAACTAGAAAGAACATTTCTACCCAGGTCTTCCATTCTCCTGGCTCCTCTGACCCAACATGAGACCCTCCTTCAGTTATGCAATCATTTGTCATAATTTTACATGCAAGAAACTTCAATTTCTTGAATTATTTTTTAGTGGTGACCTTTTGTGAATAATTTAGAAGGCATTTACAGCCACAGCGCCTGAAAAAAAAACAAACTCCACAAGGAACTATGTGTGTTACCTACACTCTCAGAAATAAAAGTGCCAATGTGATCTTTGGATTCATTACACAGACAAGGCCTTGTGCATCTTTTATGCAATGATAGGCAAACAGTATCACACTCAAATCTCTGATCCTACATTCTGATATGTATGTAACTCTGGCCAACATGCCATCTGTTTAAGGTATCAATCTCCAAATTCTCAGAATGGATCACTGATGGGACCTTTACTTGAACTTTGTTTAACTGTGGTAACAGATGACTTAAATCAGGTTTGCATAAGTAGGACAATTACCAAACTATGCTGGGATTGGACTGAGCCCTGTCATACTGGAACTATCCATTAAGGGTTTTTTTTTTGTTTTCTTCTTCTATGGCAGGTGTTCTTGACCTGTTTCACAGTGTGTCCCCTTTTTGAGGTTAAAAATATTTCAGTGGGTTGGGAAAGCAAGTATGATTGGATCTGATTTTAGGTGGTTTTGGAGTAAACTGGCTTAGCTGTGACTTTAGCCCATCTCAGCAGAGCATGCATACACTTATCCAACTGGTTTCCTCTGTGTTTTTAATGATGTATGCGTTTGTTTCACTACTCATGATCCCCAGGACCTCTTCAAAACCCCCAGCTTATGAACCACTCTTCTATAGCATCATTTTAAATCATCTTTTTAGCACCATTATTTTTAAAAGCAAAGGTCTTCTCAGACAGCCTACATTTTAGCTATAACCTTGCAATGCATAAGGGGGAAATGTGGACTGCTCTAGCAGGGACTGAGGGCCTCTTTTTTAAAGTGTGCTGTCAGGTATTCATGTCTCCAGCCCTATCCCAGTCCATTCTTTTTCGGAAAGCCTTACAGCACAAGTGCACTTGCACATTTTGTCATTCTGCTTTGCTTGATCCCTCTGCTCGCCTGCTGGTGGCTGTAAGAAGTCATTACTGAGGAAGTCATTTCTGAAAATGATGGAGCTGTGTCAAGTTTATCTGGAGCTGAAGCTTACAATGGGAGTAAATGCATGTTCTCATGCTACACAAGCTTAAAAAGCTAATGTTCTATCTTAAAAGCAAACTAGATAACTTTCGAGCTGTATGAGCGCTGTATGATTTAATTCTTGCTGTCATATTCAAGCCATTTTCACTGTGAATAGTTATGCATAAAATCAAGAAGTGTCATTATTATGTAAAACTGTCATGAATTGCATTTCTACTTTTGCAGAGAGTGTTACGTTAGTGACAAACACCCGTCTACTCTTGTCTGATTGACTAATATGGTGTGGTGGGTGGACTCATTTGCATTAAGCAGAACTGAACTTTTTTACCAAATGACGTGATAGATTGCACATCACAGATGTGCAAGGCCTTCTATTGGAGAGCCGACAGTATTTATTCCACTAGAATTATTCAGGTTCTCTATACTTTTTCTCAAATCAGTCTAAAGACTGCAAACCCTAACAGCACTTGCGATGGTTGTACAAAGCCGAAAATCACCTTTGCAAGCTTACAAGCATGCCTGGTTTATATGTTGTAATCATTGCACCATCCAATTACAGGAACCGTCATGTTGTGTGTTTGCTTCACCTACGTTCCATGTGTGCTACCTCCACACAACATTTGTTTTTGTTATTTTTCTCCAGAATTATGTTACATTGTTTTACTGCCATGAGTATAGCATGGCTTTCCTCATACCCTAGCCTTGGTTAGGGAGGAAGACTGCCCCCTGATTGCAAGACAAGGAAAGTCAGAGGGCAAAGGCCAGCACAAGTTCCATTTGATGTCCATGCAGCCCACAAGCCATACATTATTTCTGGGTTATAGCATGCTCTGAGAACATGTAACTACAGACTGAGGAGACTGTGAAGTAAGAAGGAATGTGATGTCCTTTGGTTTCATGAGGACATCCAGACTTGGGTAATGGGATATTATATTATACATCCCAGCTTGGACATTATACTTGGCCCTTTGGTTTTTTGCCCTACAGCACCTAGGGGAAGGTCGCTAGCTGCCATTGCCATTATTCACAGGTCCAGGGCATCATCCATGATAAATCATGACAAATCACCAGTGTTTGACACCTAATGCCAAGCCTCTGGGCTTGTGTCTTAATTTGTGTGGCTACATTTAGAACCTGTTCTAGTTCTAACAGAATTCTCCCTTAAAAGCAATGTAATAGTTTTGCCCATCACACTTTCTTGCCTGAGGAGCTTGTTCATCCTCTAAAATAGCCAACAGCCAGTGGTGTAGTAACGTTGTAAAAATAAGTACACGGGCAGAGACACCTGTCACTTGCTATGGTAGAGAAGTACACTTTACAATAGAAGGTGCCTGCTGCCAGTTCTCTTGTTGGGCTAAACTATGTCAGCAGTAGTTCTCTTTCATAGATCCTTTTTTAGTCTACACTAGCTTGCTGAATGGTTCTTTGTTGTAGGTACATATCATCCTACACTGTTATAAAGTCTTACATATGGTTCTTTAATGGTGCTAAAGTCAGTAATGGTTGTATAAAGAATAGAATGCATAAATAGTTGTTTGTAAAAGGTTTGTGAAAACCTGTTGTATATGGTTCTTTAAAGAACCTTCCTAACAGGTTGACCTATAGCAAGTTTTTCTCCTTAATAAAAACAACGGTTATATAATGAATTAGAATGTATAAATAGTTCTATGTGTAAATAGTTGTTTGCCTAGTTAAATGATCCTCTGAAAATGGATTAAAAACCTGCTCTGTGTGTGTGTGTGTGTGTGTGTGTGTGTGTGTGTGTGTGTACACACAGCTGTGGCAAAAGACTATTTTACAACTTTATTTATACGAGTATTTAAACCTAAAACTAGCATTTAATTTGTTATGCAGTATTTTGTATTGTGTATACCCCATCCTCATCAATATAAGGAACCCACTATGCAATAACAAAATGCACTGATGTATTACAGATGAAGATGCTAATAAATACAGACATTCGACTTTCTAGTAATAATGGTAATTATCTGACTTCCCTATGCAAAAAATAGCTAGTGGGGGACAAAATTATGGGTAAGATAATCCAATTGCATAAGGAAGGAGAAAGGAAGGAAATGTTTTCAAAACTGGAGTGAAAAATATTAAAAGATAAAGAGAATGCGAGATTCATTTCACCTGGCAAAACCCGGTAGTCCACCAAACCTGTCACCATCAAATAATGTGTACTTTCTTCTGATCTGTTTCTGTCTGTCCTTCCACTGTGAGAAGGTCAACATCACTGAATGTGTGTACAGTTACTCAGATTCGGAGGCGTAGAAAATGCAGGTAACTGACCTGCAAGACTGCAAGAATGCAAGGATGGGAGCTATAGTAAAGTCAAAAGGGAAACACACTATATTATGTTTAGCTGTTGAAGCTTTTCTTGAGTATAAGCTATTCCTAAACCCTGAAAAAACTGAATCATTTGTACTTGTAAAAAACTGTTTCCAGGTTGTTAATAATTCCATCTTATTGCTTACACATTCCGTGTTTAATGTAAATGTCAAACAGTAATTAAACCACTACACTGTGCCAACAGTGGCTATCAATTTCATATATAGAGCTGGGTTGCTGAGTGAGACAGCTCAGTAGCAGTCGGCTATGGGAGCTAAAATAATCTATATATAATCTATATGAATAATCTAAAGTTTATCATGTTTCAGCACTGTGATATTTTTTTAGTTGCTCTATAGCCCAACTGATTTCTGCTACCTTAAGCCTGGATTGCCATTTACAGCTAATTCCAAGGAGCATGGAATGTCCTAGTTCTGCTTATTCTCACAGAGAATGCAGGTTTTAATGCAGATCTGTTCAATAGCTCCTACATGAAACAAGCAGGCCCAGTAGCCAGTCTACAGCCAGGTGTCATGTGAAATTTGACAAAACATGGACAAAAAAAGGAACTTGCCTTTTTTCCAACAGCAATGGATACAGTATTTTGTACTGTACTGGGCACTGCCCTTAAGGCAATAGCACTCGAGCCACTACTATTCATCAAAAACTCACACTAGCTAATGAAGTTAGTGTACCATCTTCTCCTAATGGGCTGATGCCCTGATTCTCTCTCGCATGCATTTACTAGCAGTCATACATTGAGTTGTTCTGGTCTGGAAGCGGTGTCCCCTGCCCGGTTCCCACTGTCAGCCATCATAAGCCAAGCCACAAACCTGATCTCAGTTCAGTGTGGAGGGCAGTGTCCTACCAACACTTTTTTGTCTAATGGTAGTCAATCTCACTCTTTTCAAAAGCAGTTGAGATCATTTGCATAGAAATGAGTTCTAGATCTGGAGATAAACACTCCTCCATCCTCGCACTCGCCAGCGTTAGCACACACACTTCCACAGCAATCACGAACGTGCTTGAACACGGACATGTCTCTGAGGCCCAATCACTCCGAAATATAAACACTTGAATGAGGAACGCTGTGGACAGAATGAGGGATTGATCTTAAAAGCATACGTCATGTTTATTAAAGAGAGATAAACAGAGGCAACTGGAGCCATCAGGGCCGTTAGGCACGGGTTATGCATAAGTAAGTGCTGAGTGATGTTTTAGATGTTTTTAGATGTTTTAGTTTACACCAATTTTTCTGACATCAAATGAAGTCATGAAGCTAAAAGTGAATTTTGTTTCTGTAGATTGGCACTGGAGCTATTAGACTAATGCAGCAAACAAATCAACAAGTCCTAACATGCTTAGCATTTCTGACAATTAACATTGTGCAAATTATACTGAGTTGACAAGTCACCAATGAAAACAGTTGTATGCTTTTGTGGGTAACAGTATGTCATACAGTGTTTGAGGCCTCATAAGCAAGATTGCTCAACTTGGTTTAAGGGAAGTGAGTGATGATTGAGGGTATGTAGTTCAGGTGTTAATTTATGTGTACAGGCTTCCATTACTTGTTAGCTACGTTAGAATCATAGCTTTAAGGCAGAACTGCAAAAGCCGACCCCAAAGCACCAAAGCTGACTGACTGCATTTGGGTTAAAAGGAAAAAGTTGTTTGTGCAATTTGTTTTGGAATTTTTATATGAATTGAAATATGAATCCAAATTAATCTACAATTAAATTTTTTGAGAGTGTGCAATGCTTAATCCAGAGGTGACCAATCTTATTCCCGCAAGGCCAGAATGGTTGCAGGTTTTCATTCCAACCAAGTAGGGGCATGCTTGACCACCTATACGGGCCTAAGACCTCTGATTTAACAAAAAGGAAGAAATGCTTGGAAAAATGAAAACCTTCAGCCATACCAGGCCTTTGCAGATAAGGCTGCTTTGTAGTGCAAACAGGGCGGTAGTTTTCTCCAAGGAGGACATTCACCCAGGGTGCACATTCATTTTCCAACTCTTAGGTTGTGAAATGAGTGTGGTAGTTTATTATCTTACAGGCATCTATTGGCTTTGGCCTATTTGTAATGGGGTTTTGAACACAGGAAGCAAAAAAGTAAATTATGTTTAAATTTCACCTTGGCATCTTTACCATATTTGTTTAAATTTACCAAATTACTTGCTGTAGTTGGACAGCTGGCTTCTATCCTTTACCATAATGAAAATAGTATGGACTCAGATGGTTCATGCTACAATCAAAACTTCATCATCCAATTTTGTATGGTGTTCACGTAATGTACACTGCTCAAAAAAATAAAGGGAACACTTTTTAATCAGAGTATAGCATCAACTCAGTTCAACTTCAGGGATATTGATCTGGTCAGTTAAGTAGTAGGGAGGGCCGTTAATCAGTTTCATCTGCTTTGGTGTTAAAAAATTAACAACAGGTGCAGTACAGGAGCAACAATGAGACACCCCCCAAAACAGGAATCGTTTAAAAGGATGAAGTCATTGACATTTCGTCCCCCCTCATCTTTTCCCACTGATTTTTCACTAGTTTTACAGTTGACTTGGATCAGCGTCACTACTATTCCATGGTGCGGTACCTGGACCCTAGAGAGGTTGCACAGGTAGTCCAACTACTGAAGGATGGCACATCAATATGTGCCATTGCCACAAGGTTTGCTGTGTGTCCATTGCCACAGGGTCAGGCTGTAGAACCTTAATCAGCAGGAACGGAGCTCCTTTGTGCAAGGAGGAACAAGATGAGCACTGCCAGAGCCCTACGTCTGTGAATTGGGGCCAATCAGAAACAGGCTTCATGAGGGCGGCCTGAGGGCCCGATGTCCTGTAGTGGGCCCTGTGCTCACTGGTCAGCACCATAGAGCTTGATTGGCATTTGCCACATTCGTCGTCTCATTGGGGGCCATACAAACTACTGAGTACCATTTTGAGTTGCTGCAGTGGAATTTGGGTAAATGGACGAGCCTGCTGCACCATTTTTTTGCATTGATGTTCAGGGTGTCTTTGAGTTCAAACCTCTGTAGGGTGATCATTTTCATTTCCATCAAACAATGTAGCATCCTTTCGTTCCTAACACATTACCCAGTCTATATGAGGAAAGATATTCTGCATGATTTTTTTCCCCATTGAGATCTGATGTGTTTTCAAAGTGTTCCCTTTATTTTTTTGAGCAGTGTATCTTGATGGGAGACTTGTCCTTCTGATGAAACCAGGATCACATGTAAGCAGCATTCGATTGGGCAATCCTGTGGGTATTGGTCACACCAATGACAGAACTGGAACCATACAGTGTGATAAAAGCCTATTCAGACCGAGCGATTTATGATCACTAATTATTGCTTCAGTATCAGCATTTGTTCGTTTTTGTTCTATATAAATGTCAGTCATTTAGTGCAGAGGCATTTATGGATTTTAAGTCTATTCTGAAACCCCATTTAAGTAAACCAAACAGTGTTTTTGATTTGATTGTTTAGCCATCCAGAGTGGTAATGCAGAAGTACTGTGCATGCCTAAGACCACACCAACAATATTTATATTTCTCTATTTAACAGATCATGATATAATGATATGTAATAATAAGAGATAGATTTATAGGACATTTTCATACGTATGGCTGTTCTACTAATACTAATGTTCACAAACAGGTGATGAACCTGTCAATATGAAAAAGGATGCAATTGTTATGTAAGATTTTTGGTTTAGGACATTTGATATATTGTCCATTGTATGTACCATGTTACAGAGATGTTTCTGAAGTTGGCATGCTAACTGGGCCCTCCTATCTCAGTAGCAGTCTGTACCTAAAGAGGAAATGGTAAACCACTGTAATGTTGAGTCTGAATTCAGGATGACTTGAGGATGAATGACAAGTAAACTGTGTGAGGGGTGTATAGGTGGGCGAAGGGAGTATGAATTCAACAGATTGCATCATCTTACATGTTGCTCCGTCAACAGTAAAAAAAAATACAGAAAGAAAGTATCAGTTCAAAATCATATAATGTCATGCCACAGATGAAATGAAAAGTGTAAATGTCAAAGAGGTGTAGAATTTAATGGAACGCTAAGTTAAATAGATATGTTTTCAAATGTTTTTTTATGAAGCACTGAGCCTGACTCTCTAATAAACAGTAGAATGATATTTCACAATTTAGAAGCATAACAACTGAAAGAGGCCGCTCTGTGTTTTATGGAACGAATTTGCAGATGGCCACAATTGGCAGTTCTAGGATTACATATTGGAACATTAACAGAGACCTCTGTCCCAAAAAAACAGACAACCAGTGCTAGGAGGTCTCTTTTTTAGTTTTTACCTGTGAAAGAATTGGTTTTACATATGATGGCTTGGTTAGAATGGAACTCTACTGTCACACTGGCCATTTCTGAAAAACATTGGGCACCACTGTTTTGAATTATTGGCCCTCATAACAACTACTATAACTATAACTACTGAGAGGATTGGCACATATGAGATGTGAGATTAGCCTTTTCACACAAAGCAGTCTATGACAGCTCCTTAATGTTTTGCTAATGCCATTTGTTTTTTGTATAAAAGAGCTGCAAAAATGTCTCACCACCAACCCCCACCCTAAACTGCACTCCACAAAGAAGTTGCCAATACAGGCTGACACTAGTGCTTGATTAAGTTCAGATTACATATCAACTATGAAGTATCAAGAGAAACAGAGCTGAGAATTATGAAGACCATAAATCAAGCGTGGAGTATAAACTACAGCACAATGTGCATGGAACATTTAAATAAAATAAATAAATAAAATTACTAGAAGGAAGAAAATGCACTCTTATATGACTATAAGTTCACTTTACAAAATAAATATATCGAGATTGGCTCACAAAAAGACATAACAGCATAACATTGGCTTTTTTGTTCATGAAACAATCCAGATGTTATTTTAGGTGATCAGATTCTAGGAGATTTTAGGAGATAAATATTGAGATATACACAGCCATCAAAAGTGTGGTGGAAACCAGAGTGAACTTTATCACCTTTCGGCTTGAACTGAGTAAACGAGGAGAAAAAAAATAGATTATGTGTGCTTGCTTGTTTCACCCATCTCACAGTTAAGTTCAGCTGATGTTCATTTATGACCAAAAATGTGATGTAAGGTTCATTTAAACTGATTCAACTGTCATGCAGCTTTGGTTCCATGAAACAAAATGTCTAGTGAACATTCTGCAACTCATTTGCAACTCAGTCTCAATGTTGTGAAACAAGTTTCATAAAGCAGCCTATCAAAATGCCAGTATCACATCATGTAATAATATAATACCGATCAATAGACAGGAAAATAAAACAGGAGATGGGTTGTTGGACCTATTTAGACATTAATTTTAACAACTTCAATATATTTAAATTTTAATTAGGCAATGATTAAATGTTTGTTACAGGCAGGCAAATGTGTTTCTGACTGCTTTTCTGAACACCTTAAGTCCACTTATGTAGGTGTAAGGAAGCAAATTAATCAGCAAGTAATCAGGCATAATTATTATTGCACTTCTAAATATACAACTGGATGTGCTGATACACTTCAGTGAAACTGCAACGGTACATTCACTAAAATGCTCTTGAATGCATTTTGAATTAGATTTCGATCACTTAATGTGTAGAAGCAACACCTGGTTTACTTTTTGAAATACCATGTATGAGTAGAAGAACCTATTTAAAGTTGAAAGAACCTCCACGTGATGTAAATGTTCAGCGTTTCTCCAAGTCAAGATCCATTTAGGAACCTTTATTTTTAGTGTGTAGCCACTCAAGGAGAAGAAACAAACAAAACAAAAACAGACCTTTTTGGCTTTTTCTTAGCTTCTCCACAGGAGCCGGCACCTCCCTCCTTCTCTATTTTCAGTGATCACTTCTCCTCATCCTCCGCTCCATGCGGCCTAGGGTGGGCGGGTGACTCAGGGTTGCGGAAAATCTGCTAAATGTCAGGGGTTGATGTCTAAATTGGCTCGGAGGCCCGTTTGTCAGGGGCCAGGGAAATGTAGCAGAGAAAATGACATTTGAAGCCGAAACTAGGAGGTAGTCATCTGCGCTGACAGCCTCCGCAGCCCGGGATCATGAGCTAATGGCCACCTGCCTATCTGCAGGTGAGCCAGGCGGAAAACAGGAAACCCTATATGGGGCTTTTTTGGAGAATGCTTCCTGTTGTGAATCCTTCGTTCCAACCACAAACCTGCCAAAAGCTTTACATCAAACCAACAGCCAGTTCAAAAGCAAGACATCAAACCAACCTTAAGACTCCTCTGTAAATAGCACAACATCATTGCTGACAAAACAAGTGTAAGCAATGCTATTCAGAGACACATGGCCATTTTATTTACCATTAAAACTTAACGCACAGATTCATTGGTCGTCTCCACACAGACAAAACTGGGACTTGTGACTAAGAAGGAGCTGCAGCCATTCTTAGTGACTCCATGACAGTCTGGCACAACACCATTGCAGTCTCTGTCGACATTGACATGGTTTTAAACTGCGTCTGCGTGAATGTAGTCCTGAGTCATGCAACTGTCTGCCAATGGTGCAGGCACTAATCAGAGACTCACGGAGGGCATTACATCTTACTGAATGTCCGCCATTGAGGTTGTTGGTTCAGACAGGTACAACAATAAGGCCTGTCTTTGCTTATGGCACATGGGGCACGAGAGTGGGCATTTACATGTCTAAAAGATGTACCTGAATGATCCCTTTAGGGTGCAGCTATTTGTGCAACTATTTGTTTGATAATGAGTGTATATTAAAGCCTGATGAACCAAACGCTCAGAGGGAACGAAAGAAGAAAGAGCAGTGCCAGCATAAGGTTGGTTCATCCTTGGGTTGTGTTTAATAACATTAGTAACTAGAACTACAGTGTGTTCTAAAATACCATGTACACATCATGGAGGAAGATAAACTACTCTGTGGTTGCACTGATTATCTTCACATGATTTCAACTGAAAATAGTATTTTGCATGTGTTAGATTAAGAAGCAAATCTGTAAACATGAAAATAAATTTAAAAAACAAAATATGACAAGGAAGACTGGTGTCCAGCACAGTTTGGTAGTATACCTGCTCAAGCACAGATTCATCTCATCTATTAATCTACAGGTTTAGCGGGTGTGCTTAAGTAGAGGAACTGCCCTGGACACCAGCCCTCCAGGGCCAGAGCTATGTATAGCTGAATTACATGACAGATCAGTTTTCTGATCATGGATTAAGCTTTGTCTTGGACTGAATGGCAGGGCCAATGGTGAGTCACCATTGACAATTGGCTCTAGATTTAGGGCTAATCTGGCTTTGGGAAACCAGCCCAAAAGCGTATTTAAATCCTTGGGTTTAATCCAATGTGTTCAAAATCCATTCAATTACTCACATTAGTAATTTAGGTAGATTAAGATGACTGTCATGTTTTTCCTTAAGAAAATGGAAGCTTATTGTTTATCACTCAGGTCTGTGTTTATATGTTTATATTTATCGAAAGCATTTTAATTACAAGGTCTGTTTGCCAATGTGCTGTTCAGTTTTACCCTGCATGACAAAAGGCTAATGCTTATGTAGGGTGTTGAGGGTATTACAAAGTATTAGTCATACTCATCTTTATTACTGTCAGGACTCTGTATGTGATGACTTTCTACGGTACAGTTAATCACAGTTTATTATAAAGCACAACTACATAGCCAGACAAGATTCATGATAATTACTGTTTCTTTGTCCTGAAACTGGGCAGAAGATGCATGCAGTGAGTGTAATGATCAATAGATGTGCTTGTGTGAGTGTGTATGCGCACTAAGAGCAAGTCTCATTGCTCTTTTCCCATCTGAGCCAATGAAAACAAGAAGGGAGCAGCAGCGAGGGGCTCTTCTCCTTCAAGCAAAGCGCAATGCTGACATCTGCTGCTGGGAGAGGTTTGCGGGGACACTGTAAAAGCATGCTTCTGTCTGCCTTGGCATCTATTCTTACTAGGGCGTCCAAAAAGATATTTATTGTGTATTTTAAATAGTAAGTAATAGATAAGATAATCTTTTATTGATCCCACAGTGGGGAAATTTGCAATTTATTATAATTGCTATAGTAATGAATTGAATATTAGTCATTTTGCTTATATTTAACCCTGAAGACAGTTTTTGTTCCATTATTTAGAGCAGGGTTCACATGAGCCTGAGCAGTGAACCTTGTTTTCAGGTTTCATCACCAGTGACAGCAACAGTGGCTACCTGTTCCCACAAATATGCTCGTGTATGCTCATGTCTGGGTCAAGTCTCGGTTTTAGGGTGTAAATCCTAGTCAGGTTTAAAATCTTTGAAGTGAGAGTCCAGTCACAAGTCCTTTGGTTGTGAATCTGGGTCAAGTTTAAAGTATTTAAGGTGTGATTCAGGGTGATTCAGGGTTAAGACTTGAGTCTTCAGTATATGAATCCAAGATAAGAATTTAGTCTTTAGGGTTCAAGTCAGAGTCCTGCTTAAAGTCTTCAGAGTGGGAGTCAGGTTTGAATCTCAAGTCTGTTGAGTGGGAATCCAAGTCCAGTCTTGAGTCTTTAAGATGTGAAGTCTCTAGTAAATGTAATCAGACTCTTGATTCTTTAAAGTGCAAGTCAGAGTCTAGTCTTTCATCTTCAGGCTGTGAGTCATGGTTGAGTCATTACCTTACACTGGGAGCTCAAGTCCCAAGTCTTGGGGATGTGAATCAGAGTGAAGTATCAAGTCTATAGGGTTGGAGTTGGAGTCAAGCCTTGAGTTTTTTTTTATTTGAGTCAGTCTGCCTTGAGTCTTTGTGGTGCAAGTCTGAGTCAGGTCTTGAGTCTTTGAGGTAAATTCCATATTTTTGAAAGTGGTCTACAGAAAGTAGGCTTTCTTTAACTCCTAGTTGCCCTTTTGCTTACTGTTTATTAGTCTGTATCATATATCAGGCATCAATCTGTCAACATGCTCTGTTTTGTTTTGAAGTCTGAGTAGAACATCATGAAAGTTCACCTTTTGAAGTGTGAGCGTCAACCCCTGTCATCTGTCACAGATGAGTGTGGGAACTGATGATGAGCTATTTAACACTTAATTGTGGTTTTAACATCATCATTTACCTCAAGACAGTCTTCTTACTTTATGTACATAAGCATTCCTAAGACACACTGCGGCTTGAACTGCTGCCCAAGAAATCAGTGTAAGGTTGCTTCATGCACATAAAAGAGATGGATGTCTCTCAAAGCTGTGAGGATATTTATGGATCAGTTAGTTCATGGCATCGAAAATGATTAATCTATGACAGGAGTTCCCAAGTTTTTACAATTTGAGGCTATAGACTATGCAACCTACAAAATTTTGCATGCAACATAATAAATACAATATAATATAAAAGTACATTTGTTAGAATCCATTTATTCCAATCCATGTGCTGTACATCAGAATATTAAACACTACACGTTGAACTACACGTTCACAAAAATATAAACAGAATGATCTAGTCATAGGTTTTGAAAAGCAGATTGACTTTAAAGGTGGCCCTGTCAAAAGATTCCACCCTTGTTAAAAGTTAACGTGGTTGATTTTTAAATACTAGCCTTACACCTAGCAAAATAAAATAATCATGAGACCCAAGGTTGGCAGTATAGGGCAAGGTTTCTGTTATTAAAAATTAAGGCATAGCCAATTTCATTTTGAGTTGATGCACCTAAACTGATTTATTCCAGAAAACATTTGTTTATACAGTTATTTATGCAGTTTTTAGGGAAAGGGGTGTATCTTTGTTTCTCCTCTTGGCCAGTTATTTCATACCTATCGCACATTCATCATTACCTCATCACATTGATCTAAAAAGTAAAGCTTCAGTGCAAGTTCTGCCAGAAAGACCCAAATGCTACATCATGCGTTCGTTCATTACTCTGGCCAATCGCTATGTGCCACCTGTCTTCAAAAGGATTTAACTTATGCTCATGTTTTGCCACTTTCAGGTGTTTCTAGGTTCTACCCTACCAACAGTTTGATCCAGGTCCTGTTGTCCAGGGAGTAGCCTTCGCCTCTGCAGTCTAAAACCAGCACGATCTGCAGGGGTCTGAATGCTTCAAGACCCGGGCCCAGGAAGCCACGCCAAAGACTCCTTAATTTTTTAAAAATGGCCATCCTTTAAATTTTTTACCTTATAGAAGGTTAAATATCCTTTTCCATCACTTTTGCATTCCATGTCTTTCTGGCACAACTACTCGTATTTCTAAGTTAAGGAATTACTTTTCATTTTTAAGAATAACTACTAAATCTATGGCAAACTCTGAGTCTCAGAGTCTAAATTGTTATCCATTTACTGATTACCTTTTTATGAATATATTTTAAAAATTATTATTGCATTATAAAATATATATATATATGTACTTGGACCTCTTCTGTATCTAAGAAAAACCCTACTGTGTAGAACACGTGATTTACTGTGCTGCTCTTTTTAATGAGCATCTCCACCTGGAGCAGAGCCAAGCTGATAACACCAGGCACAGAGTAACCCCCACTTCTCCATACAGAGAGTTGTGTGAGAATGGTTTCAGGACAATTACAATAATAATAATGCAGCATAACATGATCAACGAATATAATTTGAACCGTATTTGTTTATTATTAGAAATTATGAAGGTTTTATACCTTTCATTTTGTAAAAGTTCTGACCTTCTATATCTGCCCTGATCAACTATAAGTACTATATGACTGTAAAATGAATACCATCTCAGCCACAAAGTGGTAGACCATGCAACTCACAAAGCGAGGCTGCCGAGTGCTGATGTGTTGCCTATACCCTGATGTATCATTCACTACAGAGCTTCATGAGTTTCCAGTCATGTTTCACTATCTGATAGATCAATTTAGGTTTGCCGGGTGCTAGGGAAATGCTAAAGTTTGGTGGAAGAGGAATAATGGAACCAGACTGTAGTTCACTGTAGTTCCAGTGAAGGGTAATGTTAATGCCATTACATACATCAAGACAATAAATAATCAAATGCCTCCAACTTCCTGCTAACAGTGTGGGAAAGGTTCTTTCCTCTTCCAGCATGATTGTGCCACTACACATGGTGAGCTCCATAAAGCTGTGGTTTGACAAGTTTTCTGTGGAAGAACTCCAGGGGTATGCATAGGGCCCTGACCTCAACCCCACAGAACACTTTTGAGATGAACAGTCACATTAATTGTGAGCCAGAGCTTCTCACCCACTGTCAGCGCCTGACCTCACAAATGTTCTCCTAACTGAAAGGGCACAAATTAGACACACTCTAAATCTAGAGGATAGCTCTCCCAGAAAAAGTGGATGATGGTTATGTGACAACCATTAAGTTCAACCTATATATCATGTTTCATTTTTATTTTTTTCTAAATGTATCGTATGAAATGTTATTAGTTAGACTGCTCGTGGTAATAAAATTGCAATTAAACAGAGCAGAGCAGTAGCATGATGGCCCTGTGGTCAAATGCTTTTCAGCATATTTTCAGCACACATCACTTTGCTTCAAGTGACCTTAAACCTTAATTTTGAACTAGTTTGGACTAATTCAGTAAAATTGTCCGTATAGCACTGTTGGCTGAGCCTGTTCAATGACAAATCAGATCAAGCTCAGCAGCTAGTTCCTGTTTTATCAGATAAAGCTGGATTTCAAATCATGTGTTTAGCTTGAAGGCACTCTAAGCTAAGACACCCAGCTACTGCCATCATTTGTTTATTTAGCTGTAATGAATTCTTGCAAGGATTGCTTTCTTTTATTCTTTTACTCTTTTTTGGTTTTTTGGGTTTTTTTTTTTTTGCATAATGGCCAGGCCTTACCAACCAAACAAGGAAGGCAAGTTCTGTTCCCGGCTGTGTGTTGGACCCAGTGTAAGTAGTTGGGAAGAGGAGGATGTTGGCCAAGCTGGCATCCATAATAGAGAACACCTCAAAACCATTACAAGAGACAGTTGCCGCCCTGGCTAGCACCTTCACTGACAGGCTCCTCTACCTGCGCTGTGTTAAGTAGAGATACTGCAGCTCTTTACTCTTTACTAACCTAATTCTGTTAGGCTCTACAACCAGCTCCTCCCCAAGCAGAACTTCAGGCACTCACTACTGTAGCAGCCTATGTGGACCACTTCTATCTATATATTCACTGTGATTAAACTGTTGTGCAATATTTGCTGCCGCAGCTCATTACCTGTACACCACCTGTATCGAACTTGTACTGACGGCCAATATCACTAAATTACGCACTCTGACTGTCTATACCATCGGTATTAGGTGACCACCAAGACTAGATTAGCAGTATTTGTGTAGCTGGAAAAAGAGAACGTAACTGTGCAATATCTTTAAAATATCTGTGCAATATATTTCTCAAAAATATATTGTATTTTGTATAACTTGCACTTAGTCTACCTCTTGCTCTGTATTCTGCTGTAAGGATGCAAATTTCCCCACGTGAGATAATAAAAGGTTATCTTATCTTATCTTATCTTAAACACTCTGACCCCCATCTTTATTAAATTTTGTCAGGTTGGGTCATCTCTTCACATCATCATCTTTCTACACAAATACAAGGTCAGGAAAGGGCACAAATATACAAAATGGTATATCAATCCACACCAAAGGTCAGGACCCCCACATGTATTACTTGAGTGGTGATTCAAAGCACTCCTTGAATTTCCAATGTCCACTGTCAAGTAATCCAACCGGTGCCCACTCTCTTGTGCAGCTAGCTGTTTATTTTTGTCTTCTTTTCCTATTCTTACTAGATGCTATACTAGATGCTATGCTAGATACAGATAGGAGGATAGATGGTGATAAAAAATAGTTTCATAGTTACTGTCATGACAGTCAGTCTGCTATAAATTATAAACTTAGCTAATTAGCTTTCACTAACGTCCTGTTAACATTTCACTGTCCACTTGCTTGTATATACTCCTTACTACCCTTTTATTCTTGGCTTTCGTCCACCTTAGGTAATGCTACAGTTACATGCTAATGCATAAATAGGTGTCTCAGTGTATAGTAAGTGCTGCATCATTCAAGGTGTAACAGAAAATAAAAATAAGAAGCTAACTTCAGCTTCTTCTGAACTCTATCCATTGTATAAGTTACAGTCAGCAAACTGCAGCTGCACCACTAGTGGTGAGGGCCTGCTGGTTTAACCCTTAAATTACTACACATACACATTATATTTATATATAGTAATCTTGTGCTCTTGTGCTTTTATTTAACACAAAAACATCACCAGCATATCAGGAATTCTCCCGACTTTCCTAATTACTTTGGCTCTAGCATAAGTGGCATTAAAGCTATTCCCATACATTGGCCAATTTAGCTGTGAATAGTTATAATCAAAAACTATAACCATAAAATAATGATCAGTACGTCCTTCCTAAATCCTTTATCCTTCAAATGTCCTCTATAGTGTCCTATTGGGATGGCACTGATGTGATACCAAGTACAGTGAAACACTGTACCAAACTGAGCAAAATAAATAAGACCATCATGTGAACAACAACTAAGCTGTTTTTGAAGGCTACAAAAACAGTAGCATCTTCATTTGGACTGTGAAAAGTGCCCTTAAGAAAGGTGAATATATGACAGTAACACTAAAAGGGCATGTCTGGCATGTAGTGTGACTAATCCAGATGCAAGCCAGTTATACAGGACTGCAGTTCAGTTAGGTTGGGGCAGATGTTCCGTAATGGAGCAGGATCAGTCCCACACAGACCCACTTTACAAGAAACATGCATATCAAACATGTCATTTTTTGTGCACAATTTCTGATTACTCACATAAGTTTAACATGAAAAAAGTCAATAAATTAATATGTCAAATTTAATAAGAACAAAACATTAAACGATAATCCAAACAGACCAAAATATCAAAAAAGAAAAAACTATGTCTAAATGTTTGTGTGAAGAGCACTCAAATTGCTTTCATGTACAAAAACAACAGTCACTGAATAACATGAGCATCTTTGGATACAGAACTTTTGTCACAGTGTGTTAAATTTATTCCTATTATGTGAGTTAATTGGGTGGATGCAAAACAGAAATCATGTATATCATGTAGAGTTTTCTTATTTTTGGATTACTCAAGTGCATGAAAACACATTGATCAAATTACTGACAAAATGAAATGCCTTTAAATGGACTTGTTAGTACCACAATTCTAGTTTTGGTGTTTAATAATATTAACATTATAAAATTTCCATTTGAGTGTACTGATAATGAGAACTGTAAAAGTGTATTTTGTAATTCAGCAGTTTGTTCTTAGTCCTGCCAGTTAGTAAAACAGCCGGGGTTCTATTGCCCTGTGTGACCAGTGTCTTTTTTTTTTATGTGTGGAGTTCTCTCTAGGTCTCTGTGAGTTTTCTCCCACAGTCACATGAGTTTCTAAATTGGCCCCCAAGTGTGTGGCTGTGTGCCTGCAGTCTGTCGGGAATGTTTCCTGCTTTTTGCCTAGTAAGTGCTGGGATAGGCTCCAACACAACCCAGACTCAAAAGGATAAGAGGTTTAGGACTCAATAAATAGGTAAATTCACTTCATTAATGCTGGTTTTTATATGTTCTATATCTTATATGCTGTAAAACAGCTGTAAAACATATAACATTTCTGTTAGATATCAAACAACATTCAGGCAATTCGCATGTTAGGAGTTTGGTCTTCTGTTTTTGTAAGCTACTGGCTGGAAACACAAAGGAAAAGCATTGCTTCACTGTCCAGAAGTGATTCATGCTAGGTCTTGCCAAAAGGCTGCAGGCCTTTACTATCTGAAAGCCCATTTGTTTACTATCTGTGTGGTGTCTGGATAAACTTTTGTCCCCAGCATAGGCACCAGCTACATGATATAATTGAGCTGTTTGTCCCCCTAAAAGTGGGATGACAACATCTACCCAGTCAAAGCACAAAGCTTGAGAAAAGCTGCTGTAGTGTCACTGCAGAACAGCAGAAAAACAGCTGCTAAAATGGAAACGGCATTTACCAGTAAGAATTTTATGTTGCAGGGTCATTATGCCAACCAAAACACTGACACTGTTTTTCCCCCGAATAGTTGGCAACCTAAGGACACCCAGCAGCATACCAGCAATGGACTGGTTAGACTACTATACAGGCAATCATTACTCTGATGGTTAAACAAGTAAATCAAAAACTTAGCTTAATTTAAATATAACTTATAAAAAGAACAGGTACATATGACTACACTAACAGCATTCTGACTTGGAAATTACAATTTTGGAAGCCCCACTCTGGATCAAGCTGCCCCCTTGTTTCAGATGTGGAAAAAAATCCATCCAAGCAACATCATGCTCTGGGGCTGAAAAGATATGTAGATGTCAGGAAGTCCCTGCTGAGAAACAGATGTAAGAAGCTCATGTTATTATTAGCACACTGGACTAGCCACTCCACAGTCCAAACCTCAACACCACAAAGGTGTATGGGATTCATTGATCGTAAGAAGCAGAAAATCCACATAACTTCCAAGACTAAACTTTGGAGGTGTGGAAAAATCTGTCCGGGGGAAACCATTTGGTGACCTGAGGGCATATCTCCTGTAACAAAGGCAAAGACCCAAAGATGCACACAATCTGCTGACCTGAAACAACCTGAAACAAACTGCAAAAGTAGCTTTGATATTTGCGTCACACTTTGAGGCACTTTTTGAAGAAGCGTCCATTGAAGGTTTTTGGAACCAAATCAGGTTCTATAATGGCTTCCATCCCTGACCAGTCATGTACTTCAACTATATGTAAGCAGAGCTTCTATTTTGGTCTGATGTTAGCTGAGAATCTAGTTCCTATTAAAGCTGCAGTGATGTTGCAAATAAGCAAACTTCATGCACTGAGGTTGGTTTACACTGTAGGCCTTTTTCTGGTAAGCTTTCTGAATAATTTGTTGTTTGTTCAGAATAAAACCATTTTTCTCAGCTGCCTAAAATAACTTGTTGGAATCCCAGCCCTTTTCTTTGTTACAAGATGACATCACCTTGTTATGCAGTCTTTATTGGCTACCTATAAGGCCAAAACTTTCAGAAGGATGTTGCTACTGTTTAAACCTCCCTAGTGGTCAACCATGTAGAACATAGTGGGCAAACTGACCAATCAAAGGACACTGGGCTCATCAGGTGGTGGGGTTTAAGGACACAGGAGTTTTAACAGAGCGTTTCAGACAGAAATGTACTTTCCCTACAGGATGCATAAAAGCTAGTTCATGGTTTTGTTAATTCAAGGTTGAACTATTGTAATGCCCTGCTTTCAGGCTGTTCCAGCAAAAGCCTTAATAGGCTTCAGTTAGTCCAGAACGCAGCAGACAGAGGCCTTATGAGAACTAGAAAATTAGATCATTTAAACCCACCTTGCACTTGCCAGTTAAATTCCACATTGAGAATAAAATTCCTCTTCTGACATATAAAGCTCTGAAAGGCCTCGCTCCTCAGTTACCTGCCTGGCCAAAAAAAAGCAACACCTGGATTAAAGTAAGCAAATAGGTAAGAACCTCTTATCTCCTGGATAATTACTGCATGGGTGATTGTGTTTCCGATGGCAACAAGTAATTTAACCCTGACTGATGCAGTGAGTAGCTTCTCATTTGTTAGACAACCATGTGGAAAGTCACATCATGTGGTCGTGGAAAAGATGTTAATCTCTTTCAGATGGGCCAAACTATTGGCATGCATCAAGAAGAGAAAACATCTAAATAGATGGTGAAACGGCTAAAATCAACACGTTGTTGGAACGTGTGGAAGGACAGTGGGGAAACATCATCTTCCAGGAAGGAATGTGGTCGGAAAAAATCTTGAATGATGGTGATCAGCAATCACTTAAACGTTTGGTAAAATCAAATCGTAGAAAAACAACAGTAGAACTCAGTAATGTGTGAAAGTAAGAGAATTTCCACGTGTGCAATGGGAAAGGAACTCCAGGGATTGGGACTAAACAGCTGTGTAGCAGCTTGTCAGTGAGGCTAAGCGGCAAAAACAGCTTTATTATGCTAGGGAGCATAAAGACTGGACTCTGGAGCAATGGAAGAAGGTCATGTGGTCTGATGAGTCCAGATTTACCCTGCTCCAGAGTGATGGGTGCCTGAGGGTAAGACGAGAAATGACTGAAGTCATGCACCCATCATGCCTAGTGCCTCCCGTGCAGGCCTGTGGGGGCACTGCTATAGTCTGAGGACGTTGTAGTTAGTCAGGTCTAGGTTCAGCAATGTCAATTGCCCAACGAATGAGGTCAGCTGACTACCAGAATATACTGAATGACTTGGTTATTCCATCTATGGATTGCTTCTTTCCCGATGGCATGTGCATATTCCAAGATGATAATGCCAGGATTCATCGGTTCAGACTGTTAAAGAGTGGGTCAGGGAGCTTGAGACATCACTTTGACATATGGATTGGCCACAACAGAATCAAGACCTGACCCCATTGAGAATCTTTGGGATGTAGTGGAGAGGACTTTGCACAGTGGTCCACATCTCCCATCATCAGTTCCAGGAAAAGGTAATGCAACTCTGGACAGAAATAAATGTTGTGACATTGCTGTAGCTTGTGGAAATGATTTCTTGGCCAGGCAGTGTATCTCATACTATAAACCAACATGTGAACTCAGATCGCAAGGTGCAGGTTCACTATTGGTACTTAGAATTAATAAATTTACATCAGGGGGCAGATACTTTTCATTCAAAGCCCCCTAGCTTTGGAATAACCTTGGAAGAACACAGA
The DNA here is from genome assembly GCA_024036415.1 of Prochilodus magdalenae. Classification (NCBI taxonomy): domain Eukaryota; kingdom Metazoa; phylum Chordata; class Actinopteri; order Characiformes; family Prochilodontidae; genus Prochilodus; species Prochilodus magdalenae. Next base: position 739,881 of record JAMWET010004698.1, read on the forward strand.
GACAGCCCTAATGTTAAAGTCTAGGCTTGAAACCACCTGTTCAGCTGAATCTGGTACTTAGTTTCCCTGCTAATTGCTGGTACCAAATAGTGTGTTCAGTTTTTTTGTCCGAGCTAACTGTTTGTGATTTCTTTGACCGAGCTGAGCTACTGTGCTAATGCAGAGCTACTGCCCATCCTGTGTGCTCTAATGCCACTGCTTCATCTGGAACGACTGGGTATCATTGCCTGAATTGCTGACCAGTTTGCCTACCATGAAGCTTCTTCTTGTCTTGTGCTATGAGGGGGCTTCATCTGCATTGTGCGTGCCCATCCAACGATCCTGCTATTTAATCACAAACTAATGTCATATTTCTTCCACTGCCTCAAAAAACACTCAACACTTCTCCTATTTTTTCAAATAGACTGTCATTGTAGTCTTCCATCTAACAGTTACTAACAGTTCTTATTCAATATTGCCTATAATGTGAACTCTGATCCTTTTTGTGTTTGTTGCTTTCCTGGGTTGCGAACTAATCAGACATTTATTCCTCTGCCTTACAAACACTTAAGTTGTTGACCTGAGGAGGATGGGTTCCCCTTTTTGAGGGTTGGTTCCTCTCAAGGTGTCTTCCTCTTGCTCTGCTGTAGTTTTTCTTCTGGCTTGTTTATTGGGGGCTTGGAACCGGATTTTCTGTATAGCTGCTTTTTGGATATAGATGTATATATGTCCTAGTAGACCACAATTATATACAGTGAAGCTGAGTATAACAGGTCTCCTGTAAGCAGTGCAATTTTTGAAATAATTGTAATTATCATTTTTATTGATAATCATTATCACATTAGAAATGTCTGGCAGTGCAATAGTTCTCCTGTTTCGTGTAGTCTGTGTTAAAGAAGTTTATATGGCTTTCTGCTTTTCTAACTACAGTCAGGTCCATAAACATTTGGATACTGATAGTTATTGTGATTTTAGTTGTCTACCACAGTATATTGGATACATTTGTTCAAGCTCATGTGATCAAATGAGTCATAAAAGTAAAAACAGTGACTATATGTAGATGTTTAAATGAGTTAAGTTCAAGGGATTGACCTGACCATGCAGAACACTTCTCTTCTAAAACATCTTGGGTGGGTTTCACAATATGCTCTAGGTATGTACATCATCACATCATTATTAAGTACACAGAAACAACCAAACCTGCTCCATCAGCAGTCACACATAAAAATACGGGCTTAGCTTTTAGGTTTTTAGGAAATTTGGCAAGCTGTAATTGGGCTTCTTGTGTTTAATGGTTCCCAGTGATTTCAATCATTTGAGCAAACTTGTTTACTCTAATAAAGTCTCTTCTCTTCATTGTTGACTTTGGCACAGATACACCTACCTCCTGGAGGGTGTTTTCAATCTGGACATGGGAAGGAGATCTTTTTTTATCAGGGAAAAAATACTTTTGGGATCCACCACAAATATTTTCTGTAGCCCTCTAAGTCTTTTAGTGTTTCTGAGCTTGGCAGTGCATAACTCAAAAACAGGCTAGTAGTTTTCAATTCAGTCTTGCCTTTTATGTATTATTTATTTTAATAATTTCCTGTCTCTCAACATTTCGGTGTGCTTTTATGGATATGGAAAAATGTTAAATAAATAAAAACAACTTGACTAAAAACATCTTTTTTACCTGTCTGTCTATCTATTTCTGTAAGTGAAAGTAGGTGAACAAATCCTCTCCAGCAAATTCTAATATTTAAAAATATATTATATATTTAGAGAGTCTCTAGTATGCAAAAGTTTGGGAAAAGTTAGTTAAATTGCATTTTGGTTTGAAAATTCACTTTTTTTCACAATTTTCTTCTTTTAAAATATAGGTTAAATACATAAATACAGTTAAAATCTATGCTAAGGTTATGATTTATATTTTATGTATGTTTTAAAATACTGTGTGTCTTAGGACTTGCACAGATGTTGTCTACACACTCAGCCCTAGAATCCATCTCCTGATGTAATTTCACAAAGGAAGCATTTCACAAACATTTGGATCCCTTGACGACAGTGTAACCAAATAAACAGCCAAATGGCTATGTAATAAATTAAAGAGCATGAAGAAAACATTGTCTCTGTCACTGCTTTTCAGGTTTTGTCTTTCACCATGCAGTACTTTAGGCATGTTTTTCTGTTTAATGACTGTAAAACTGCTTTATTTGAAAAGGAGAGATTCTCAGTGATCACACAGTATTTTATATAGTAGGTCTCTGTGCAGTAAATGAGCTTTACAACTCACAGTGAATAACACACAATGCACTGTATACTCGGTTATGAATATTATCTGTTGTATCTGTCAGAAATGTGCAACGTTGGTTTTAGATAAAAACATTTTAATTCACACATTTGATACATACCTAAACAGGCGTAATGGTTCTCCTACAAGTATACATTTAGCATAATACGCAAGAACATTAAAAGCCCTTTACACACCAGAAAGAAACAGAAAATGTGATATAACAGCAAACGTACATTTAAATACACAATAACTACAAAATGCATTCCTTTCTCCACATAGTGTCGTCGGTTCTCACTAGGTTCTCAGTAGTTTTCACAAACGTCAAATTATTTACAAATAGAAAGCCCCAGCAAAGTCAATCCTTATTTACATTCAGGTAAAAAACAGCACATCTATAAAACATCTATAAAAAACAGGCCTATCTATTACACAATCACCTGCTCCAGATCAAGATTTCCTCAATAATGAACTCAATGATTCCCTACAGTTTTCACCATCTTACAATAATCTACGTGAACACTGAGGGTTTTTATACCAATAAAGGGCTAATAAAGGTGAAAAAAGTAGAAAATGCATTTCCTGGGTTACATTATGTGAGGTGCTTGAAGTGGAAAGAAAGTGCTGGTACTCTGGTACTCTAGGAGATATCAGTGATGTTCACAACATCAGTTCATTTTATTCACAGGAACAAGCTAAACAGTTCATTTTATCACATATAATAATAAAATAATCATTTAGAAACGTCATCTCTGTATGATACTATATGTTATGCATTATGAGTGCTCTATGTGCGTTTCTCAGTGTCTATTTGCAAGCAGGCTTTCTGCAGCATTCAGATGTAAATGGGCTAAGAATTTCATGGTGTAGTCAGTGCAAAGACAATATGTCACCTTGTATTATTAAATAAAGCCATGTTTAATTGTTGGCAAAGTCATGCTTAGTCAGAAAATAACAGTTATTTATTTATTTATTTATGTATTTATTTATTTATTTTGCATTATAGACACAAGATAAATATAACTTAGAAAAATATTTAATGGCATAATCAAGATTCTTGAAAAATATTATTTTTAATCCAAGCAAAAAGCCAAAAATCTTTATAACTTATTACTGATACTGATTATGGTTTAATTATGTTAGTTACTTTTGTTATGTTATGTTAGTTATACTGATATGGTGAATTCTCATGGCTGTACAACATTTCTTAACTTCCTGTAGTTTCAGCATTGTTTGGTGTTGATGTCTGTTCAGCAAATACGTGCACCCAAGTAACTCACTTTTGAAAGAGAACACCAGAGAGTGAAATGTTGGAAGTACTCTATTGAATTAATGGTGTTTACTTAAATGAATTAGACATTCTTTTTGTTACATCTGGACCCCCATCTCAGCTACAGTGAATCCTGACTCTGGGATAATATGCTCCAAACAACAAGCAAAGTTACAACATGTTCACTTGCTCATTCCTAGAAAAGATATGTAGGTCACTTGTGTTTCAATGAGGCACATCCTTTGTGTTTTCTGACCCACATGTCATGCTGAATGCATCTCTGAGTGTAATGAATCTCATTACAGCAAAGCCACCGAACAGGTAAGAAGCAGAAAAAATAAGGGCAAATATGACAAAGCTTTAGGTAAATAAAACACTGCTGTTCTTTAAATGACCTAGAAATGATGTATCATTTCCAGAGAACAAATATAAAAATTCAACCACAGACAGATTTTGAAATTCAGGAACATTCCTGACAGGTCATCGTGGCAACTCAGGCGAACCCATCCTGATAAGATGGAATTTGATCTTAAGTCTTTTAGATGGCACCATGAAACGTAAACAATACCAAGCTGGCTTTACTTTCCTTTTTCATTCAGGAATCACCTCCATAGTAGACACACAGACTACGCTTGCCAACATGGTCCTCTGGATCCTTTAATGACTGATTTTCCGGCTGGTTTTCCATTGATTCCTTTAAAGAAATTGAAAAGTGGGTTTAACGCAAACTGAACGGCTGAAGGCATTTAAACTTACATCCTGACACTTTATAAGCCCATGTAAATTTCCAGTCTAATCTTAATCCTTAGGAGTAGCAGTAATCAACTTCTGCAGTCTGTATTCAGCACCACAGACAATTTCAGATACAATATTTGTGGAAAGGTATGTGGAATGCTAATAAATCCAGAAAGTAGTCATATGACCTTATTGAACTGAACCTAGTACAAAAACACTTGTGATGATTTATGTGAATAAAAAAAACATTGTTTTTTGTCAATATGCTCATTCCAACTGTGATGCCTGCAACATGTTCCAAAAAGGTTGGTACAGAACCATGTTAACCCCTGTGTTACGTCACCTTCCCCATTAAATAACACTTATAAATGTTTGTAGACAGAAAACACAAACTGGGAAATGCTGACATATGACCTCCACTGCACATAGCACAGTCCTTATATGCATTTGTGGATGTATCGATAGATGTTCACTGATAGATGTGTTCACTGACAACAGGCTGTTAAAGTATTCCTGAGTCCATGTGGTGATTTTCATCACAGAAGCATGTCAGTTTAAAATTCACTGTCATCTGAGGAATCCAAAGGCATTCAGATGTGGTGTTTGGCCTTGACCTAACACATAGAGATTTATCTTTACCCTTACCCATTTATTTACCCTGAGTCTTTTGATGTTGTTTTGCACTGTAGAGGGTAAAAAAAAAGTAAGATTCTTTTGTGTCCAGTCTTAACTCATCCCTATTCCTCATCATGTCTGTGTCATCTGTTTTTGAAAATCATGTTTTTTTCATGAAATATTTCACAACATTTGTAGTTTTAACTTTGATTTGGCCATATTTGGAAAATGTTGCAGGCATCAGTTTCAGAAGGAGTGTATGTTTTCAAAACATAATGAAGGTGATATGGGTATTTCTCATTTAACGACTGTCATTCAAATACACATCAAAGAAGATTTATGAATCAGTGCTTTTTGTTTTTGTTTGCATTTTTTAACCTGCCGTAAATTTGATAAATAGTACCCCTTTTATGTAATTATCTATGTTATTACATAATAGCTAGGGCTGTCTCGATTTAGTTCAAAGGGGTGGTAAAGGGCCAATCCAGGCATATTTGAATGAGTCAGGAGTCTGCCATATTAAGCACTGTTACTTTTTGTTGCAGAACTGATATATTACCTATAACCTGCAGCAATGATGCAATGTCAAGCATGGCACTAGAATAATGAACACAATATAACACAGAATATAATCCTGCCAGGGACCACATGGCTTGTGGTTTTAGACATGTGTTAGCAGACACATACCACTATGCAAAACAGTCATATGCAAAAGCTTGAACACTGCTGTTCAAATGATATGTTTTGTTGTAGTCAAATAAGTGTTCAGCTAATTCTAGTGCACTATTTTTATTTATCTGATGAGGGAAAATGTATCATATTTAGGCTGTAACTTTTGCACAGACCACATTTTATGTTTAATATTATCTCCAGTATGTTAAATCCAGCAAAAAGGCAGTAAATAAAATTATTCTTTACTTAATAACATTTAACCAGGAGCACCTAAACTTTTTCATGATACTGTATCAAAACAAAAATTCATTGTTCATTGCAGAATATCAGAATAAGTACCCGGTCAAAAATCAATATGAAGAACATTAGCTGACATAGCCACAAACCAAAAGTCATTTTACTGTAGAATTTACTGGCAACCTAGCAAATACTAGCTAAATACATTTATTATCAATACAAACACAGTTCAGATCAGATAGCACTGGTAGTGGCACCGGTCAACATTCATGTATTTGGATCGGATCTGCAAAGGCAAGAAACCGGATTGTGGCATTTCTAGTCATTACATTTAAACAGTTTGTCGAGTAGAATCATGTGTTACATCACCTTCCCCTATAAATAACACTTTATAAATGTTTGTAGACAGAAAACACAAAAGTCATTACATTTAAACAGTTTGTTGAGTAGAATTATGTGTTACATCACCTTCCCCTATAAATAACACTTTATAAATGTTTGTAGACAGAAAACACAAAAGTCATTACATTTAAACAGTTTGTCCAAATGAAAGTCGTAATTATGACTTCTAAAGGTTACCACTTTTTGCGAAATGGCTTATGCAAATTGTAATTAGAGATGACATGTTAGCAGGTATTGGCCTGATATCAGCAAAAATCCTGGATCAGACTGTCACAATTGCTACATGATTGCCTAACTGCACTTATTTGAGATGATCACAATGATAATGACTGAAGTTGCTTAAGATGACTGCAGAGTTCACAATTGCAGTATGCTGCAACACACAGAATGTGAATTGGGTAGGTTGGATTGAGGCCAGTAAATGGACTTCGTTCGTCTACCTTTACACGCATATGAACTTGATTCACGTCCCATTCTTAATCCCTAGGGATTAATATGTGTATGGTAATTATTTACCATTCTTCCAGAAGCACATTTGTGAGGTCTCTTTAATTCATCCCAAAGATGTTCTATTGATTTAAGGTCTGTACTCTGTGCAGGCCAGTCAAGTTCTTCCACACCAAACTTGCTCATCCATGTCTTTTATGGACTTTGCTTCGTGCACTGGTGTGTAGTCATGTTGGAACAGGAAGAGGCCATCCCCAAACTGTTCCCACAAAGTTGTGATGATGAAATTGTTCAAAATCTCTAGATCTGTGGAAGCATTAACAGTTCCTTTCAATGGAACTAAGGGGCCGGGCCCATCCCCTGAAAACCATCCTCACACCATAACCGGCCCCAAACTTTACCTTTGGCACAATGCAATCAGACAAGTACAGTTCTCCTGGAAACCGTCAAACCCAAATTTGTTTATCAGATTGCCAGACGAAGAAGCCTAATTGGTCATTCCAGAGAACACTCCACTCCACTGCTCTAGAGTACAGTGGCGGTGTGCTTTACCCCACTGCATTCTATGCTTGGCCATGGAAACCCATTTCATGAATTTCCCTATGGATTGTTCTTGAGCTAATCTGAAGGCCAAATGAAGTTTGGAGGTCTCTAGCGGAGGTCTCTAGTATGTGCCTCAGCATACACTGAACCCACTCTGTCATTTTACGTGGCCTACCACTTTGTGACTGAGTTGCTGTCATTCCCAATCGCTTCCACCATGTTATATTACCACTGATAGTTGACTGTGGAATATTTAGTAGTGAGGAAATCTCACGACTGGGCTTGATGCACAGGTGGCATTCTATCACGATGGACTTCACTGAGCTCCTAAAAGCAGTATATTCTTTCACTAATGTGTGTAGAAGCAGTCTGCAATGCTAGATGCTTGGTCTTACACACTTGTGGCCATGGAAATGATTGGAACACCTGAATTCAATTATTTGGATGGGTGAGTGAATACATTTGGCAATATAGCGTATATTATCAGATTTTCATCATTCAAATGAGACATTTTGAGACTAAGGAAAAAAATACATATGTTAAACAGTTACATTCACATTTTTTAAAAGATTACTAATACTAGTACTATGTCTTAGTATTGTGCAATTTGACTGTAATAAAAATCTGTTGGAAATGACTAAGATAACTGATGATCATGGCATTGGCATGCAAAGCTGTTCAGGCAGAAAGAACCAGTCTGCTTACATTTGTTCTCTTTCGCCGTTTGATAAGCCACACTGATAGAGGGATCAAAAGGACCAGCAGCGATCCGCACACTGCCAACACGACCAGAACATACCAATATCCTTTCGGGCCTGTCAACACACGAAAATCAGGGCCTACGGTGGAAAGAATAAAAACACAATATGAGTGATTGTTGATGACTCTCAATTACACATTGTCATAAAATGTTAGATGGTACGGTGAATTCCCAAAATTATGTTACCAAAATGCCTCACTTTTAGTAGAATATTTCAAACTCTAAGAGGTTGTTCACTTGGACAAACAGTTTATTTGTCTAGTAATCAATGCACTCTATAATATCAGAGAGTTGCTCAACATAATATCAGTTAAGTAAGGTACTGTACAAAAGACAGAGACCACCCTCCATTTAGTTGCTGTGGAAAGGTTAGTAAGTCCAACTTATTAATTTCTCCAAAAACAAAAAGTGGGAAAAAACATTTTCATTTAAAAAAATATGAATAAATCAATATAGAAAAAATAGAACTTACGAAAAAACAAGGTAAACATAGAAAGAAAACATGGATATATGAATAAATATGAAAATATGTTCTTGCTTTTTTGAATGAGTTCTGAACAAGTGAACAACTTCATCTTTACATGGTTAGGTGGCCGAAAATTGCAAAACAAATTAACACTTCAGAAAACAAATTTACATAAATAAAAACAAATTTAAAAATGAAACCAACTTATATTAAAATAAAATATTAACATATGTAAAAACAAATTTACAACACTTTTACCAGTACTGAAACACCCTTGTCAATCATACATTTCTTTATACCATTCACTGCAGCCGCGTGCATTCACAGCTCGCTCTGTGCTTTTTCAGAGCATGTCCCTTTAGCGCTTTAAAGAATTCAGTGTTACGCAGCTTTTTTGTTCAGAGGGATGCATAGCTGACTGTATCCAAGCCGAATACATTTCTGTGTCCAGTTCACTGTGTGACACTGACTCTACAGAGCGAAGGACATTTAAGGTGATATTTATGCCCATACCAAACAAACAGGTAGCCTTGCCACCTAATTAGCTACAAAGCTTTGCAAGTGTAAACCATGTCTTCAATTGGTTCTTCATCTCAGAGAACCTGGCCTGGGATTCTCAAGTGAACATAAAGGTCTTCAGGGACAGAGCTTGCCTAGAGATCCAATAATGGCCAGCAAAGCTGTTTACATTCGAAGGCTTTTTTAATGATCACCGTGCCAGGGCTACTGACTCGCAGGGCATGGTCACCAATAACGGAACTTTACCTTATAATTAACACCACAACTACATGAAATAACCCACACAACCTAACCCTAACCCTAGAGTGGAAGAAAGAGAGGAAACAGGCGATGCCTAACCCACTTAGAGTTGGAATAGTTAAGGAAAGAAAGTGGGCCATAACTCAAGCTATAGTGGATAAGCAGCTAGCTAGGTTAAAATGGCTGACAGCTTTTGCAAAACAGCCCATTTTTACAGCCCACGTGGTTTAGACATCGTCTGTTCACCTCTTTCTTCTGTCTGCTCTTTTAAATACTCTAATACTCTAAATAAATAAAGACTTCCACAGGAAAGCAAAAGCCTGCCAGCTAGCTAAAAGGCGTGCCACAAAATGGACAAAACATGCTTTATTGTTGTCACCATCCCGAACTCCACACACTCAACCACCACGAAACAGTTTGACAAGGGTCCACTTTCTGTGTGTTAGACCTACCCTTTCCGTCAGAGATTGTAAAAGTGTTTCAGTGTTTGTAAAAGTGTGTCGGTACAGATAAAAGTGTTTCAGGTCTTGGAAATTTGGTTTTACTTTTGTAATTTTGTTTCCTGAAATTTTCATTTTAATCTGCACTTCTCTGCCACCGTTCATGTTGGAGCCACACCTCTTCATTTAAAGCTTCGTTTCTCTCTGCCTCTTTACTAATTATGAGAGTTATGAGATGTTTCCCTTCATTTAATTTTAAACTAATATGATTCATCTAGATAATGGAAAACAGGTTTATATAGTTTATATAGTTTTAAAATAGTTCTAACATTTGACTCCAACAACTAACGACCCTGTGGAACTCAATGGAAACAATGGAAGCTGTAATAATGGACACATTTCGTTTATTAACATACATAATACTGAAAGTCTGTGAATGTTTTTTTTCTTTCCCAAACAGACCACACCCACACAATTAAATGACAAAAACTATTCTCCAAAATTCATTTTCTGAAAGATTTGGTAACAATTTACTTGCTACATAACATTTTAAACTTGTCGTGGCAGGTGTAAGATTCTGGCATCAGTTTTCATGACCAACGATATACAGTAATAAATGGTATCATTTTATCACTACTGCCCTGTGATAGACTGAAGACAGGTTGTATACTTCCTTCAGCCCTTTAAGAGCTGGGGTAGGCTCCAGCACCCACCTCAACCCAGTAGGATTAAGTATGTTAGATGATGAGTGAGAGATGTTATCATTGCACATTTGGCGAATTTAGCATGTAACATAAGCCATCTCGACATCAAACTTAGTCATCATAATAATGACCTGTAATAGTAACATGGCATGGTTCTGTTCAAAATTCTTAATAAAGTTGTTAAAAAAAAAACTGTTAAAAATATGAAAAACTTTTGCTATGACAACATACAATATCTTTTATGACATATTTATGGCATGGTATATCAGTGTTACGTAGCAGGGCTCAAGTATAGTGTTACCAAAGGTTCTTTAGACAATCAACATTGATTTATTATGGCTCCAAATAACTCTTTATTGCACCATTTTATTGAAAAGTGTAGCCTCAGCTGTGAGGTTACAGTATCTCCTAGTCATAAACATACCAGTGGAATTTGTCAAACAAACAAACCATGTGGACAAGGCATGGTTTTTGCCTGCTACTTGGTCTGTACAGCCAACCCAACCAGATCGCCCCAGGGCAGAGTCAACAAATTGTAGTCACCGTTTTGGAATTCATGACAGCTACAGCTTGCACAGACATGACTAATAAGCATTAAGAGTAAGATGACACCTCCGTAAACAGGATGCTATTTTTGCATGACTAGCAAACACATGATTAGCAAACAAAGCTGTTTCAAATAAACTTTTTTTTTCATCAACACAGATTATGAATTTTCACTATTTTGTTGGCCTTTAATATGACAGAGAGCAGATTCCTTTGAGTTTCTAAAGTAACTAGCTGAACAGCATTTTAAAGGTTTAACATGCAAAGAAGATTAAAAAAGTCAAATGTCAATTGTGACGATCCCTAGGATGAGCACCAAGAAGCATGCTGGAAGACACACAAGGCTCTTTTATTGCCACTCAAAGCATGACTTTGGCACTCACTGGTTGCCCCAATAAGTATTGGGAGCCTTTACTTACACCGCCCCTCACTTCAGGTTTCATCCTCATGGGAAGCAGTGCTCAGTTTAGCTGTGGGCTTCTCATAAGGCATTGGCAGCAGTCTTTGACCAAAGTGCAAAGTTCCATTCAGCTGCACTGACGTTTAGTATAATGCCCCTTCTGCTTTTGTGGGTAAACTACCACAGTTGTGTTCCTGCCTCAATTGGCGCTTCCTAACAGGGCATACCATAGGCTCTTCTTTAAAGGCTGATTGCCTAAAGATGATGTTGGCATTGTATTCCTGGTTTGTAGTTCTCAACAGAGCATGTAGGAGTATCCAACAGGCCTCTTCTTGGCAGTTCAGGAATCATCAGGAAGTATCTTGACATCCACTTGGCAGCCAGGTCTGTAGAATCATTGCTAAGTCTTAGCTGTTCAAAAGTGCAGTGAGCAGGAAACGCTCATAACATAACATGCATCCAGTCCAGTCTTCATCCCAACTGCAGCCAGCCTTTCACTTTTGCCAGCCTTGCATCATGCCTGGGCCAACAGTTTCTTTCTGCTGAACTTGCGATCCTCCAGCTGTTGCAGAGCCCAGTACTTCTCCAGCATTGTCCACTTTAACTTTCGTTAAGCACACTACGCTGCTCTTTCAGACTGCCTTTCTGTTGATGCGTGTAGCTTCCTCCAATGTGCTTCCTGGCTCTCCACTCCTCAATGCTGTCATTGAGTGCTGTGCCCTAAGCCTCCCTCTGGAGTTTCCCCTCCTAACACTGGCACTGATTTATTCAGCTCCTCAAGCCTTTGAGGGTTCCCTCATCTCTTATTTATCTAACACTGTTGGTTCACAGAGATGAACTCTCTTGACCCAGGTGAAACATCCCATTTTCAAACTCTTGTGATGCCTTGTCTGTAGAAAATACACTGCCTGTATTCACTGTCGTCCCACTTCAATTGCTGTTCACAGCATATGCACAACTCTGCCAAAGGCCATCTTTTAGTTTGCTTTGGCGGTTGTTCATGCTCAGCGCAACAGGGCAGAAAGCCACTACGACATGGTAAAAGTCTCTGCTTGCTTTTTGACACTGCCATTTTTAAAGGAGGCTATCATACATCATACAAATTATTCCATATTGTGAGAAGCAGTGTTTTAAGACTTGAGCGATCTTGAACTCAAGACCATAAACTAGTAATGTCGGTCTTGCCTCCATCTCAACCTCTTGGGATATAGTGGACTTAGTATAGTAGACTACCTGAGTGTTATGCCTCTGTCTGAGGTAACTAGAAGCTGAATTATTTTTTGAATATTAACAATTAAAATACACAGAATAAAACTTCTCACTGTTTACATAACTCACCATTGACCGCCGCTCCTTGTGATGCATTGTTGATAACCAGGCACAGATCTGTTGATATGACAGAAACCAGAGCTGGAAAGTTTAACCTGTATTTAAAACAACTACACAGATGACTGTCTTTATTCTATCAGCTGCTGTTTGGGTACTAATTCCAATCTGGACTAACATAAAGATCTGGACACTGCAATTCTTTTTGGCAGGCACAACAAGACTGGTCAGGTGCCAGAATGTAGCTGGTGCACAATTTAAGGTGGAATGGGAAAATCCAAACAAGAAGCTAGTGAATAAGAAGCTGACTTTACCACACACTGCGCACCAAATTAGCACAGTGGGCATCTGAATAGAACCTTACAAGAGTGTTTTCCTTGCAGGTATAAGAGAGAAACTGCTTCCAGAGCTAGATCAGGACGGCTGCAGCTCTTTTGAGTTAAGGTGGGACAAAGCTTTGATTATTTTTTGTCTGTGTGCTTGACAGTGATAAAGCAGTGAGCTGTAGCCCTGAAAGATAAAATGCTATATGAAAGTTACACACCAAACATGTTTACATTTGGACAGTGGTACGTTATTTTCGGCATAACAGATGATATCTGGCATACCAAACCGGAATTTTCAGTGCTGGTGCTCTGAGTGTCTTTTCTGTTTGTGAATTAATCAGTCCCTATGGAACCCTATTCTGCTTGGTTCTATGGAAAGGTTCCTGTCCTCTCAGTCCCCTCACCTAATTAATCAAACCGCCGAGCCTGATTTGTAAATATGATATTGGTGGTAGTTTAAAGAGGACATAAACCTTTCGGTTGCTGTGTTCTTTCTTATAGTAGAATTAGGCCAGACTGTACACCACCCAAAGTCCATATCAGTTGGCATCTGATCATCTTTTCTGATTCTTCTGATGAGAGGGCTAACTTATAAGCTACCCAGTCCTATATGTTAGGAATTCACTATGTTAGTCTCTGAGTGACGGTGTAAACTTGTAACACCGTTTAGTTTGTAAAGACTGCCGAGCAAACAGCACAGAGCTGCAATTGTTTTCAGTTCACATGTACATGAAGCCCAGAGCCGTCATCACTGATTACAATGCAAAGTTTGATTAAGACTATAATACCATACTGTAATTATGCCATATTATAAATTAGTGATTCATTCATTATGATGATACACTTTTAGACAATCCTGGTCTCAGACTACAACACTTGTGAGAACAATACAATGTATCCTAAAATAGAAGATGCTAGTGTGGCTAAGCACCAAGTGAACAGCATCACATGCATTTGATTTTTTTTTATTTGCATAATATAGCTGCTATGGTTGCATCCAATTCATGTCACATGACTAGTTTTTCACCATGTAAAGTCTAAGTATTCTTGGGCAGTCTAACTGATAGATAGTAGATCCCATTGTTTTTTGTTTGCCATATGAATCAACTGCAGTTGCCAGTACAATCATGAGCTGGATCAAGTGTACTGGGGAAATAACAAACACAAACTGAGGGCACCATTGATGGGATTGAAATGTCATAATCTTATGCTTTTATTTACCTGTAACCTGTAGAGTTGTGTGGACGTCAGAAAAGGTTTCTGCTTTGTGGTAACACGTGTACTCTCCCTCATCTGATGTACGGACTTGACTCAGGATGAGCGAGCAGCTGTTTTCCTGGATTTCAGTTCTCCCCTGATACTGTTGAGCGTATACTATTGTTTCACAGCTATCTGCCAGCTGATCAGTGAAGATGTACATGGACCAGGTACAGAGGCCAAAATCCCATTTGTTCGCCACCTTGGCTTGTGATATTATGGCAGTTCTGTTGGGAAGACTGTGGGGAAAAAGGAACAGAAGGAAAATGTGGGGTTAAGCCAGTTTATTACTGTACAATACATGCTGGTTTAATCTTATAAATTTCCCAGCTCATAACTACATACAGTATGTGTTTATACATGACACAAACGCCAGTACTTGAAACAGTGAAAATACTGAAATATGAAACCTTCGATACGGGGGCTGATACTGTTCCAATTTTTCCGTCCTTCATTTGTAAAACCTACTATCTTCTCATCCATCTTTTCATCACTCTTGGGCCCACTATTGCTTTTTGTCTGTTTGAACTTCATTTTCAAACCCAAGTACTTTTGCAATATTACACACCAACGATTTGCCTCTTTTCTTGAAAACTTTCGTCACCAGTCTTCTGTGTTAAATGGGTAACATTCCTTCTCCAGGGTTTAACAACTGGCTCTCCTACTACTTCAAGGTCATAAAGTTTTGTTGCCTTCAGCCTCTTTTTCAAGTTTCCCTCCGTTTATCACTGGCACTGTCTTTATTCCAGCCTCCTCTAGCCTTTTTGAGGGTTCGCCTCATGTCTTATCCAGTCTGATTGAAACTGGCTCACAGAGATTAACTTTCCTGACCCAAGCAAAACCTCCCACAGTTTTAACTCCAGTTGATGACTTGTTTTGTGGTGGGAAAATCCTTTGAGCTTCTTCGGAAACTGCCTCATATAGCTGCCACGATTACATTCAATATGAACGTCACATGAAAACGTCACTGGGTGTCAGTCAGGCTGAGTAACTTTGGGCAGTCTAATTGATGATTGAATATAGTAGGTCCATTTTAATTGTTTTTTCCATGAATTCAGTTGGTTGTATATTTGCACCTAACTCTCACATGATCTGGATCAATGTGTACAGGGAAATAGCTGACCACCATACTCGAGGTCCAACCATTTGATGGATGGAAATGTTCATAATCGTTATGACTATTTACCTGTCAACCTGTAGAGTTGTGTTGACATCAGATCCAATCCATATCGTGCTTTGTGGTAACACGTGTACTCTCTCTGCCTCATCTGATATACGGACTTGACACAGGAATGAGTGAGCACTGTTTTTCTGAATTTTCAGAGTTCGCCCCTGGATACTGTGAAGCTATTCAGTCTTCTGTTTTGAGCGTATACTAATACAATGCTACCTCTCTGCCAGCTGATCAGTGAAGATGTACTGGAAGCAGTTACAAGGAAAATTACACTTGTTGTTTCCAACATTGGCCTGTGACTATTAGTCAGTCTGTGTGGGGAAGAGTAGGAACAGAAGGAAAAATGTTGGTTAGCCACGGTGGCTTTACTGTACAAATAATGCAGTCTAGTATTACAAATCAACAACAACTTAATCTACCATAATGTGTTTATCATACATGAAACAATATTAATACGTCTTGAAATATTAAAATTATTGATAGTTGGAAACCTTTTGTGATACTGGCTGATAAGTCAATCAGCAATCTCGCATATTGACATTCCTGTTTCATTTTTCAACTACTAAAAAGGCTTAGCACATGAGCTGTTAGACATTCCAACTTTAAATGAGCGTTGAAACAGTTCGTCTAATCATGGTTCATGTGTACCGACACTCTCTTCACAGAAATTACAAACCACAACTCCAGAAACAATATTGATCATATAAGATTCTTTTATGTTTCTTCTAGCCAAAATTGTCATTTTGCATTTTACACACATCCCCCATTCCGAAAACCATTGACAACAATTTCGAGATGGTGTAAAATACACATTACATATCCCTGCTCTGTAAAAACACAATGGTGGAAAGAATAGAAATGGTTATCTAAACAGCTCACTGTATTAGAGAGACAAAGTCAGTTTCAAGAAAATTTCTTTCCCTGCTACATGTTACCAATGAATAGTTGTGTGGTGGCTTCCCGAAAAAGCGGGAAGTATTTAAGAACCATCAGCAACTCAAAGTTACAGAGCATGGATCACTGATGTTACTGAAAGGGGCCCACTAATGTATAGAAACGGTACCATCACTCCACTCTGCTGGCCTTATATCTCACTAAACCGCTCCTCTGGCATCTTAACAGCAGCACGAAAAACTTTTATGTAGGCCAAGCAGTACTGTATGCACATAGTACACATAAGCCAAGCCGTTTTGTGAGAGTGTTGTAAAGCAACGCCTGCCAATTATCGCACCCACTAGAGTAGTGGAAACCAATGCTTCTGTGGAGTGACAAATTCACTGCTTCTCTATCTGATCAGTCTGATGGACGGACATCTGAGCCTTTGGCAAATGCCCGGGAGAACGTTACCTGTCTGACAGCAAATTTACAGCCGGCTGTAAATTTTGGCCGGAGGATAGAGAGTTGCTCCCAGTGGCCAAAATAATGTGCTTATTGGATTGTTTTCAATGTAATACAGATCAAAATACAGTTTTGTTTCAACTTAATATTTTAAACCACACTCATCATTTATCTGATTGGAGGTTGTTATACAAGTAAATACACAACATCACACACAGGAGCAGCTCGATAGTAGTGCTGATACAGAGTGAGGGATATAAATACATCCGTATACAAAAAAAAGAGGTCGTACGTGGCGCGTGAGTAGGAGGGATGAGAAGGTGTTGGGGGATGTTGTATTTACTGTATACACCCCAACTCAGAAATGATGTGAGTATGGTTTAGCGACTATTAGAGTGGTACGGAAGGTGATCTGTCGAGACTATATAATTGGGAAAAAAATATAATGGGATACATACTAGTATTACATGAAAACAATCCAATAGCACATTATTTTGGCCACCTGACGCCACTCTCCCTCCCTCCGCAGAAATTTAACAGCCGGGCTGGTAAATTGCACCGGTGCAGCACAGGTACACGTTCTCCCCGGCATTTGCCAAACCAAGACTTCCCAGTCCATATCAGAGTCTGTCAGATAGAGAAAGCATTTATTGTCACTCCCAGAAACATGTTTCCACTGCTCTAGTGGTTTCAAATTGCAGCGTGCTTTACCCCACTCACATCCTCAACAGGTTGGCTTGTACTAGGCATACAGCTGCTTGGCCATAAAAGTTTTCTGCTGCTGCTGTTTAATGCCAGAGGATCGGTTTTAGAATTTAGGCAGCAGAGTGATGGTACCTTTTATACATTATTCGCCTCAGTACTCAAGCCTGACCCTGCTCTTGTAACTTTAGTTGCTCGTGGTTCTTAAAATACTCGTCGCTTTTCGGGATGCCACCCCACAACTATCATGAACTGATGTAAGGCAGGAAAGCAATTTCTTGAACTGACTTGTTCTCTCTATATTACAGTGAGCTGTTTAGAACCAATCTATATCTTTACCACAGTGTTTTTAACAGGCAGGGATATGCTAATTATTTCTACAACCATTTCTGAATTGTTTCAATGGTTTTCAGGAATGGATGTGTGGTAAACAATATGACACAAAGTTGGCCTAGATGAAAACATAGAAATTATCATTCATGATCATATTTTTCTGAGTTGGGTCTCGTATTTCTGTGAAGAAGTGTTTTGAACATAGATTAGCACGACACATGTTTCAACGCTCATTTAAACGTGGAATGCTAACAGCTCATTGTTAAATTTTTAGCTTTTAGTAGTTGAAAATGACAAACAGCGAAATATTGGATCCACTGGCTTATTATTATCAGCCAGTATCACAAAGGTTTCAATATCAATATTTTATATATTCAAGAAGTATTAATATTGTGCTCAATGTATGATAAACCCCATATGTAGATTAAGTTGATATGTTGGATAGTTGTAATACTAGACTGCATTATTTGTTACAGTAAATCCACCTGGTATACACCGTACACTTATTCCTTCTGTTTCTACGCTTTCCCCACAGTACTGCATTTTAATATTCCACAGCCTAATGACGATGGAACAAAAAGTGATTTTGCCTTGACACTTGCTCCAGTACATCTTCCACTGATCAGCTGGCCGAGAGGTAGCATTGTATAAATACGCGTCAAAAACAGAAGCCTAATAAGCATCACCAGTACTCAGAGGAGAAGACTGAAATTCAGAAAAACGCAGCTCACTCCATCCTGTGTCAAATTCCGTATTCAGATGAGGCAGAGTACACGTTGTTACCACACAAAGCATGATATGATTTCTGAATGTCCCATCCAAAACTCTACAGGTTACAGGTAAACTAGTCATAAAGGCTTAGACATTTCTCAATCACCCATCAATATGTGACCTCAGCACACTGTGTTAGCTTATTATCCCTGTACACTATGGATCCAGCTCATGGAGATGTTACGGCAAAATATTACAACCAACTGATTTCATGGAAAAACAACAATAAAATGACCTACATGATTCCCATCACAATTAGTGCGGGGAGGGGGGGGGGGCGGGCGGGGGGGGGGGGCCTGGCGCCCCAAAGTTACTCAGCCTGACTTAAAACCCCACCAGTGACGTTTTCATGTGACTTCATTTTGAATGTAAGAATAAACTTGGCAGCTATACATTGAAGGCAGTTTCCGAAGAACATCAAAGGGATTTTCGCCCATCGCAACACAAACCGTCATCACTGGACGTCTTAAAAGTGACAGAGGTTTGACTTAATGTCTTTGCCGGGAGTAAGGAAAGTTTAATCTCTGTGAGCAGGTTCATCAGATGCGATAGAGACACTGACGGAACCCTCAAAGGCTAGAACGGAGCCTGAATAAAAGCAGTGCCAGTGATAAGAGGGGAGCAACTGAAAAGAGGCTGAATGGCAAACCAAAACACCTTAGACCTTTTGAGTAGAGGGAGAGGCCAGTGTTTAACCCTGGAGAAGGAATGTTCCCATTAACACAGAGCCTTTGACAAAGTTTCTCAGATAAGAGGAAAACGTTGGTTGTGTACTATTGCAAAAGTACTTGGGTTGAAAATGATGTTCAACAAGCCAAAAGCAATAGTGGGCCAAGAGTGATGAAAAAGATGCGATGAGAAGATATGTAGGTTTACTAAATGAAAACAGGAAAAAGAATTGGAACAGTATCCAGCCCCCCCCCAGTATCGAAGGGTTTCCATTATCAGTAATTTCACTGTTTCAGTAATGTGCTTTGTGTCATGATCATAAAAACCACATACTGTATGTAGGTTATACTGGCAATTTATAAAGATTAAACTCTGACATTTATTGTACAGTAAACTGGCCTAACCCACATTTTCCTTCTGTTCCTTTTTCACCCACATTCTTCACAACAGAATGCATTAATATCACAGCCACTGTTGGAAACAAATGTCGATTTTGCCGCTGTTACTCTGCTCCCATCGAATGTTCTCCTTTCACGGTTCCACTTCCATTTCCTACAAAAACCACTTTGGTACATTTACTTCCACTGATCAGCTCGGCCAGAATAGGTGTGAAAACAATACGGTATTACGCAGTTCAAAACCAGAAGAGACCTAATAGCATGTCACCGTACGCAAGGCCGGAGAACTGAAATCCAGGAAAACAGATGCTCGCTCATCTGGTCAAGTCCGTACATCAGATTGAGGGAGAGTACACGTTTACACAAGAAAAAAAAAAAAAGAAAAAAAAAAAAAAGCAGAAACCTTTTCTGACGTACCCCACACAACTCTAACAGGTTTACAGGTAAATAAAAGCATAAGATTTATGACTTTTTTTTTTTTTTTTATTTTTTTTTTTTTTTTTGTTTTGTGTTTTTTTTTTTCAATCCCATGCCAATGGTGCCCTCAGTTTTGTTGTTTGTTTATTTTCCCCAGTACAACTTCGATCCAGCTCATGATTGTAACTGGCAACCTGCAGTTGCTTCATATGGCAATAACGCAAAAAACAATGGGATCACTACTATCGATCAGTTAGACTGCCCAAGAATAGCTACTAGACTTTAACATGTGGAAAAAACTCAGTTCAGTCGTGAACGATGAGATTGGATGCAAACCATAGGCAGTTCTATATATGCCAACAAAAAAAATCAATCACAATGATGATGTATCTGTTCACTTGGTGCTTAGCACCACACTGTAGCATCTCACCTATGCATTAGGATACATTGTATTGTTACTCACACAGTGTTGAGTCATACTGAGACCAGGAATTGTCCTAAAAGTTGTATCATCATCAATGAATGAACTCAACTAATTTATAATATGGGCATAATTACAAGCTATGGTTAAGTCTTAATCTTAGTCTTAATAATTACCAGTATGGCAAAGTCTTAATCGAGAACTTTTGCATTGTAATCCAGTGATGACGGCTCTGGGCCTTCATGCTACATTTGAAAAAAAAAACTTGAAAAAAAAACAATTGCAGCTCTCTGTGCTGGTTTGCTCGGCAGTCCTTTACAAACTAAACGGTGTTACAAAGTTTACAACGTCACTCAGAAGACTAACATAGTGAATTCCTAACATATCGGACTGGGTAGCTTATAAAGTTAGCCCTCTCATCAGAAGAATCAGAAAGATCATCAGGAGTGCCAACTGGAGATATGGAACTTTGGGTGGTGTACAGTCTGTCCATAATCTACTATAAGAGAACCCCAGCACCTAAACAAAAAAACAGAAAAAAAAAGAAACAAAAAAAAAGAAAAAAAAAAAAAAAAAAAAAAAAAAAAAAGAAAACAGAGGAAAGGTTTATTCCCTCTTTAACACTACCACCAATTATCATATTTACCAAAAAAATCAGGCTCGGCGGTTTGATTAATTAGGTGAGAGGGACTGAGAGGACAGGAACCTTTCCGTAGAAACCAAAGCAGAATAGGGTTCTAATAGGGAACGATTATTCCCAAACAGAAAAGAACACTCAGAGCACCCAGTCACTAGAAAATCTCCGTTTTGGTATGCCAGATATCATCTGTCTATGCGCGAAAAGTCAACGCCCGCACACTGACCCCCCCCCACCTTTCTTTCCCCCCTCGCCCCCCCCCCCCCCTTTCCTACCACTGTCCAAATGTAACACAGTTTGGTGTGTAACTTTCATATAGCATTTTATCTGTTCAGGGCTCAGCTCACTGATTTAATCACTGGTTTCAAGCACACAGACAAAAAATAATCAAAGCTTTGTCCACACCTTAACTCAAAAGAGCTGCAGCCGTCATTCCCTCCGATCTCGCCTTCTGGAAGCAGTTTCTCTCTTATACTGCAGAGGAAAAAGCACTCATGTAAGGTGTCTATTCAGATGTCCCCACTGTGGCTAATGTTGGCCTGTAGCGAACAGTG
>JAMWET010004699.1:0-107500 GCA_024036415.1 Prochilodus magdalenae
GGAGGGATGAAGTCAGAAAGAAAAAAGTATAGATAGGGGAAATTATTAAGAGGAATAGGCCTTACCCCTCCTCCTTTACAAGACGCCAGTACTACCTTACTCAAACTGCAAAATGAATTAATATTAATTTGTTAATTATTGAAGTAAACATCCTCAAAGGCTCACCCTCAGAGAATCCCTCCTCAGTCGTAATCTTCCAGCCTGGTGGGAAAAACCAGCATCAGTATGAAATAATACCAGTATGAGTCTCCGGTACATCCGTACAGCGGCGCTAGACCTGGCGGCAGTGTGTTAGACAGGCCTGTCTGTTACCGTGTGGGTTCAGTTTATAAACCCCTTCACAGTGTGGTGTAACAAGGAGCTGGATTTGGTGTATACTGTGGAATACGCAGGACACGGCCCACAGGACGCTGCCCCATAGGACGCTGCCCCACAGGACGCTGCCCCACAGGATGCTGCCCCACAGGACGCTGCCCCACAGGACGCTGCCCCACAGGACGCTGTTGTGCTGGATAGTTCTGGTTGGTGGACAGTTCTTCGTCCAGCAGTGACACTGAGGTGTCCAGCCGCATCTGTGTTGATTCCTCACACCAGCACCACCCACACTAACACACCACCACCCACGTCATGTCCTGCAGTGCTGAGAATGATCCACCACCCACATACCTAGCTATCTGTGGGGGCCTGTGTGGGTCCTGACCATTGAGAGTACAGGTAATAAGTACACAGAGAAACCGATGATTACAGGTCTGACCTTACCCCTACGCGCGTCCTGTACGGTCAGTGGAGCTGATGGAGGGGACAGTGATGGGGGTTTAATGAGGAGGCTGGTGGGTGTATGTTGATGGCTAAGTGTTGTTTACTGTTGTAGCGAGTGCTAGCGATTAGAAGTGATCCCTCAGTGTAGAGTGAGGTACATACAGGTTTCCAATCAGGAGACAGCTCGGGGCTGTCCTCGGGCCAGTCCTCCACACACCTCTCCTGTAACACAGAACACAGAAGAATGACCGTGTAGAACCCGTCTGCAGTTCGACCCGGAACCGAGTCTGTTCCGTTTTGGGTCTCGAGTCTTCCTACCCATCAGTGTCCTGGTCAAAGTCAAACCCTTTCTTCTTCGATTCTGTGGGGTCTTGCGTGATCAAACTCACGACTCAGGTTGGACCCCTCTGCAGTCAGACCCCGCACTGTGTACCTGTGTGCACACCTGTACTCAAATACAGACACAAACCACGAACACGCACCTGGCCGATTAGCAGAACGTCCTCGTACACCTGACTGTTCTCCTCCTCCACTGGTGCCCCCACCTGTCCAACCACAACACAGTGATTACAGCTCTGTACAGTCACAGAGAGAGAGAGAGAGAGAGAGAGAGAGAGAGAGAGATATGATAGATATGTATATATTGTTTATATATTTCTATATCTGCACATATCTCTTTATTTATATTCTATCTCTATCTTACCTACCATACCTCTCTCTCTCTCTCTCTATCTCTACTGATCTATCTCTGCATACTCATTCTACTCTTTCTTCATCTCTCTTTCATCTCTTCTCGTTCTCTCTACTCTCCTTCTCTATCTTCTTCTTCTCTCTTCTCTATCTACTCTCTCTCTCTCTGCTCTATCTCTTGCTATCTATTCTCGCTCCCCCCAGCCTCATCCTGGTCCTGGTCTTAGCTTGGGACACAGCAGTAGGAGGAGGTGGGATGAAGGTGGGAGGAGGCTCGACAGGCAGCAGACTCTCATAAGGAGCAGGAGCAGGTGTAGGAGCAGGTGTAGGAGCAGCTGTAGGAGCAGGTGTAGGAGCAGGACTGGATAGAGAGTGATGGTCCACAGCCTGAAAGAGAGAGAGATGGAGAGTAAGACTGAACACTAGGTAACCAGGCTACAGAAAACCAACACAGGTAGCAGCGGAGCGGCTCACCTGGTCCGGATTCTTAGGGTGCCGGCGAGGAGCTGGTTTAGGAGGACGTCTTCTGAACATCTACAACATGCAAACATCTCCCATTCAGTTCCTCAGAGCACCGGCTCCACCACACCCAACACCACCAGTTCCCACGGGGTCCATCAGCCAAGACATGTGGCTCACCACGTCCAACCCGCCTGTCATATCAGCGCCGGGAACGACGTGACAGGCATTCCCCCGGTTACTGGCCCACCTCCACCTTCTGCAGACCTTCATACCACATACCTCCGGTACCACTATACGGTTCCCACGTCAGACACACGGTCACAGCGGGGACAGAACCGAGACCAAACCGTGGCTCTGTGTGGCTCTGAGAGGCTGAACAGAGCTGGCCGCTGGCTGCTTCTGCACGCTACTAAAACCCACATCACTCTATTACCACCACCACACCTCCTTCCCAACATGGATCCCGTCCCTACTCAACGCATGTCCCCCGCAGAAAGGATTTATAAAAGCCCCGTCAAGAGACCTCATAGCAGAGCAGAACGCCTGAAGGTATACCTACCACCTTCACAGGTGTGTGTGTGGACGAGTCCCCCTAATCAAGCCAAGCTAAGCTTCAAAACCAGTTTAAAGGGAGAGAGAGAGAGAGAGAGGGAGAGAGAGAGAGAGAAAGGAAGAGACAGAGAGAAAGAGAGAGAGAGAAGGAGGGAAGCAGAGGGCGAGAGAGAGAGAGAGAGAGAAAGGGAGAAAGGAGGGAGAGAGAGGGGAAGGGGGAGACAGAAAGGGAGAGACAGAGAGAGGAGAGCGCTATCCCGATCTATCAGAGATATATCTACTAAATTTATAGACCTGCTGACTTCATGTTTAACGTTTTTTGTATTGATATAGACCTATATACTATGATCTATTCTTTGTTGATTTTCCTCTTCATCATATTTATCTTTTCTGATAGATAGGATCTTTATACATATATATTTACATAGATAAATAGAGAGAGAGAGATGGGCGGGTATTTATATGTGCCGATATGAGATTCTCTATCTATCTTTATCCTTCTACTCTTTCTCTATCGATCTCTCATCTCTCTTCTCCTTCTATCTTTTCTCTCTCTCTCTCGTCCCTCTCTTCTCTTTCTCATTCCACTTTCTCGCTATATGGACCTCTCTCCCTCTCTCTATCTCTATTTCTATTTTTCTTTTTTCTTTTTCTACTCTCTCTTTCTCTCTCTCTTTCCCTCTCTCCCTCTTCTCTCTCTCTATCTCTTTTCTTTTCTTTCTCTTTTTTTTTTTTTCTCTTCTCCTCACTCTCTCTCTCTCTTTCTCCTTCGATCTTTCGCTCTCTTCTCTCTTTCATCTCTTCTCTCTCTCTCTCCTCTCTCTTTCGCCCTTCCTTCTCTCCTTCTTCTCTCTCGTCTCTTCTTTCTCTCTACTCTCTCTCTCTCTTTGAGAGGGAGACACCTTCAAATTGCCATTTAACAGCAATGTGTTCTGATTTTCCGAATATCATTAGCATGATGCTAACAGGGCCTATGCTTTAGGTATGTATTAGCCGTATTCGCTAACCATGCTAGCTGAAGAAGCACCCATGTCTGGGCTGATGGAGTTCAGAGACTCAGGACCCCCCGTGTGTTGGGACAGAGCCCATGTCCCTGGTAAGCAGGAGGATCATTAGGATGCTCTTACCAGGCCGTTTACTGGTGCTGTACCCGGGGACGTGTCCTGGAGCGTTCGCAGTGCGGACGTGCTGTCAGTGTCGTGACTCGCTCCAAACGGACCGGAGAACAGTCTCTCTAGCGGGCTGCTCTGGGGCTTGAAGGGACCATCATTCGCTACGTACTCCTCAGACAGCGGGTCGAACGTCCTGATGTGGTCCTTGATGGACACTGGGCTCTGAGGCAGCGGGGCACTTTGGAATGCCCTGCTCTCCAGACTGGACGGAGGTGTGCCTTGAAAGATTGGCTCCTCGGGCTTTGGGTTTTAAATAGGGTCCGGCGTTTGGGGTAATCAGGGGTCTTCGCCCCTGACATGGTAGGGAGGAAGGAACCTGTGAGCGTGTCCTCTGGCATAGCTCGGGTGCTCCAGGGAGGTCTAGCTTGCCAGGGAAGGTTCTTGGTTGGAATATGCTCTTCTTTTTGCGGATTTGGCCAGTACGTACTTGACCAGGAGATATTATCCCTTCTCCGGGCTGGACTCCGGCACTTTCCACATACTTTCCCTGGCTCTCCGTATGCGGCCACCTTGGCTCCAGGAGATTCATCCTCTTGCGGGACCGTTGAAAAAGGCTGGAAATATCTGCTTCCGTCACTGATTGGAGTCGCTCTGCTCTCGCAGGGCAGATTGTCGCAAGCCCGGAAAAGGGGGCGTGTCTTGAAAGATATCAGAGGTATGATTTGTGGGCGTGGCCTGCACGTCTATATTTGCCTGGGTTAAAGCAGGAGAAGGGAAGACAGCCCAGTCCTCTTGATGGAGATCCACCTTGGACCTCTCCGGCGTTTCCTGGGAAGACGCTGGAGGCCAAGACCATCCATTGGTTTGTCTAGTGGGCAGGATTGGGTTCTTTGCCTTGGGCCGTACGCTCGGTTCTCTAATGCTGGGGTTCTGCAAGACAACACCACAATCAGATCATTCTGGGTTCTCACTGAGCTGTCACGCGAAGGAGGTCTTAGGAGCTCAGCTTACTGTCCTGTGGAAGTGGAGAAAGGTTTTCTGGGCATCCGGGGTCGTGCAATCGACCTCGTTAACGTTTGATCTGAAAGCAGTAGCGTTAACAAGAAAACAGTATATTAAAACATACGCCACAAATGCACCTGTCGTCCACAACCTTGCAAAAAAACTGAAAGACCGCCAGACAAGGACAGCCAAGACAAACAGCACAGCGCCTCCTTTTAGTCTTTACTCTTATTTCACAAAGATAGTTTGCTTTAACTAATAACTTCATAACTTAAACCTTTATAATCTTAATCCTTTACCCTTAACGTACTATAACATTCAAACTTTTAACTTACCATCCGCATGGAGCGAAAGGGTAGGGTTCTCAGCGGTGCGGCGGCGTTCCCGTTCTAGCAGGGAGACAAACAGAGTGTACACACCAGGAAACAGGAGTGGAGATCACTCCTACAGAAAGCAACCACGTTCTATCTCAAAAGAGCGGATTAAAGACACAACATGCGGATTTTTTAAATATATGCTTGGATTGATTTTCAATAATGAACCGTAAAACGCTAACGGCCACGTGGTTCAAGATCAAAGCGCCTCGCTTGAGCAAAACATAGCAGTCCGGATCACGTACTGAACTGAGGTGTGGTGTTTTTACACGAGCAAGAAAACAGACAGTCTCCTGGAGACCCGATTAACCCCTGCGCTGCACAACCAACCACAAGGAGTGTCCTTTCCTTTCCCTGCTCCAAGCGCACCAACAAGTACCTTACCTCAACTTGCAGCATCGCTCCAGCTAGAAGCCCCCTTCAGAGCAGCTGGGGTTTTGGAGGTTGTCCACCTCAAACGTTCAGGGCAGGGTGCTTTCAGGAAGCCTGGAGGGGCTGGAGGAGACACTTGCTAACAGAGGGTCTACACTGGCGTCACTCTCCCCTCTGAACTCACCTCCCTCAGGAGGAAGTGGGTGGTGAAACTGTAACCAGGCAGTGTTAGTGGAACCAGAGGAACCGGGACCGGAACGATCTGCTGAGGTGACAGGAGATGGGCTTCGATGGGCTTCCTCGCTGTGGTGGTGGCCACAAACATCGTCTGTGATGTCTTTAATGTTTCCTACGTGGTCTGTCCTAAGTCAAGGACTTCCCAACACATCTGCAAGAGTCTCTCTGGGGGGTTTGTTTCTAAGCCTAACCCCCTTTCTTACAATCTACACCACCACCTACACCTACTGTAGCATATGGAATTTTATCCCATAATCCAGCGTTCCGGACACAGCATGGGAGCCTGGATTCCAGCTGTGTATAGCAGCTGCAGATCCATATGAAGCTGAAGTCTGTTTCCAATTTGGTGGTTGGTGGTGCCTTTGTTTGGTTGGGGTTTGGGTTGCCCGGCTTCTTATTTGGTTGGTTGGGTTGGCCCTTCTTGTTCAATTTTCTTGGCTCCAATTCCACCACAGTCCCAGCAAAAACCTTAAAAAAAAAAAAACGGTGCATGGGGTTTATATTCTTATTCTTCTATTCTGTTCTGATTTTCTGGCGCCCCAGGGCGTTTTAAATAATAACAAAATAAACTAACTGCTACCTGCGGCAACGTATTTAAGGTATAAGCTTCTGCAGACCTCTGATCTTGAGTCACCTGAGAGGGCTTGAAGCTGGAGAACAGGAAGCTGACTTCGGCTGGTGGTGAATTCCTCCACCATCATCTGTTCTTATCTTCCAGGCAGGCAGAGGATCCCACTTCCTCATCCAGGCAGTCTGTATAAAGATCACTCGGAGTACCGGGCAGCTCCGCCTGCACCGCCTGCAACCTGCAAACCGTCACAATTAAACCATCTCCTTAATCAGCCTGCAGAGGACCTGTTTTTTTCACTGAAATTTCCACTGCCTTCCAGGCTGAACAACCACGCACTAATCACTAACGCTGCTGAGTGCCGGAGCCGAGCCTTTTTCTTTCTGCTGACACTTCGTGCAGGAGAAACTACACGTGCAGATACAACGACCGCAGTTAGGAGGATAAGGATTGGAATGGATGTAACCCTGCGACAACTAACTGAGGTACTGAGAACGTCATGTATCGACGGGCTTCATCTAGTTACTCGTATCTAGTTACTCAACTAACTTTTACTTCTTACTCCGTACATGTACCTAGACAATTCAGGGGATCCATATCCTGTCTAGAGGGGATGTGGATCTTTACCTGCGTGGGCTGGAACGGGTTCACTGGACTCTGATGTCCGTTCTGCACAGAGAATTGTAGAACAAGTGGTTGGGTTTATATTTACAGAGATCACAGGCTATGGAGGCACTGAGAGAGGCCTGAGCACACAGACACAGACACAACCGGCAACACGTACACAAGAACCAAGCTAACCTCACGGAAAAATAAAAAAAGAAGAAACCACAACACCGCACATCGTACACCACCTAACCTCACGCTTCGTTAAACACCAACATGGGATTAGCATTAGCGTCCTCCACCGAGCTGCGCTAGTAACCAGTTAGCGTTTAACACTAGCTCAATACAAGTCCTGTACTGTGGAGCTGCAGTTCATCCAAGATACATACTCACACAACAAAAAAAAAAAAAAAAAACAAAAAAGCTTTTGGTACCGGGCCTCTTACTGTTTTGGTGTGGAATAGTCTTTTGCCACCACTCAGCTGTAATGTGTTACCTTACAGCATGACTAGCACATCTGGCCCTCACAGAGTGGTATGGTGAAGGTAACCACCATGGACCAGGTTCCCCCTCGTAAAAGCTCGCCCTCACACACGGAAGGTTCCTGGACATGATGGTAGGTTCTTGAAATACTCTGTTGCCTGATGATGTCGAGTACGCTGTTTTATGGTGACAGTGTGGAGAAGATCTGGAAGCCTTAAACCTTTAAACTTAAAACTCTTCCATCCATTCATCATGGTGGAGTGGGAGGGATACATGCGTGAGCTTGCAGGGGCTGCTGGGGGTGGAGGTCACAATAGTTCTCACTGGCCCCAAAGGAACCCTCTTAGTATTTCCCCCATTCCTTTCCACCAAAGTATTTCCATTCCAGCAGGTTTTTTTTACCAGATTTCATCATCAACATTCCATACACACACTCAGGAAGTCTCAAAAACGTTGGTAGCTTTCACTGGGGTTTATATAGTCAGTAAAGTGGTTCTATGTGTGTTCTAGATATGGAGACCCCCTGTTCCCAATCCCACCACTGTACAAGGACAGGGGTTCCCACCCCCATCACCAAATCACCACCAACCACACTGTACAGCTAGGACCCTGAACACTCTACTATCACTACAAACTACACCACAACTCTCCTCCAATACGCATAACAAACAAAAAAACGAAAACAATCTACATAACCAACAAAACCAACGAAACCTACACAGCG
Organism: Prochilodus magdalenae; assembly: GCA_024036415.1. NCBI lineage: Eukaryota > Metazoa > Chordata > Actinopteri > Characiformes > Prochilodontidae > Prochilodus > Prochilodus magdalenae. The sequence goes on from JAMWET010004699.1 coordinate 7,942, forward strand.
TATTTCACAGCTGATGCCCCCCAGCCTTACTGATCCAGCAGTCTTAGCCTTGTGCCGACTCGGTGATGAACCTACTATGAGCTGAATCTTCCTGTATGGGGGGGGTGGTGGGGGTAGCTTGAAGCGTCTGTCCTGGGCGGATATATCAGAGGGGAAGGGCGATAAGTAAAAGCCGAAACCCGCGCCGTCCCTAACAAAAGCCGAGGAAAACATACAACTAACGCACATGACTGCGTGAACCGACAGAATTATGGTGCAGCATATGTCTACGATTCGTGAGTTCAGCGATTCCTCAAGAACCGGTCGGAGGATGAACTCGACGACGAAAGGTCGGAAAACTAATGTTTTTCTACATGTAAAAACCTGAGAGAGTAAAACCCGCCGCGGGAGAATAGCTGGAGCCTGAGGTGGGTGACGCAGGTGACTGAGGGAGACAAAGAGAGAGAGAAACCATAACTATCTGACATACACCTCCTCATATCTCCACCCACTCTCCACTCCATCAGCTCCACTGACCGTACAGGACACTCTGTAGGTGTACAGGTCCAGACTGTAGTCCATCTGTTTCTCTGTATACTGTATTACCCTGTTCTTCAATGGTCCAGCTAGTACGCTCTCCCCTACAAGTGACCACCACAGAGTAGCAGGTATGATGTGTGATGGTTGGGTCATCATTCTCAAGCACTTGGCCAGGGTGCACACCTGTGACGTGGTGGTCGGTTGTGTTTAGTGGTGGGTGGTTGTTCTGTGTGTGAGTGGATCAGATCACAGCAGTGCTGCTGGACACCTCAGTTGTCCACGTACTGGACTGGGAAATCGTCCAATCAACAACAGCGTCCTGTGGGGCAGGGTCCCCTGTTGGGGCAGGCGTCCTGTGGGGCAGCGTCCTGTGGGGACGAAAGTCCTGTGCCCTATGTTCCACTGATCTGGTAGATCGGACTATAGGATAGACCAACACCTGTCCTGTGTCAGCAGCAGATGAAGCCTAGAGTCTTCTCTGACTTGTCTCATCACAAGGTGGAGCAGCAAGGTAGGAGTGTCTAATAGAGTGAGCGCTGAGCTTCGCTGGTTCAGCAGCTATCTGATGAAGCCAACACCTTCAGAGAACTGAAACAAGCCTCAGGCTGTCTTGGGCTCATTAGTTGTGGGGACAGACGTGTTGTCGTGTGTGTGGCGGGTAAGTCTGACTGACTGTACGTGCAGCAGCTCGGTGTACTTACAACTCGTACTTGGAGGGTTGTTTTTCCTTCCGAGGTTTTTCCCCTCCGCAATGACGTGCAGGAACCACACTGTGTACTCGGACACCAAAAAACCACACTGTGTACTTACTTTAACTCTACTTACTATCCTCCCCTTTTTCCCCTTTTTCCGATTTTCACCGTTCCTTCCTCCACTGGACCCACTGCCTTCCTGCCTGGCACAGATTCCTCTCCGCAGTTAACTGTTACCTGTCAGAACTCCACGCAGGTAGGAGGACTGGAGTAAATACACCTGGACGTGTAGGCAGCTGCAGTGACCCCACCCCACATGGCAAATCAGCCACGCCCCCAAAAATCCAGTACTAACAGCCCCTACTGGTAAATCTACAGACTTGTGATATATACAGTATGGAGCCGGGATATACAATGTCCACTAACACTAAGAGCCTCTTCCTGTGGGTGGGCTAGTCGGAGTCTGGAGTTATTTAAAGCTCGGCTCCACCCTCTGAAACTCACTTGAACCTAGCCACGTGAACGGGTGCTTTTGTCAATCCCTTCCATTTGCGTTCGTTTGTGAGCGTGTGGCTCAGAGTTTAGTCCCCCCCACAGACTGAGATTCGGGAAGGGGAGGGACTTTGGGCGTGTTCAGGTTCTACCATGTTAGATCTTAGGGTGTCTGTTGGCACTTAGAAAGGAACATGTGATGTTGGTGTGTCCTGGTCAAGTATAAATGTCTTGGACATCGTATAGGTCCTCTCACAACAGTACAGTTGGGGACGGCAGGCATCTACACGTGAACAATTTGTCACCTGGTCAGTGATTGGTGAGGCTTCGGGAGCTTGTCAGCTACCTTTGTGTTCGTTCAGGAAAGTTATTGTGGACGAATCTCTCTGTTGGGGGAACTTTATTTAAAATCAGTTTTAATAAGAATTTTAATGGGGTATAGGTCTGATTTCTCGGCAGAACGGCCTGAGAAATCGAGTGCCATTTGAAAAATCAGTAAATAAATCACTAAAATAATTAATTAATTAAATACAAAAGCATCGTCTGGGTCAGGATGGGCTTATTGGTCTATTTCTCTTCAAAGATAATTAAATATTAAACCAATAATTCTAATAAATGATCGCACTGCAACAAACTAAACACATCTGCCCTGTAGGGGGAAGGAGAATTCTAATAAGACACAATGATTAGCGCAACAATGAGGGTCTCGGGCAAACTGTGGGGGTGGATTTATGTGTCCGGCTCAGGCTAAGGGTCAGAGCGTGTGTAGGTGGGCAGTTACCTGGTATGAGCCGTGAAAGGGACTCAGAGAGACCCTCTTCAGGACGTCCTGCAGCTGCATGAGGCTCTAAAGACAAACACACAACATCACACATGAGACTGAACAGCTACAACTCAAACGGGCCTTCTCTCATCACAGGGTCATCACAGGGTCACCTAGGGGCACCTGCTGTGGCATGACCTGGGTGATACCTTACTACGACTGAGCTTCATTAACCTGAACACTAGCTTTGGACCATATGTCCTCTGAGCTTGTATCAGCAGACGTCTGACCCGTCTCGAGATGTCTCTCCTCCATAATGCTACACGAACCTTACGGGCGCTGTCGACCCCTCTACCTGTTTCACACCTGTGCTGCTTCCACAGCTAAATCCATGTGGCCTTTTTGTAAGACCCATCAGAACAAGCTCTGTGTGGGACACATGTGACACTCTACTAAACGACTCTTTAGTGGTAAGGACATTTAAGAACAGCGAGAGGAACTCCGCTGGTGATATCATATTCAGCTGAGTGGTTCCTAGTGATAAATGTCGAGGAAAAGCAGGTTCCTCGGAGTAGGTTGCCAAGTTGTGGTTAAGCGTAACCAGACGTCCCCTCTAAAAATCTCCCTCACAGAGAAGTTTCCTACAGGGAGGTGGTTCTGAATACTAGCTGGCCTGAGACTAGCGATGTGCTATGACTAGTGTGGAAGGAAGAGATCTCAGCCTTAAACTCCATCCAGGGTGGAGGGATTACATGCTGCAGGGCGCTGTGAGGTTCAAAATAGTCCCCCAAAGGAACCTTTTAGTGTTTCCAGGTTTTCCAGATTGCTTCTATCCACCATACATTCCATACACACTTCAGAAGAACGTGTAGGTTTCACCAGTTGTGGTTAGGATTGGTTCTAGTACAGTGTTCTATCGTGTAGTGTTCCTATAGATCTGGAGAACCTCTGGAGCTTCCCATCGCCCCCACGCACTGTGTAAAGGACAGTGGGACCAGTGTTCCCTCTGCTTTTGATGGTCCATGGTACTCGCTCGTTACTTCTTTCAACCGGTACTTCGGTCTCTTAGGCTGAGGTCTTTCTCCAATGGGACATCGACTCCACTGTAGCGGTCAAATACGATTCGGAACTCTCCTGCACCAAGCCTCCTACCTGGAACACAAGGGCTGGTTAATTATGAGCCCGGGCGTAAATCTAGACAACCAACAAGTCCTGCACCGCGCCCTCCCCTCCTGGGGCACGCCTTTACCAATGGTGTCCTGCGTGGCGGCGGCTGTGCGAGTGTTGTATAACAGCTGTTTGTTCAGTGTGGTCCTGACTAGTAAAGAACGAATCGTGAACTCGGTCGCGTTGCACTCACATATGGATACACTCGCGGTCACGGGATTAGTCCGACAATTCACTCACCCAACTCGTATTTCCACCAGCCAATCGCGTCAGGTCCTTGCGAGGATGCTTGATGTGTTCTTCCTTCCCATCTGTACTCGGACTGATCCCACCCCTCCACTGGCTGTCCCACAGCCGTCTACGTGATGATTGGCTGGGACATCACATTCCCGAGCAGGGCGGGTGGAGGCCTCCAATGAGGGAGATGGGTCTGAACTGAGGTGGGAGTCAGAAATGAGCAGCTCAGGTCTGACAGGGTCCAGGACTGACTCGCCTAAACGAAAGTATGCGGTAAAAACCTCGAGCCTGGCCGGGTCGAGGCCTCTCTGAGAGCGCTGGACTGAACTGAGGTGGGGAGTCACAATTGGAAGCTCAGCGACAGGGTCCGGACTGGACTCTCCTAAACGAAAGTATGCGGACTGCCAGTCCGGGCCTCTCTGGAGGCGCTACAGTGCGGAGTCAGCAGACACGGAAATGGGTCTAATCCCGTGCCTGGGCTAGCTGCGCTTGTCTACATGCGCAGGTGTACGTCTAGGCTTTACGCAGCCTACGCCTTACCCTCAGAGCGTAGAGCCACCAGCCTAAAAACATCAGCTCATGACCTGGGCAACTGCCGCGTGAGCTCGCGCCGTACATCACTGGGCCAGCTGTGTTCTACCGGAGGACTGCAGGTCCTGATGGGGCATAACCTACAGACCAGCTGCTCCAGACCTCTGCACCGTCAGAGAGAACTCTTGAGAGACTCCAGCCTGTCAAAGCCGGTGACTGATGCCCTTCCAGCCCGGTTGGTCCACCAGTAGCTCTCCCGGTGGGATGGGTGGATATTGGAAACAGCTGCATTTGTCCCACCCTGAGATTTTCCTGGGGGAAAGTGGAGCCTGTGTTGGTGTGCTGGGCCTGTGTTGGTGTTTGTTGAGGTGCCTGTCTAAAAATTGAGAGACTCATGTCTCATCCCGGTCTTCTCGGCTGCCAGCACGATGACGGACAGTAGTCCAATGTCCCCGTCTGTCCGCTTCACTGGGAGTGAGGATCAGACCCTGGTTACACTTAAAGACCTTCAGTCTGTTTGTTTGGTGCTGCGTTTGGTGGAGCGGCATCTCCAACATCAGCTCAGACTCGCCTGAGTCCCGGCTCCTGCATGAGGTGGAGACACTCCACCTTCTCCTCTCGCTTTTCCACAGTGTGTCCATGTTGGGAGAAGCAGGAAGGAAGTCACGTCTGAATATTCGCCACTATCACACACTACAAACAAACAAACAAACAAACAAACAATCAATCAATCAATCAATCAATCAATCAATCAATCAATCCCAGGACACAACGTTACTGAGGGGTGGGCTTCAATTCATAGTAACCAACATGTCCCCTTCAGTGTCAGACTCCCTCCTCCACCCTTGCTCTCTGAGGCCCTCTACTGTTTGTATGTAGAACTGACAGGTCTGTAGAGGAAGCCTTGAACTCTGCTCTGCACTCAGGTAGAACTGAGCAGCTGGCTGTACCTGTAATTAACTCTGACGTTCTTTACTAGTCCGTGTGTACGTACACTCGGTGCTCATTTAAACGGTTCTATACAGCACTAACACGGTTCTGCGTCGACTGTAACAGACAAGATAAAAACCTGACATATTTACAACAAAATAAAATATTAAATATTACTGATACCACTTTGATGTGTGTCCTGCTAATGCTTCAGTACGTGAACTCGCCTCAGGCTAGTTATCAGCTCCTTGTCATCCGGGCTGCCAGCATGCACAGCTGATGTTTTCAGAGAAAGCTGATGATTCACTGGCACGTTAGTACTGGCGATAATGTGTTATTGACTTTAAAAGTGGCCTGATAAATCTCTCATTAATCACGGTACACTAAGAGAAGTTTACCCGAGAGCCCTGTGAGCATACCACTACATACAAACACATATACACGCTATACAATCAGACGTTACTCCTGACTGGAGACCCAGCTGACAGTGATGGTGTAGTGGAATATTAATCTGTAATCTGGTATCTGGTAATCTGTATTCTGTAGACTGAGATTTCCTGAATGCAGCAGACAAACACAAAGTGTGAGGAAGGCAAACCAGTCATCACTTCAGCCCCAAAGCGGATTCTCAACTCAGAGTTTACGTAGCGCTAGAGTTCACTTCGCAGCTCCCGTAACTTCATGTTTATTCAGTCAGAAGTGAGCACTGCGCAGACTGTTGTTAGCGTTAGACTTCAAAGATAAGGACTAGGGAACTGAGGGTGAAGCTGTGCTGGCCCTGCCAAAGGTAAGTAGAGTTTCAGCTGCCAGACAGAAGGAATTAGTTTTTAATGATGAAAAATGGCTGTCACGTTTCTGTTCGCCTGCCACACCTTCTCGAATACAGGTGGTACAGTGTTTACTCACGAGACCGCTCAGTCCACACAAGCCCCAGACAGAGGTACGCTATGAGGAATCGGCTGGACCGGTGAAGAAAACTATAACGTATTTTACCATCTATATAATCTTTCTGATGTGGATTTACCTGAAGGCAGCTCAGCTCACCTTTCCCTGAGGTGAGTATGATGGGTTTCTACAAACTTCTAGAACTTCCACCGTGCACTGTGGTATCATGAAGTGTTTTCGAGTTACGCAGACTGACCATATTTATTATCAGTACCTTGTTCATGATCTGGTGCCGGTCTTCCACTGCTTCCAACAGCTTTTTTTAATTCCATGAATCCATTGTGGAATACATGAATGTATTAACAGAAAGTGATCACTGCGAAGTGTAGTGTCTTTTTGAATGACGTGTGGGGCTGTTTCTGTATCTGTTCATATTCAGTAATACCGTTTCCCTGAATGAGCTCATTTTGAACTTGACACAACCAACAAATAAAAAACCAACCAGCTTGTTATCAGCGCACAGCCAGCATCCAAGACGGTACTGGGAAGTGGGGTCTGTAGTAAAAGAGTCCGGGTGCTAAACTGATCCTGCGTGTGGTTCAGATGACCCGTTACCCACTAAAAACACTTGGAGCATTATGGAAGGAGAAACAGAACTCCGAAGTGTGGAGCAGCTGGATTTTGACTTCAAGTAGTAATGGGAACCTTTCCCTTTCAGAACTCCAGCACTCGTCTCCTCAGTTCCCAAACACTTACAGAGTGCTATTAATAGCAGAGCTGGTCACAGAGCTCCACATCCACCCACATTAAGTTTACTGACACGTGCTGCTGCATCACATTAGCCTTCTTATCAGCACAGTCTTATCAAGGTGACTGATGGGTTTCTGCTGTGAGATGTAAAACAAACTCACCTGAAAGAATTTCACTTTGTTATTGCTGTGCAGTAATGTTTCCAATACCATCATGGTGCTGACCAATACACATCCTGAAAAGGAAATCAAACGAGATGAATAAATAGTACAAATAGAGCAAACAGTGTTTATTCTCTTTCTAACGGTGCTTTAACATCTACACAAAGTATCAGCAGGAGCCTCAGACCAAGGTCTCAGTCCAAGGGGGTCTCAGTCAGGGTCAAACTGTATCATGTTCTTTCAGATGGTTTGGACTTTGGGACTGATTATAGGAAGCTGGGGCAGATTATCATCACCCATTAAACAACAGAAGAAGAAAGAGAAAGAGAGAGAAGTAAGATTAGCTGTGAGAGAGAGGTCAGCGGTCAACCTGAAAAAGGCTGAGAGAGAGGATATAACAGAGATATTATAAATTCACTGATGATACCTGAAGATAAAGGAGCTGAGGCAGTACAGCAGAGCTTATACCTTTATACTGTCTCTCTGGAATTTCGGTGCTCAGAAAGGAGATGAGCTGAGCAGGTACTTCTCTAGAGTTCGATCAGATTCACTGGTACTGATACTGGAGCTAACAGGAGGCCTAGCTCTGAGCGCTGATGTGTTCGCTTCAGGTTTCATGTCACCAGGAAAGACCGCACTACACTGGTATGTGATGTCATCAAAAAAAATGTGATGTTTTTATTTTCCTTTATATAAACTGATTTTCTGTGAAGCTGCTTTGAGACTACGTTGGTTGTAAAAAGCGCTATACAAATAAACACTGATTGATTGATTTTGTTGACTCTAATCATTTATCTTGCTGTCTGAACTAAATGCACGGTGATCATCATTAGTTTGAGAAATTGCAGCAAGAAGTCACCATCACCCATCAGTCTGTGGGACTGTAATCTTACCTCTCAGGTTACGACAGCGTTTTCACCATGTCTGGTTTATGGAAGACGGACCCCAGAGGAGAGACCTTACAGGGGTTAACATGATCGACATGGTGCACTCAGGCGAGACTGAAGTCGCTTAGAAACGGCAATATAAACTGCATTACCCACCTTCTAATGGACAACCGATCCCGCCCAAATAGGGCGTGCACCATCAACCAACAGAAACTGCACTTACCGAGATATACAGCAATGTACAGGGTCTGGAGTAACAGGCTGCTAATCTCTCTCAACTCCACAGGAAGAACTACAGACACACCATTCCTGAAAATGGAACCAACTAATCACAGAAGAGCTGACAGTGACGGTAGTGATGATAGTACTGACTCAAATCACAGCATTGAACAACCTCCCAAAATGGAGCGCAGTGAGATATTTCCTCTTTATTTAATCAGAATTATATTAATCATTTATGATAATGAACTTTAACTGATGTCACTACACTGTCTTTAACAGGAGTCGAACTGGCTGCTCTCATTCAGAACATACGACTATACATCCAACACTTTGACTACAGCAGTGCTGAACTCCAAGCCCTGATCCGTAAGCTAAATACAATAACTCATGATCTGGAGACCACTCACCGGAACGCCACCATTGGAAGCCTGTCTGGGGGGGTGATTGGGGCAGCTGGAGGGATCACCTCCATTGTGGGACTGGTCCTGGCCCCATTTACTCTGGGTGCATCTTTGATCGTAACAGGAGTTGGTGTTGGAGTTGCAGTTGCTGGTGGTGTAACAGGAGCCGCATCCAACATCACAGACATGGTTAAACAGACAACCTCCCGACAGGAAATAGATGAAATTCTGAGAACATTCCAGAATAAAATTTCCCCCATGATCAAATGCCTGGAAGTTATAGAACCTGAGCTGGAGGAGATTCAAAGAGCTGAGCTACAAGACTCCTGCAGGCAGAAAGTGCAAGCTTGATTCGGAATAGCGAGAGGAGCAGGACATGCAGCCGAACTTGTACGGATGGTGAGGTTTGCCCAAATTGGCAGGGTGGCAGCACAGGTATCTAGAACAGTGAGAGTAGCTGGAACACTGACAGGAGTGGTGTCTGGGTTCTTTATCGCACTAGACATTTTCTTTATTGCCAAAGACGTCAAAGAACTGCTGGAAATAGATAAGGAGAGGAAAGACAGGAGTGAGACATCAAAAATAGTCAAGTTCATTCAGGAAATGAAAAACACCAGTGAACATCTTCAACAGACCCTGAATGAATTCAGCACAGTGAGGAGGGATTTTCAGACGGTGCTGGACGCTGATTTACAGTAAAGCTCTTTAACGGAATTCACTACACGCGCACATGTGACTGTATACGGGTGCTCCTATACCAGCTCTGGTCCTTCTTTATTTCAACTTTCAAAGTCACATAACCTTTAGCGGAGTGTCAGGGTCAGACCAATCAGGACAGGCTTAAACGTTTATTTAGAAAAGGGCAGAGACAAAACAGGCAGGAAGTCAGGAACCCGCAAACAGTCAAAAACCAGAGCAAGGGATCCGAAAAAAACGGGCTGAGCAGGTACTGAAAACCAGAGACGTTACTTCGCCAGGAGCCGACCACCAGAACAGCTTATAAAGAGCTAGCACCAGGTGAAATCCACCAGAACGGCGAGGCTGCTCTGGGACTGGCTGCCGGCTGCGAGCGCAAGGTCATGTGGTAATCCGAGGGGTTCTGGGAAGTGGAGTTCACGGGCAGTGTAGCCCGCGCAGGGCTTGACAGGCGCGTGACAGAGCTTCAGACTGAGTATCAAACGTTGAGATTTAAACTGCAGCTTTGTGGAAAAGTTAAGTTAAACGTTTCTTAACATGGTTGGAATCATCACTGAATCTCAGACTTAAGCTCAATGGATTTTTTTAAATGTATTTTTTTCTGTAAATATAATTTTTACGTATCCTGCCTTCAAAATTTGTATTCAGTTCTAATTTTGAGTTTGTATGGATAAGGATTCACTGCAGATAGAATTAGCTATTAGGTACCTCTGGATCTTATTTGGAATTTTATTTATTTTCTCTGAACTTTATTTCTTATTTGAGATTTGAGAGAATGCTTTGCTGTAAGTGAGTAAATAAAAACAAAAACAGAAAAGGAAATTGTAATTGCTGTGGAGAACACTGTACATATTTTCCTTCATATCAAAGAAACCATACACATATACTATCCTACACTGATTGTAACACTCTGTTCTCAAATACTCATGTTTTTGATGTGTTTAGTTGTAGAGAAACTTTGGTGCAGTGTGAAGCATCATACATGTGTAATAATGTATAATAAATAAGTAATAAATAAATGATTCCACATGTACTCATCCATGATTCCTGGTCTTCCCCTGAAATTAAACGTCTCTTCAGATTAGATGGAAATGTAAAAATCCCACTCCTCAATGTTTAACCCGAGTCAGCACCATGGCTGGACTATACGGATCATTGTGACTGAATCATTTCAATTAAATCTGGTCTGGAACAAACTGCCCTAACAATCACTGTGACAAACTTATTAAACCAGTAGAATCATGTGGTCTGTTGCTTGTTTAGAATGGTACCCTGCAGCCACAGCGCCCCCATGTGGATATGACTGAACACTCCTGGTTCTCACTCACCACTGTCCAGCTCCATTCCCTCATTTCAATAACAGCTCTGATCATAACGATACATAAACCATCAGGCAGAACTACCGATCATCATCAGACCACGCTCTGGGGCACACTGAACACCGCTGAGCAGGATTCTGGATTCCTTGATTTTGGAATAAAGGGAAAAGGTAAAGATCCAAGTTCTAGTGCTCGGTACGTTACTATAACCAGCTCTGGAGAACAAACATACACTCCACAATCGGCCTTCAAAGGATTTAGAAGCTTCAGATGTTGGTGGGATGTGCCTGAGGGAACAGCAAAAAGGAGAAGTGAAACCTCTGAAACCAGCAAAAACAAAACCAAAGACCTGAAACTAGAGGATGCCGTTTTCAGGGGCACATAGAGAAGTTAAGCATCAGCCACCCACGAAGCTGCAGCATGGTTATCGGCAGGGCCTGCGAGCTTCATCAGAGGTAATGAAAAAACATTCACTCTGATTGGCTGACTTTCAGTCTTTATGTACCTTTCAGCTGTCAGATTCCACCTCATGTCTTCTTCACTGCGGGGAATGTGTTGGATGTGAAGACCGGACTCCTGTTTATAGGGAAATGTCGTATCAGGCTGGTATGTTCTCAGTTTATTTGTGGCTTTGAAGACGAGTAGACGAGTAGAAACCAACATTCACACTGTAACGGCACGTTTCGGTCAGGATGTATCCACACACGTTAAAGAGCTGGAAAGTGTGTAGCTGCGATTGCTAAGCAGTGGCCTGAAGAAAGCATGGTGGATCTAGAGACGGTCTCCATCCCTTACTTGTCTCTACCACTGTCTTTACAGTAAAGGGAATAAATAAAGAGGGAAAATCACCATACAATGTCCGAACAACCCTCAGCTCTGTGGGTATGCGTGGTCTCCTGACTCGTGGGTGAGCTAACGGTCGCTCCTAGATGCTTAACCAACAGTAAGACCTGAGCAGGGCTCGTATTAACTATGTCACTTCATACACCTGCTAGTAATGGGCATGGACGGAACACTGTAACTCACCGACCCGGAGAAAACGCTGCATGGCTTGGCGGGGGGGGTTTCCTTGCATCCAGTTTGTCCAGACTGAAGTTTGTTGATCTGACTCGTTTGCATACGACAGCAGTTTCCAGTTTCACCATAAACCCAACCACAAATGCAACACCTGTAGACCTTATAAAGGAGACTTCCACTTTTACCCAAATGAAGAGCACAGACATTAAACAAATATCACCAGCACAGTTTTAAAACCTTATCAGTCAAGCAGGAGAAAGCAATGCGGGACATTGGCTATGCAGGTTCAGCAACTGGTTCAGCTGGTTACATGCTGAATTATCGAATAACTAAACCGTCGGTTTAAATAATAATGTATATTTTTTAAATTACAATTGTTTTTTTTTTTTAATAGCTTGAACCAATTCTAAAACTGGCACATACACTCAAAGCCTGATACCCTGGAACACCCTAGGATTAGCTACTGCAATAGCTACAGTACACTTTACTCCCCAGCTGATCCAACGCCTGCACCTCTGCATGACGCCTGACTCCACCCCCACCACACACCGAACCCCCACCACGTCATTTGTGGACTGGTACCGAAGAGGTTACACAAATAGTCTATTTTCATCAAACCTGGTGGTAAAGTTTACCATGGTCCAAGAACAAGCACACCATTCTGGAGGGGACACAAATCACAGGGCTGATCCGATTTAGTTTCACTTTCACTTTCACTAATGTTGCTAGACGCTGCAGAATCTGGCCTTGGTGGAAGTTTGGACTCTCTGAGCACCCATCCCCCAGTTAAACCCAATACAATTTACTGAGACACACACTATACCAGGACACTACCCTACAGTCTAGCCTGTTAGCCTACCCTAACATTCCAGGAGCAGAATATCACCGCGCGTTTACGTTTATTTTAAAGCTGATCTACACAGTCTATGTGCCGGACTGCGATATCTAACAGGCGTACGTTAGCAGGCCTGATTTAAGGCAACATTAGCTCAGGCTGCAAACTAGATAACAGCAATGCCTCTGCCGAAAGAGTCAGGGTGCTAAACTGCAGTCCAGACGGGTCACCCACTGAAAAACATTTTTTTATTTAATTAAAAAATAATTACAATATTTTTTTTAATTCTGTTTAGTCTTTAATGTTGTGTTTCTACTTTAAATGTCTCACATTTATCATCCCACTAGCACTGTTTATTTAGGGCTCTGTGTATTATAATAAATTATACAAAATTAGCTGCTTCAAAATATGACATCAGAATGCAAGAAAATATTTTTAGCTCAGGCTGATGACAGGCTGCTTGTGTTGCTTTCCCTCTACTCTGCTGTGCACGTTTTTGCCCCCCCTCCCCTAATGTTAATAGCCCGCACAACGAAGTTGTTCTGGTGCCAGGGTGACATTCAGAAAGATCATAGAATGAGATTTGATTCACGAGAGGCGACTTCAAATTTGCCTGAACCTGTTCTTTTTCTGATGAAGGTGGTTGTAAAAGGTGGAGCCACAGTGCTGTTCGGTCTGGCCTTCAGACATGTAGGTGTTGTTAGGCTAGAGCCGGCGTGTTCCGACTCCGGCTAAGATGCTGAAACAGATGAGGAGGACAAGTGTGGCCATTGAAGACCGAAGATGACCCCAGACCAAAGACAGTGAGGACCAAACCCCAGGTAATACGGATATTAGGATTATTGAGTTCCTATATAAATATATATGCAGTGGATTTAATAGTTTGCCTTCATCTGAGCCACAATGGAACACTGTGAAGCTGCTTAATATTATCACAGCTAATCATTAAATGTTTGTATTTGGAATTTACTGTTGGGATCTGGAGCCGTTCTACATTATAGGATTAGGATTAAAGAGGTAATGTGATAAAGGACGACACTAGAGGAATATTTACATATAAACAAACTCACCTACATCACCTGTTACTGACTCGCGAGTCACCTGGAGATTAGGAAATGCGCTACATAAATAAAGCTCATTATTATTTATCATTTGTGTTTCAGAAACTAAACATGCTGACTTTCCTGGAGCTGCTGCTGGCTTTGATAATGGTGGTTCTGTCAGCACTGGTCTGGAGAAAGAGAGAGCTAACTCAGACCAGGAACACTCACTCCTGTACAGGTAACCCAGGATGTTATCCAGATCATGTGGGATGAATTAATGAGCGTTTCCTTCGGGATCTCTCCTGCCGGGTTTTTTTTACCGAGTTAGGACTAATCTGTTCTTATATTATGGTATAAGTTGCTTGTTTTCTTTTTAAATGTGTAATAAAACCTATAAACCAATAAACTAAGAGAAGCTGGTGCAAGTTTAGTAGAGACATCTTCAAGTGGAGGATATAAATACGATGACTGGCTGGGCGCTGATGGAGTCTTACTCTAGTTTTGAGAACTCACGTCTTGAACTTTCAGGAGTACTGGAGTTCCGGCATTCGTTGCGCCACAGTGCAAACACTTGACTGCTTTCGGTTTTGCCTGCCAACTTTTACACAAAGGAATTGATAACAGCATGCCACCCTGCTGATGTAGCTCAGGTGCTGGACTGAGTTGCTCCCATTTCTTGAAAATCTGTTGCTAGGTTTTTGCATAAAGTCCTTAGTTAACACTAGTTAGGTTTAAATCCAGTTACACCACTAATCCAGGTGTTGTGTCTTAACTAGTAACAGCTAACCAATGGGCACATGACTGAGGTAAACATTGCTGGACAACAACAAAGTTATAACCTGTCTGTCAACATGCTACCTGTATGTAGGCATGCCCATCTCCTCAGCGGTGTCCTAGCTTTAATGCAGGGATGCACCGAAATGAACAAGTTTGGCCGAAACTGAAACGGAACAAAAACAAACCCCTTTTTCACCTCTGAATAAATTTAATAGGCCAAACGTGTGTTTGTCTTGGCTTTCAAAGAAAATCTATTACTAACCTGCAGTTTAAACACCGAGCATTTTAACATTCCAGCAGACTATTTTCATCCAATCATCACGTTCCAAGAACAAGCACACTATTTTGGAGGGGACACAAATCACAGGGCTGATCCGATTTAGTTTCACTTTCACTAATGTTGCTAGACGCTGCAGAATCTGGCCTTGGTGGAGGTTTGGGCTCTCTGAGCACCCATCCCCCAGTTAAGCCCAATACAATTTACTGAGACACACACTAAAACAGGACACTACCTTACAGTCTAGCCTGTGTTTACGTTTTATTTTAATGCTGATCTACACAGTTTATGTGCCAGACTACAATATCAAACAGGCTTACATCAGCAGGCCTGATTTAAGGTAACATTAGCTCGGGCTGCTTACTAGATAACGGCAATGCCTCTGTAAACATGTGCCTTGGCTTTCAAAGAAAAAACTATTACTAACCTGCAGATTAAACACTGAGCATTTTAACGTCCCAGCAGACACACCAACACAACACAATATGACTCAAATATATAAGGAATAATAAACATCCCAGCCGACATGCTGCACTCACTGAGAGCGCCTCACTCCACGCTGGTCATGATTTGTGTTCCTTTAAGGAGGATTGGGGCACGAGAGAGAGAGTCTGCCTCAATGTTTACTCTGTCTGGCGCTCTGTTTGGCTCGAATGCTTGAAGTAATAATGATACCAGTAATAACGATACCATGCTTTAAACCAGGCTATTCAATTATACAGTTACTCATTTTGGCCAGTGGTTACAGACCACCTGTGCACTGACTGAATCATACCTACAGGCTTGATGATCCCGTTCTTTAGGGTTGGGGGTTTACTGCTTTGCTGCTGAGCTGGACATTTCCACTTTACAACAGCGGCAAGCCATCTCTTCAGTCACGAAGGACAGTCTCCTAGTTGGCAGTGTAGCGAGCACTTACATGCAAGGTGAAATCTCTCTGCTGGTGACCGGATGAAAATCCAACAACACACCTGGAAACAACAGAATATGAAAAATGTATTTATTTATTCAATAAATTAAACAAGACAGAAGTGTCACATCAGTCCACCCTGTATATTTACAGCGCAAGTCCAAAGTCCATATACACATGTTTAATGTCGGTCTGTTCCACTAGCTTATTAAGTCTCCTACTGTAATTTTTTTTTAAGTGTCACTGTTCCCTGAGCTGGAGAGTACACACAGCACTGATTCCCATATCCCCAGAGTAATACTCTTAATTCTGTCCTGCAGGTGCTTCTGCGCTCACACGCAACCCAGACACAACATCTATGCAACTCCATCTGTCTGAAGCCAACAGGAAGCTAACAGAGGAACAACATCAACCAGATTTCCTGAACGTGGTTTCGAGTTCAGAGCAGGCACCTCTACTTCAGAGTCCCGCCCCTAATCCTGGTGGACACTACCTGAACGCTGACCATGGGAGCAGTGTAACAGCTATTCATTTCAGTAGCAACACTTTCTCAGGCCCCGTAAACATCAGTGTCAACCCCTCCACTTCTAGTGCTGCCGACAGCGGTAGGCTACTACACCTCTAACACAAAAACACCGATACCTGATATTACAACTACATCGTCTGAACCAGGGGCATGGGAACCGGGAATAAGGGAGGGCGTCTGTGTAAATTAGCCATGGGGGGTAATTATATGGAAACATATTTTTGCTAACATTATACCGAGTTTCACACTCTCCTTTTGAACTTGGTCTCAAGTACACTCGATTTTCTATAAACGGAGTTTAATATTTTAAACCTTCTTTTCACCAAACAGACAGTTCTGAAATACCGAAATTCTTGGAGGGTCACAAAATAAAGATGAAGAAGAAAACGGAGCGCATCTTCGAAGGTAAAAAGGACAACACCACAGAGCTGAAGAAGGTGTACACCCAGCTCTTCATCACAGAGGGAAAACTTAAAGAAGTCAATAACGAACGTGAGATGCTGAAAATTCACAAAGACTTCAGAACGAAAAAATCCCAGGACACTCCAATCAACTGCAATGACATCTTCAATCAAATAAACAAAGAGAATAAGGTGGTGCTGACCAAAGGCATTGCGGGAATTGGGAAAACGGTCTCGGTCCATAAGTTCATTCTGGATTGGGTAGAGGGAGAAGCCAACCAGGACATACACTGCATCTTCTTTCTTCCATTCCGAGAGATGAATTTAGTGAAACCTGGAGAGTACAGTCTTCATCAGCTACTTCTGGAATTCCACCCCGAAATGGAAAAACTGAGGGAAACTAAATTTTATGAAGACTACAAGCTTGCATTCATCTTTGACGGGCTGGATGAAAGTCGACTCCCGCTGGATTTCGATAGCATCATTGTAAGTAGCGTAAAAACAAAAGCAACTGTGGATGTCCTGATTACAAACCTCATTCGAGGAAACCTGCTTCCTTCTGCTCTAATCTGGATCACCTCCCGACCGGCAGCAGCCAATCAAGTCCCGTCCCAGTATGTGAGCTTGTTCACAGAGGTGAGAGGGTTCACCGATAGACAGAAGGAGGAGTACTTCAGAAAGAGAATACCAGATAAGACTGAAGCCTCCAAAATCATCTCCCACATTAAGACCTCTCGTAGCCTTTACATAATGTGCCACATTCCCGTCTTCTGTTGGATCACTGCCACCGTGCTTCAGGCAATGCTGGTGGAAAACCAGGGAGAGGACATTCCCACCACGCTGACTGAAATGTACATCCACTTTCTGCTCATTCAGATGAACATGAAGAACCAGAAATATGAGAGAGAAGAAAAGCGAGACCTGAAGAAGCTCCTCGAAGACAACAAGGACGTGATCTTGAAACTGGCCAAGCTGGCGTTTATACAACTAACACAGACGCACATAATGTTCTATGAACACGACCTAACCGAGTGTCACATTGATGTCAGGAAAGACGTGGAGTACAGTGGGATGTTTGCGGAGATCTTTAAGCAGCAGTCTGTACTTCATGAGGAGAAGGTCTACTGCTTTATTCATTTGAGTGTTCAAGAGTTCCTTGCTGCTCTCCATGTGTTCAGCTGCTACCTGCTGAAGGACATGGACCAACTGAAACTTCTCATGGATGAGTGCCCACCTGAAAACGTCCAGTTGGAACTTTTACTGAAGAAGACCATCGACAAAGCTACGCAGAGTGAGAACGGCCATTTAGATCTGTTCCTGCGTTTCCTGCTGGGCATCTCGCATGAGTCTAATCAGAAACTCCTGCAAGGCCTGCTGGGACCTGCAGAGAACACCAGAAAGAGCATTAGTAAAACCATCCAGCACATAAAACAAATGCAGAATAAGGGTCCTGACCTATCACCGGAAATCTCCATCAACCACTTCTTCTGCCTGCTGGAACTCAAAGACAGGTCACTGTATAACCAAATCAAGAGATACTTGAACGTAGAGGCATTCCCCGAGAGAGAACTCTCTTTATCAAACTGCTCGGCTCTGGCCTACATGCTCCTGATGTCTGAGGAAGTGCTGGAGGAGTTCAACCCAAAGAAATACAACAAATCCAACGACGCCTGCTGAAGACTGGTTCCAGCTGTGAGGTGCTGCAGGAAAGCTGTGTGAGTCCCAACATGCATTTCACTGTTGTTTGAAGAAGATGGAGAGACATACAGCCGAGCAGCCAGGAAGTGAGGCTTTGATTGATTACTGCAAACCCAGCTCAACAAGCACTCTATTAAACTAACATCAGTGTATCCAGGATCCACCCAGGTAAAGCCTCTTACTGTGGGGAACCTTAAAGCCAGGTGTAACTCCTCACCTTTGGCCCTTTGGCACCCCCTTGAGGCTGCCTTCGTACATAGCATGCCTACCAACACACAGTTTATTCATGTATAAGTCTATTACAAAAATAATAAAGGTACACTCACATAATGTCCAAGACTTTGTATAGGGCTCTCAGTTATTAAATACTGCTTAGTTATAACGGTTTTAACAAAACTCATGTCTTGCTTCTACACAGTATACGTGCAGTTGGATGTCCGTTTTGATTTAAATTTAATTTGATTGGTTTTAAATTTCTAAACCCAAAATCAAAAACGGCCAAGGCGATATTTTGAAACCTGCAAGCTCACATATAAAACATTTTTTATATTATGTTAAATTAAAACTGCTGAATTTCAGGTTTTCCATTTTCAGTAGCCTCAGAGTCCTGTCGTTACAGGTTTGCGGGCTGTGAGCTCAGTGAAAACTGCTGGGAAACCGTATCTGCAGCTCTGCAGGCTGAAAACTCCCCTCTGAAAGAGTTGGACTTGAGTGATAATTACTGGCTTGAGCAAGGAGCAAAGCTGCTTTCTGAAGGACTAAAGAGTTCGCACTGTAAACTGGAAATACTTAGGTTAGTACTTTCTTTGTCACAAATAACAATCAGAAATATTATTTAAATCAGACATGAGCATATAACAACGTCCATCACTGTTTTCAGGTTGGTCAGATGTCATTTTACTGATGTCAGCTGCAGAGAACTAGCTTCTGCCATCAACTCGAAACTACACCAACTAAAAGAGCTGGATCTCAGTAATAATGACCTTCGGGATTCTGGAATTAAACAGCTGTTATTGAACCCGGAGAGCTGTAGACTGGAAGTTCTGAGGAAAGTACAAATGTTTTAAATAAAGGTTGCCCTAGTACCACGATATACATCTTAAATAACACAGGATGAGTCCAAACATACACAATGCTTTATGGTTTATCTTGTTAGTTTGGTTTACCTCGTTGGCTATTACTGTATGTAGCATTTTAACCGTCACTCAAGACTCCAGTACAGAAACTGATAAAATGAGTGCCTCTCTTCGGTTTTATTTTGGAATCCCTTTTTTTACTAATTACGTTATGCGTAGAGTGTTCCTTAGTAACTAAACAAAGAAAATAAAAGCCAAAAAATATATTAATAAATGAACAATGCGTTAGAAGTTAGAGAGATAGATATACAAATGTGTACATGTCATTGATCTCCAAGGCAGCATTATTACAGGGGAGGGCAAAAACCTAATTTAGTTTCATTACATGTCAAAGGAACCAGTTTTATTCCAATCAGTTTTAGACCTTTCTTTCTGGTCCATTCATCATGAATACTCACGGTATTTCAAACGGTAGCTGCTGTATTCAAATGATGCATAAGTGTAAAAATTATGCATCTGCATTTTGATTTGGACGATATACGAGGTCTGAGGAGACAGTAAAGCATGACTTACAGTATATTATATATATATTAATATTATAAAATATTATAGGACAATATTAACATTTCTAGGCGTTATGCATTACCATTCAAGGATTATACTGTAATGTAGTAAGTGCGGTGTCCACTGCTGCTAAAAGTGCTGCAGCTCTGGGAGAAAAAAAGGTTTTTGTTAGGCTTTGGTGGCCTAAGTGTTGTATTACAGGGTCAGCTGTATTTTTGAGCTTCATCACTATGCTATTCATGACACAGTTGTTCAGGACAAAATACATCAGCATATCACCACTGTGCACCAATAGTGGGCAAAAGGACTGAAATGATTTTAATTGTATTACAGGTTGAACTGGTGTAACCTTACTGAAGAGAGCAGCCAGTCCTTTTCCTCAATACTGAGAACCAGTTCTTTGAAGGAGCTTGACCTGAGTAACAATGACCTGCAGGATTCAGGAGCTAAACTGCTTTCTGCTGGCCTGGAGAACGAGCATTGTAAACTGGAGACTCTGAGGTGGAACTTTACATTCATAGTCCAGAGTTAACAGCCAAGACTAGGAATTCATGCAGACACAAGTGAATGATATAAAAGTCAGAGAGTTAGAATGCTAGAGAGGTCACTATGTTTCTATTTATTATCAATAACGGTTATAGAGTTTTAGTAATATCAGTATCGGGTAGTATCTCAAAAAATAATTCACGTGATTTATAACTTCTCCAAGTTTGTCATGCGGATATAGCCAGAAACACCATCTAAAAAAAGCCCCGCCACTGCCACTGAGCTATAAACAGGATGGCCAGTTATGTGGGATTAAAACGATGAGGCAGTAATGATTTTTCAAAACCTAGAAACTAGCCACTGGCCCAAAACACGCCAACTCAGCATATGTTTTTGAAAGAAAATGCAAAGATCACAGATGTTCCTGAATGTAAATCAGGGCTGTTTAGGTGAGGTTAATGTCTCTTAGTGTAATCAGATGCTTTAACAGATTGTTCAGCAGTTTTATGGATTTCTCACATTCGCAGTAAGAAACTTGTCACTTTCCCAGACTACTCACAATATTGATCAGAAGGAGGATGATGTCATGTAATTCATATTTATGTTGTAAATAATACATGTGATCTAAGAACATCTGATCACAACTGAAGGACATTCTGTCTGCAGGCTGTCTGGGTGTTCAGTCACAGCAGAAGGCTGTTTAGCTCTGGCTTCAGCTCTGGATATAAACCTCTCCCACCTGACCGAGCTGGATCTGAGCTACAACCACCCAGGAGACAAAGGAGAGAGAGAACTAAACACTAAACTTGATGATCCACGCTGCAAACTGGAGATCCTCAGGTTAGTAGTAGTTTCGAATAATTAGTATTAATATTTAGTTGATAGATGATAGTTTTTTCTCATTTATGAGCAGTGTTTTTATTGTTTTTTCTGTAGGTTAGATATGAGAAATTCATAAGGGGTTTTAAGTGTTTTCAATGTCTAGTTTATTAGATATCCTCCCAACAATGTGAGGGGATTTATTAGATGCCTGTAAGCTAACGCTGACACAGTTGCGTTCTGTCCGAGGAGAACAAAAACTGACACACCTGGGTGAAAAAACGCCGTATCCTGAACATCCGGACAGGTTTGATACCTGTAAACAGGCACTTTCAAAGGAGATTCTGACTGGACGCTGCTACTGGGAGGCAGAGTGGACAGAAGGACAAACTGAAATAGCGGTGACGTACGGAAACATCAAAAGGAAAGGCGAAGCTCTTGATGCAGCAAATTCTTTGTGTTTGCTCGGATTTAACGATGTGTCCTGGAATCTCATATGCTCGGATTACAAGTTTAGCGCCCTCCATGATTCCTTGGAAATTTCCATACCTAAAAGCCACTTTAAGAAAGTAGGAGTGTATGTGGACTGGCCAGCAGGTGTTGTGTCGTTTTTTGGGGTTTCCCCTGACACACCCACTCTAACCCACCTGTACACATTCTGCACCACTTTCACAAACCCGCTACATGCAGCGTTTAGAGTTGGGATGTTCAGTTCTGTGACCCTGAATGATGTGATATAAATTTGCCGCCTCTGTAACACACGTGTTCATCACCCTGTTTATGAACGGACCTTTCAACACCAGACACTTTACTTTGGTCCAAATGTTTTTTCAAATGACCTTTTATCTCCTTGGATAATTGAATCTACAGCACGTATGTAGTTTCCATTTAGGGATATTAGCCATCTCAGGTGGCTATGAGTCCGGTTCTCCCAGACGTCTTGTGTAAGCTGTGCTGCTCACTCTTGGCTGTAGCTACTTACACTTCACATGTACACCATAGGAGATGGACCTGGAGGTGCAAGGTGGCTCAGAGAGCGTGCTACTACACTCTTGGGTAAGAAGGCTGCTCTCTTTTGCTGTAGCTACTTACAGTAAACTGTGCCGAGGAGGTGGACCTGGAGGTTAACTTCTAGTTAGTCTACCACCCTTGTATGTCATTAACCTCTTCCCGTGTCTGTGCCAGGCATTCCTGCCTGTTAAGATGTCGGTTCAAAATAAAAGAGCATTCTCCTATAAATGTTTTTCACTTCTGCATCTTCTGAAACACCACAACTTTCTTTTCACTGGTTTGCTGATGGCGGACAAGTTCTAAAAGTATTTTTGGCCAAATTCATGAAGCTGAAATTGACTCAATCATTATCTCTGGCCTCATGTGTGGGAATATTAGGTTTATGTTTGACTCAACACTGTGATTCCTCTCTCCCTATATATAAAACAGAGGAATAATTTTAAAGACTTTATTTGTAAACGGCGAGAGACTGCGGTATCCCATAAGGCTCAGTTTTCCCCGACATGTTTCAAGATTATCAAGAGGCAAAGATTTCTGATGCAAAAGAAGTTGGAGTTAAACCTTCTGTATGCATCTGAACAAAGAAATCTGAATATGCGTATATGAAGCCAGCACTCCTCTTATACAGATGATCTACCTTACATCTCAATCCAGGATTTAAGGTAAATATCAATTTCAGCTTTGAGAACAACACAGTATGTTTATCTTTAATGTTAAGAAACTGAAATACGATCTGTGCTAATGACAGGCTGAATGCAGCTCTGTTATACTGCCTAAGTTGTTACAGTGGTACTGCTGTTCCACCTGTGCCTATTGCAGACCATCTCCAACCTCCCCCACTAGAAGAGTTTAGGGAAAAGTAAAAATAAGTCCATGTACTTCAAGACAGCTGCCATTTTTGAGATTGCTAGAAAGGAAATGTTCCCTTTTTGCCATCAGTTCACAAGAAACACAGAGACAGAATAAAGCCAAGCATCACTAGAACATCCGCCTTCGGCTCAACACCACCAGTTTAATAGGGCAAGAGCGAATGCAGTGTAGAAGGCCACACTAAGCTGTGAAGCTGCGTCTGGTTGAGTCCTCTATGAACAAAAAAATCCAGTATCCAAACTAAGACAACACATGACAAGACTAAGACTGTATGAACATGTTTAACCGCTAAATGATGAAAATGTCAAACCGAAGGGTTGCTTGTTGCTGGGTGACGCAAGAAGACCGAAAGCACAGAAGTACTCAATAAGATCTGTGCTTTGAAGTGACAGAGTCAGAGTCATGACTTTAACCCTATGGAGATGGTGAGGTATGCCAGACTGTCGTGGAGTGAGGGTAAATAGCTGACCCTTTAATTCAGGAGACTTCAGAGGTGGATCTTGTTTACTTGGTTTCTGTTAGACTCATGACTGGTGACCTTCATTTAAAAATAGAGGATCTATTCATATTATAACACAATCATTTATGGTTATTATGTTAAGAATCCCTAACCTGCCATATTGTCTCTTCTAGCTTTGTCTACAGAGCCTTCAGAGCACTACTGAAACCAGGTATCAGACGAGCAGGCCCACAGAAAGGCACGGCTGTATACACTTCTATTCTAACAGAACTGCCAAACAGGTTCCGCTTTAACCACCACACAGATCGTTATCACCGCTGTCGCCACACCAAACCCGCCAGCTGCTTTCATTTTCACTGAATAACAATGGACTTGTCTGGAATTAAACAATGAGACGTCTGGTATTTACGGTACCAAAGGCACCAAAGATTTTATATTTGTCGATCATGACCAAACTATGGTCTAATTAACACCCTCTCCAACAGATGTTAATGTGTTTGGTTAGGAACACGATATTTTAGCCTAAAACGTTTCTGTGCCCAGTTACAGATTCAACTTTGGATGGACATAATTCCATTCAAGTAATGCTTTCATACATGAGAGAAAGCAGAACAATGACAACCAACAGAACACCTATTCCTACAAGGCACGTAATTTGGTTAAAGAAGAAACTGGCAGAATATGGGCAAACAGTGAGCTTAATTAAATCTACAACACTGCCATAACCTTCAGGGTCACTTGTCACAGTAATGGATATTCACTGATAGGATATACAGTATAGACGGGACGCTAAAACTAGACACTGAATCTTAAACCAGCAATTGCATGCTAGACTTTACAGTATTTTGGGAATAACAAAGTTGGACAGAGTAAATAAATATTTCAGGTGTTATTTAATAAGAAGCCATTATGTTCTTTACAAAAATACTGCAAATACCTGTGTAAATAGTAGGGCTGCCCTCTAGAAGTCGACGAGTCGAATCGTCAGTCGACGACCCTTTAAGTTCTTTTTTTCCCTGTAAAACAGACTAAAGCTAACAGAAATGCACAAGAACTTTAAGAATGTAAAAAGACATTTTAATAATTATTAAAGGGAATAACAAATATATATTAAAGGTCTAGCTGGGCTGTGACGCATGCTTACTAAAATATTAAATCCACGTGACGACGTGCGCTGGCGGTTCACCCGCTGAGGGAAGCTAAGGCAGAGAAACACGGGGGGAGCGATGTCTCAGAGAAAGTCTATAGGAGCTTTAGAAGAAGAGAACCCGAACAAATGAAACCAAATTCTGCTCGTCACTTACTCAAACATCCAACACTGCTCCAAACGAGTGAGCTGACTTTCGGGTTTAGACGTAACGGCTGTGTGAAGGAGAAACGGAATAAATATTACAGCACGGGTAATATAATAAACAGGTTCGGGTCTACCATTCTTCTGTTCATCGATAATAATTTAAATATGGACTAATCTGGTTTTATTTAGCAGTTCATTATTTATGAGAGATGAAAGACGGAGGTCCTCCTACTGAAGAAGCTGTTAGAACTGAAATTAAAAGACTGTAAGCTATAAGCGCTAATGTTTAGCATAAATACGAGCTGCTGCCCGGCGCTATGTCCTGTAATTAAATCAGGCTCCAGTTCAGATCGTTCATCATAAGCCCCGCCTCTTTTAGTTCAGAAACATGTTCCTGTGACTCTGCTCACTTTCTAAATGAGGAGATCAGATCTGAACCGTATGCAGACTGATTTACTGATTGCTAGGTAATGTACATGGAGAAAAAAACGTGAACGAATAGTCGAAACGTCGACCAGGACGGGCGAATCCGATTACACTGACAAAAATCGGGTACAAAAAAGTCGGGTACAGCCCTTGTAAATAGCAAGATTTGGTTTTGAGTTTTCAGATATTAGACTTTTTACATTTACATTTAGGGTATTTAGCAGACACTCTAATCCAGAGCGACTTACAACAGTGCTCAATGTTCCGTTGGATAATATTCCAGCTAGTAGAGGAAGATTAGAGCCTAAAACTCACCACGAGCTCAGACACTCTCGAAAAGGGGCCAGTGCTGGTACCTAGAGATTAATACAAAGACATAAAGCAAGTAAAGCATTACCTGGTAACCCCAGCCCAGTGCTCATTCCTATAGAGGAGACGAGGTCATTATAAGTGCAACACAAAGGTTAAAAAGACATTGTGGACATCAATTTATTTTCGCATTTTATTATCCAAAATCTGCATTTTTACTACTTCCTACAAAATGTTTAAAACTTTTAGTTTAACCATAAAAACACATTTTATTCTAAAAGAAATAAGTTCTAATTATGATATATCCCACTAGATAAGTTTCTATAAAAATAAAAGGAAGACTAAGTACATCATAGAATTCCTTCACATTACAAACCAAACAAACAGGCTAAAACGAAGCTCTTTGTGGGTGCACAAACAAACATGACCTTTAGAGAAACCTTCCAATCAAGAACAGATGTTAGGTCTATACATTAACTACGTCTGTACAAACTGATTTTCTGTGAAGCTGCTTGGAGACCATGTTGGTTGTAAAAAGCACTATACAAATATTGATTGATTGATGATGTTGTATTGTTTTATGTCACTGTTGCAGACAAACAACTGAATCTGTAATTATTTTAGCAATGATAACTGTAAAGAAGAACCAACCCATAACGTACTTGTGCAGGCATGTAGTCCTGCATGGTGCAGCCATCTGGCAAAGGTGTTGGCACTAACAGGATGACCCATGTAGGACATCACTGCTCGCTGGATGTCCGCATTCTTTGTATACCTTCTGGGTGCAACAATTATTTTGACAATAGGTGTGTATATCTCTGAGTTTAACCCTCTACTTGCAACATGGCATCAGCAAATTTATAGTCAAGATTGCTAGCATGCTACGAAGTTGTTCCGTTATTACACAGCTTAACCAGGTAGTTCTGTTTTTGTGGGTAAACAGAAAGTGCTAAGTTTGCTGGCATGCTGTGCTGATAAAACACAGAACACAAACACAGCCGCTCTTCGTAAGCATTTCTTGAGACAACAACAGTTACACAAGTCAGCTAGGCAGCTTCAATCAAAGAACTGCCCAGGTCATCATCACTGATCTGTAAAACAGACATGTACGGCGAAACAGACAAGTGATTAAATCAAATCAAAGGTAAACAAAGTGGGGAAGAGCTTGTTAGTTTCCACTGAAGACACAGAACTCGTTACTTCAAATGAGGTCCTGACATTATTTCATCCTCTCCAGGACAGAGAGTGTGAGCAGCCTTCCTAACAGCTACCTACCAGGCACCATCTTACAACATGAAATGGGCAGATGGACTTCAACAGTTCCCTGAAATAAGCCACCAAACTAGAGTAACAGACATGTTCACTATCATAAACTACAAGTCTAATATCGGTAAATCAGGCAGGGGGTACGAACCTTCCTGCCTGTAAACGTGTGGAGAACCAAGTCTTCGGTCAAACCACATGGCAGGGAAGTCCAGCTCATCATGTGCTCAACCCACCTCTCTGGATCACTAGTGATGGCCATTCATACTACTCTGCCTGTTTTGGGACATCCATTCCTCTTATATCAGAATCAACTGAGAATGCAGAGCATTTAAAGCGCATCACAAATACCCTAAAAAACAGAACTGTGCGGCAATAGCACATGCCCTACTAGAAAGTCGAAGAACCAACAGGTCCAACGACGCAAGACAGGCGAGGGACACAATGGCGGAAGCCAGACTACCAAGTTGTCTTAACAAACAAGAGGATATATCCCCAATATCATGAAGTAAGGAACGGATTAGCTCCTTTTCTGACTACCTATGACCCATATACTGATTACAACCTATATTACAGGCAGGTATTGTGTCAGTATTCAGCCGTTGAGTGTACATGGTGTCCTCACTACAAATCAGAGTAGCTAGGCCATGTGGCTCCTTATGAAGTTAAAACAATAGAGGACGGAACCTACAGGCTAGACTCTGCGGCAGCAGTTTAAAGAGAAGACCTGCGGAGGGCAACGGTATAAACTTGCAGTCTAAACATCCCCCCTCAATCTATGGTCTACCATTACATAAAGACTCCGGCAACAGACTCCCGCAGCAGGCAGGCTGCAAAGAAAGCATTGAAGATTCTGTCCGTGCTGCTACAAGTGAAGATGTCACACAGTCAATGTTTTTCAGAAGCGAGCTCGGACCTGTTGTGTTCTGTTATCTCTCCCATTCCCGTAGTTATTCTAAGACAAAAGACACAAAAAAAACACCTCTGGGGGGGAAAGTAAACAGGCCAGAATGGTCTTGATTGTCTCTAATCTGCAGTATGTAGAATATAACTCACCGTCTCTGGAACAGAATACACAGGTTATTAATTTAGCTCTACTCAATATCAGGTCTCTTACAAACAGCATTATGAATAAGAGAAGATTTATAAACGACTCCACAGCTTCACTTTTCATCAACAGAGTGGGCTCTGTTCCAGTTAACCCATCTGATTCTGTTGATGCTCTGCTAAATAGCTTCAACTCAAAAGTGGTTAATGTGATGAGATTGCACCGGTTAAAGTTAAAATTCTGTCACAGAGAGAGAAAACTCCCTGGAGGAACACTACAGCAGTTCAGCTCCAAAAGAAAGAACGTAGGAGGGCCGAGCGCAGATGGCGTAAAACTAAGCTCCACATTCATAAAGAAATCTTTAATACAGAGGGCTACTGCGTCAATATAATGCAACTATGTGCAAAGCGAGACAATCCTTCTTCTCCTCCATTATCAACAATAACATTAACAACAGCAGAGTACTCTTCACTGTCGTCGATAAGCTAACGAAGTCACCTACTAACATGGCCCCTGAATTAGCTTCAACTGATGCTATACAAATAAACTTGCCTTGCCTTGCCTGTTGAGAGCTGTTGAGGAAGTTCTTTGCTGGGTGGCCAATGCCTTGTACAAATTAAGGAGTTACTACTGACAGTGACCCATGTTCAAATCTCCAGCAACGGTTCAATGAAGAACAACAGCTTGTTCATCAAACAATTCAAAGTGAAGGTGAAGCTGCAGGGCCAAGAAATCCTCAAGGTGAGTGTTCAGGAGGCAGTGAGGACACTGAGGACGTCTGGTGCAAGACTGTGTTCTCAAATCACAGAGGAGTAAGACTGAACTGAGAACGGAGGTGATGAACCTGAGCTCAATGGACATAGACACCATTTTTACTTAATAAACTCACACATAACCGAGAAACTACATTTTCTTGTTTGCTTTCGTGTTAATACCACAAGACATTATGAAATTCTAAGCCACATGAAGTTGTAACACCAAGAGAGCGTGCTCCCTAAGAAAACAAGTAACGGATGATCTTACGGAGTTTAAAAGTGCAATAATGTATGTTATTGTATTATTATTATAATTGCTATACAATACATTATTGTAATGTATTACTGTTCTATACTGTGTAACTGCTACTGGCTGCTGAATGTCCTTCTGGATCAATGAAGTATCTATATCTATCTGAAAAGTTAAAGGCTGTAATATGGGCCAAAAACTCTCCCACACTCCTTCACCTCTTGGTAAAACCCAACACGCTCCAAATATGTTTGCTGTGGACATTAGTAGTTTAGTGGATGGATGAAAGTTTTAGCTGTGTATGTCTGTGTTTTGTTTTGGGGTTTGGCTGTATGGTTATACATTGTGTCTTATTAGGAGTTTTCCCTCTACTCAGTTATGTAGATTAACTATACTGCATGATGAAAATGTGTATGATTTCCAAACCCAGCATAGTTTTTTTTTTGATAAGTGACCAGTTAGAGTTTATAGTAAGTGTTTTTGTGTTTAAATGCTACTTTTTATTGTTGACAAAACACAAAAATAAATAAGCTAAAAATAAATAAATAAATACATTTACTGTTTTATGTCAACATGTCAGCCTTTGTGAAGAGTGTGAACCGTTGTTACAGTAGGGGATTTTATAATGTACCTGGATAGATTACAAAGAAGAATTTAAAGTTATTTAATGATGGGCACCATTTAATGACCACCAACAAGTTTCTAATAAACATGTGAAAGTAAAAGGAATGAAATGAAAGTAAAAGAGTGGTGTCTGTGGCTTTCTACTTTACCAGTGTGGTGTTTTAATAAGCACTTTTAAGGTCTAACTTAATATACAAACTAATAAAATGTATAATTCAATATAAATACAGATCATGTCCAACTTGGCCCCAGATCTACATCCTGAGTGTGAAGTTCATGTTTCGCCCCCTCTGCCAATATAGATTCAAATAGGCTGGTAATTAAGATTAATTTTTCTATTTGAAGAGTCTTAGATAAACACCAAGCATGATGAGATAAACAATATAACAATAACAATAATAAATTGCATTTACATAGCACCTGTCACAAACCAATGCACCTTTATTTTTAGTTACATGTGGTCCAAAGAGAGAGCTATTTTTATTTTCTTTTATTCATGACAATATTTTTGTGTTGAATGTATTGATTGGAATTAAGAAATTAAAAATGAGTACATTATGGGCCATAATGACACAACCAACCAACAAAACATGATGAAACGAAGGAAATACAGAGGGGAATTTTATCAAGTTTTTTCATAAACAAAGCATCCAGTGGGTTCATTATTTTTGAACATTGTCAGCAGGAAATATTACTGCATACGACCAAAGCAAAGCAAAACGCACACCAATTTGTGACAAAGAATGCTTTACATTTGTCATACAAACTTTTATAAAAGGTTCTCTTTCAGAGTGTTCCTAAGAATGTTCAAAGTAATCAGTAAAGTTCATCAGTAAATCTACTATAATGGAGATCACTTGTTGTTGTTGGAAAGCTGTTTCATCGTTGCACCGCTAGACAGAGCGCAAACTGAAAGGAGAAAGCAGACTGGCATGCCATTATGTTTCAGTAGAAAACAAACTTGCCTGCTCAATGCAAATAAGACTAGTTTAATAAAGAGAAGACAGACCTGATGGGCAGCGTACTTCAAGGAACTGCCCAGGTTATTATCAATGATCTGTAACAAGAACAAAAGGTGTACCAGACATGTGATTAAAAGAAACCGAAAGTAAAAAGGGGAAATTCCAAGACACTTCTTTAAAAGATGTAACCTCCCTTGTCCTGCTCAGTTTCCACTCAGGACACACAGAGCTAGTTACTTCAGATGAGGTTCAACCTGACATCCAGTTTATCTTCTCCAGTGAAGTGAGTACGATCAGCGTTCCTAACAGCTAATTATCAGGCACTGCATTACAGCATGTCAGGTATGTTATACTGCAATCTATGAAACAGTAAAAACATATCTAGAACTTGGTTTTTAAAATCAGCTAATAAATAAATAATCTTACAGAATCTGTTCCATTGCAGGTTAGAATATTCTGGATACACATCGTTGATTATAACTGATTACAGCCAGCGTTTTTTAACCTTGTACATAAAGTGCATTTTGAATATGAACATAAAGATGTACATTACACTTTTACAATATACATGCATTCCTAAAAAAAGATTCCTGATTATTCTATAAATAAAAGTATATATTAGTTATGTGGTTAGTTATGTTTATACCAATTATTTCCACAGTAAAATAGGTTTGGCAGTAATTTAATACTTATAGAAACCTAAATAAGTTTAAAAATCAGGGTTAGAAGATCATCCTTAAATTAATTCTGATTTCATTTTATTTTATAATAAGCCAAACAGACACCTGGTCATTTGCTAGTCTGAACAAGCCACATTGTGAGTTGTTTTTTTCCTGTTGGTTAGATGTGTACAATTCACTGTGCTGACCAATTCAATTTAATTCAGCATTTTCTTACACTCCACTGATGGAAGATGACTGAATTCAATAAAATCTTGTAGTATACAATCCCTTTACAATAAACTTCATAATAAATAATTAAATTAATGAATAAATAAATAAATAAAAAATACCATCCTTAGTGCTACACAGACTTAATGCGACATAGACATAGACTGTAGACAGCATTGTAGACTTTTTCTTGACAATACAAAACCTGAATTACATAAGTTGTCTGTTCTGTAAACTAAAATATGCTATACAGTAAGTTAAAATGTTCTGTTTGTCAGTTTCATTATTGTAAGTTGTATAATAAAGCATCAGGTAGTTCACCATGTGCGTCAAAAGAAGGTCAGCACATTTAAACAGCACTGATAAACACCAAGAACAACTTCAAATAACTTCACTGCTTTTTTTTCAATATATGTTTTATCACAGAGCTTTGTGAGGAAATGGATAATGAATAATCTCTGAACAGCACTGGATATTAAAACAATCACCCACGACCCGAATATGGCATCAATGAATCTGCTGTCATCAAGACTGTTAGCTTTAATCAGATATGGTCAGTGGAGTCAAAGTGATGTTGTTGATTTGTTCATGGCTCTAATGAAGCAATATAAAAACCTGACAGAGCCTGACTTCGTCACACGGATTTCAAAAACACTTTATCAGATAGAAATCCACAAAATCAACAAGTCAGATCTGTTATCTGGAACAGAACCAGGACGGTTTGTGGACAATATCGAAGCTCAGGTAAACCACATTTCCAAAAATACAAGACAGAAAACCCTGGAGGAGATCCTGGAGGAAATCCGTGCACAAGGAACCGTTGATGAGAACATTTTAGGGGATGTGAAAGATATTGTATCATCTGTGTCCTCATGGTGCAGTTCCAGTCCACCAGCAGTTCCAAACTCAATTATAGACCTAAAGGTGACTCTGTTTAAGCTGTGTACAGCAGTAAAGAAGTTCAAAGGATGGTTCCCCAGACTGACACAGATGGTGAGCTGGTGCATCCTGGTTCTCTCTGGATCTAGCCGGCTGGTCCAGGTCGGTACAGGGGAGGGCAAGTCGTGTATAGTGGCCATGTTTGCTGCATATTGTACCATCAATGGACAACCTGTAGACATCATCTCCAGTTCTCCTGTGCTGGCTGAAAGAGATGCTGAAGAGTGGCGTCTATTTTATAAAGAGCTGAAGATCACTGTGGACGTCAACACGAATAAGAAACGAGACCAACTATTAAAAAAGTGTTACGCGTGTAAAGTGGTTTACGGCACAACGCAAAGCTTCGCAGGAGACTGGTTAAGACAGAGGTTTCACAGAAAAGACATGAGACCTGGAAGAGAGTTTGAGTGTGTCATAGTAGACGAGGTGGACTCGCTCATGCTGGACAAAGGTCTAGAGGTTGTCTATTTAAGCACTGAAATGCCAACCATGCAAGCTTTCAATGTCATCTTGGCAGAAATTTGGTTTGTTGTCAACCAACTTAAACATCTGGACTCAGGGGTGACACTAGGTCTCATCCAGCCCTTTTCTCAGCTCTTGTCTGAAAATCTTGGGCCAGATACAGATCTTGATGAACTCAGTATTTTACAGATGGCAGACGATTCTGGTTTAACACCCATTGGATCCACGCAACGCATCAGAGAAAACACCCATAACATTTTACAGCAGCTAGACAGCTTCAGTATCGACCAAGCGGTGGCCTTTTTCAGCAGGTTTGAGGAGGTTTTTCCTCAGTATGAATTTAAACTGTACCATCAGGACGAGGATAACACATTGCAGGAACTCAATGCTGATAGGGGTGCAGATTCTAGAAACAGGCAAGAAGTGCACATTCTGCTCCTAGACTCTGGAGTCTGCCGTTTAGTGTTTATGGATGAAGAGACGCTGCACAGATCACTAGAAAGAAAGATTAAAGCAGGCTTTTTATCTGGGATACAGGCTGCACACAACGAATCCTGTGTTCCAGGCTTTACAGAGTACGTAAGCGGTAAACTAGGAACTTGGATTAAAAATGCTCTTCGGGCGAAGACGATGACACTAGGTCATGAATACATCCTGCATGGGGACACCGTGGTTCCTGTAGATTACCAGTCTACAGGTGTTGTCCAAAACAACATGACATGGGGAAATGGACTTCAACAGTTCCTGGAGATGAAGCACCAAACCAGACTGACAGACATGAGCGTCATAACCAACTTCAAGTCCAACGTCAGTTTGTTCAAGAGCTACAATCAGCAGATTTACGGGGTGACAGGTACCCTGGGGAACCAAACAGAACTGGACATGTTACAGGATCTGTACTCGGGCATTAAAACCTGCCAAATCCCCTCATTCAAACCAAGGAAGCTTTATGAGGAGGACGGCATAGTCATCACTGATGAAGATGAATGGATTCAGAAAATCTGTTCTGTGGTTAAGAAGCAAGTGAGCCCTACCGTTTATCGGGGTGCAAGGGCGGCACTGGTCATCTGTGAAACCATCAAACGAGCTGAAACCATCCACAGAGCCCTGACAGAAACACTTACAGCACCAAATCTGAAACTCTACACAAACAACAACATGGACAATTCTGATGTAACAGACAATACAGTCACAGCAGGTAACGTCATTATTGCGACTAACCTGGCTGGACGTGGGACAGATCTCAAGGTCTGTCCGGAAGTAAATGAGGCAGGAGGTCTGTTCGTCATACAAACCTTCCTGCCCCTTAACGTACGGGTGGAGAACCAAGCCTTCGGTCGCACCGCGCGGCAAGGAAGCCCAGGATCAGCCCAGCTCATCATGTGCTCAACCCACTTCTCTGAATCACTCAGACTTGTGATGGCCATTCAGACATCTCCTCTCAGTTTGTTGCTGAGCTGCCTGGATCGTGTCATGTCCACTCTTCTTCTATCAGAATCAGCTAAGAATGAGTTTGCAGTAGCTATTAAAGCTTATAAGGAAACCCCCAATATCCAGAACTGTGAGACAATGGCACATGCCCTAAAATTCTTACTCACTATTCAGGAGCCAGTAGGTCCAACTATACTGGAAGAGGCGAAGCAGGCCAGAGATGCAGTGGTGCGAATAAGGTTATCAAGTTTTCTTGAAGACGACATTCCAAAAATCCTAAAAAAGGAGGAGCTCTTTTCTGACTACCTTGACCTGCTGGACACCATTTACAGGCAGGATCTGTCTGCCAACACCCGTGAGGACATGGTGTCCTCACTACACGAGTGCTGGGCCATGTGGCTCCTGATGAAATTCAAAGAGGACGAACCTACAGAGACTCTCCGGACGCGGTTAAAAGAAGACCTGCAGAGTGCAACGGATAAACTGCAGTCTAAACAATCCCCCTCATCTATGGTCTACCATTACATAAGATCCGGCAACAGACTCCGCCAGCAAGGCAGGCTGCAAGAAAGCATTGAGATGTACACCAGAGCTGTTGAGGACGATCTTTGCTGGGTGGCCATTGCCTTGTACAATCGTGCCCTATCCACTCTGATTAAAAGAGACCCTGGTTATACTGCTAGAGCGCTGGCAGACCTGGAAAAGGCTGAGATGATGGTAGAATCATACATGAAGCAGTACGAAATGATTTTCACTCATGTAAAGAAATCCAGCCAAGGCCTTAACATGGACAACAGCTTGTTTAGCAAACAATTTCAAGCTAAATATCTGGTACATAGATTATTCAAGTTAAATATTCAAGAAGCAGTGAAGAGGTTGCAGGTGGCTAATCGCTTGGGAGAGAACGTGCGGGTAACTGAAAAACATGTGCTGTTCCTGATGGAAGCCTCTTTTCTCCTGTCACGAAGTTATGTAGAAGAAGTGGCAAAAGAGCTGGCTAACTTCATCTCACTGGGGCTGGACACCATCATTTCCCTAGAAACAGGCTTCTCCTTTGCTGGACTTGTGACAAAAATATTTCGTATTGTAAGATAAAGGCTTGTATTAGACTTGCCTGTCTTAACTGGACTGGGAAAACTTGTGGTACAGGACACAGACTTGAGCTCAAGTGAAAGTAATGTCACTTTTGTGGTCTTTTTTTGATCCATCAACTCTTATTTTTGTTGTACATGTCTGTCTGTTCACCTCACTTTAGTTCAAATGTTCAAAGTTACATTAAGGAGGACTTTAGTGTGTTTTTTGTGCATGTGAACAGTCTGCGTTTATTTAGAGTTCTAAATCTCAAAGTATCATAACACACTCCATACTGCCCGCCCAGCAGCACGCTCCTGCACTAAACTGCTGTGGTGGTTGACTAATCAGAATACACTGGACAAACCTACCAATCAAAAGACACTGGGTTTATTGGTAGCCAAATACGGTATTCCCAAATTCAGAATGACTGCTTTCTTAACTAGACTGTGCCACGCTTAATGGGAAACATATCATGAAACTTGAAAGGGAGAAGGTTAAAAAAATTAATTGATGGGTCATTATTTCATATTCCAATGTCAGTACACAGGGCTGGAGGACATGCTTATCCTATAGTTATATCATTACATATTATTTTCCAATACAGAGGCATGGCAAACAGAATCACTATGCACAGCTCCTAAAATAATAATTACTCTAAAAGCACTGACAAAAGATGGCAACAGATAAATGCTTACCTTTTATTTGTACACATCCGATATAAAGGGTAACTGGCGTGATCAGTCACAAGACCAAAGTGAGAAATTGATTGGCTTACCACAAAGCCATGACAGAGGAGTGCTCTATTACGGAAATAACCTTCCGCTTGATGTTACTACTTTCAGCTCTGTCAAGCGATATTTAAATCATTTATAACTATCTCTTAGTTCTGCTAGAGGTTAAAGATCCTTTATGTAAATTAGGTATGATGGTGCATGAGAGAATGGGAATAACTGGAACACATGTCTAGTGTAAAAGTGTTATATAAAAGATAACTTTAGAAAACAAAAACTGAGCCCATGAAAAACTGCATGAGAAGAGCTATAAGAAGGAAGGTATAGATGAAAGTAAAACATGAATACTTTGTAATTTTATTGGTATTCTTCAGTCAGAAGCAGAACTCACCCACAGCAATATAGTCGGTCCACTGCGCCACGAGTTTCCCTGGGTTCCCATGTGGAGGCTGCATTACCCTGACCAAGCAGTAGGTGGTTCCATTTATCCAGGATTTCATAAACTGCTCCTGTTAAAGGTATATGATAAATTATTTAAATTACTTTCTAAATAATAATCTAAATTAATTTTTAAAGCAGGGATATTTGTAAACACGGTGTGAACTCCATTCCATACAGTTACTTTTTCAATTCTGAGGGATTCACATGGGAGCTGTGTTCTTTGGTGAATAACAAGCATTACATCATTTGCATTCCAAGTTACTTTCACATTTAAGGCATGGAGTATAAAAATTATTGTCTACAGTTTTAGAACCTGGAAACAACGCAGAACTGCAAACACTTTCTACAGTACATATCATCATCATAAGACTGTGAGCAAGAGATTTCCTGATATTCCATAACTTGGCCCAAAAATGATCAAATTCTCTGACTTTCAATGGCATTTTCCAATATATTCTCTGACCTGTGGAAACCCTATGTATAATAGCACCATCTGTCATTTCATCAAAACTAGTGTCAACACTTCATATCTGGTAGAACCTGACTGGTTTCAGCTCTCCATGCTGGGGTTCTCTTGCATTTCACATCCATTCTATCGACCTACAGATTAGCAGTGTTTGTTCTAAGCCAATCTTGACTTATTAGGTCACCCACCTAATACGTACTGACTGGAGGAAGACATACAGAAAAAATAAATTAAGATATAAAAAAAATAAAGATGTTTTTAATTATTTATGAAACCTACACACCACGTTTCATTCTTGTCGGTGGATTCCTTTTGGGTGGCGCTACTGTTTTTTTATAACGGGTGTATATACACAGAGAAGGCAGTTACCGGAGAGAAGAAGCAGAAAATGAGACAGAACTAATTTTCTTCCACATCTGACACCAGACAGTTTTGTGAATGAGGATATGGAGCTGAACCTTTTATTTACAGACACTAGAAGCTTGTTTTGTTCATTTGCAGAACTTCTCTAAAATGCGTTTATAAGGCTCCAATACAAACGTGACTGGTGACATTTATTAATCATGAACGTTGTGGCTGTTCTAGAGGCTCTTTTCAAACTGAAACACTACCATTTATGATACGTTAAGCTTCCCAGACCCGCCATATTAGCTTTTCTTGCTTTGTCTTCAAAGCCTTTAGAGCATCACTAGACACCTGCTGTGGTCGACAGAAAAACATAGGAAAACTGAACTCTGGATAAAGCAGTCCGCTTACCGCTGTGGTCTGCGGAAGACTTGTGGTGGCAGAATTTTTCTGTTGCTTCTCGACTGAAAAAAAAACAAAAAACAAAAAAAAAAAAAACATGTATCTACTTTAAATGCCCTCTGTCTACTTCAAACATGTAAACACAGCTTCAGTTCACATACGCTCCTTTTAGCTACACAACTATGAAGAGCAATCTGCAACAAAATAAATTTTACTGCCAACTTAAATGCCTGAGAAAGGAAACAAAAACAAACAAACAAACAAAAAAACCCCAAAAATTACAAAACATTAGGCTAATGCTATTAAAGTTTGGCAGTCCCCAAGCTTAACAGCTCCACATCCACCCCGCCCAATTATCACTGCAGAAGAGTCAAAGCTCCTTCCCTAGGTGTGGAAACAGTCTGACAAGGGGAAGGTGGAACAAGAAGGATGAATACTTTCAACATACATTTTCTGTAGCTGTTGATTCAGTCTTTTGAATTCTCAACATGGTGAACTTGTCATCCCTGCTCGATATTTAGGGGACGAACCCAGGACTAAGATTGGTCAAACTCATCGAGACCGGCAGGTCTGCTGTACATATTAGATTTCCATAACCAAAAAGGCTTTATTACATCCAATAAATACACTATAAAACAATGTGATTTTGTTTAACAATAGCGTTCAAGTCAAGAATGTGTTCAATTATTTCAGGGCCTGGTTGGTATATGAAATGTTGGTTTTTAAACATAATTGTTAGAGCGTACTTAACATTTTAACATTACTCAAACTTTGGACGAGCACAGATTACATTAAAGTAATATTTTCAGAAATAATAGAGATTTGTAATATAAAATATTCGTAACAATATATGTATATGCTGTAAAAAAGTATGTGTCCCAAAAAAGGAATTAAAAAATAAATTATTAAATGGGCTTCTATTATGTATAAGATTGAACAAGGCATGGGAGTTCCCACAAGGCATGCGACCTAGTGAAAGAACAAAGGTAAAAGTAAACACTGGAGCCCATTTCAAACTGATGACGCACCACAGATGCCATCCTACATGATTAATCTTCTCCTGTTCCCAGTGTGTAATGCCCCATCAAGGATAATAACGGTCTTTAAAATAAAGGTGAAAGAAGGATAAGACTTTAAAACAATTCAAACAGTTTGAATAAATAGACTATACTATTATATACAATTCTACAATATAAATTATACACTCATTAAAAGAGGAGCTGCACCCAGAAGGAATCATTCTACAGGAATGAAACTTGTTGGGTAGGTTTGACATCACGAGAGCTCCGGTATCTATTTACATTCTGGATCCATTCCTATTTATTTATTTATTTATTTATTTATTTTCCTACACTTTGTTTTATTTGGTCTACAGCAGATCAGCAGAGGCTAAAGGACTTGTGTTAAGTGTGAGGTGCATCACAAACCCTTTCTGGGTGTTCACTAATGGGACATTCCTACAGCTTTCTTGCCTGGCATGTTCAGCGGATTGAATTGAATTTATTTTATTTTTTTTTTATTTAAGTCCAAAAAAGGGACTAAAAGATTTTTTTTTAAGAAAGATGGTTTATTATGCTTACTGTGATCATACAGAGAAACACTAGAGTGTAACTTGTCTTCGGAGTCCACAGAACATTTACAGAATTAAAGAACATGTCATGATGTTTACGTATGTGTAAATACCTACTGAAGCTCCATGCACACTGCATAAACCGTTTATCTAAGTGACGCTAATTTGAATATAGCCCAGAATATTACAGCAGCACCATTAAAATCAGCACACACCTGTTGCGACGCTGCCATCAAAAACAAACCTTAGCTACTCAGACGCAGCCGACAGCAGAACACTTTATGTATTTAGCTGGTATGTTCTACATTATGCTTTGCATCTAAATATTAACAAATTTAGAATTTGCAACAAATGTTCTGCCACTAAGTTTGCGACTGTCCCAATAGGAGGTGACACAGACCTTATTTTCAAGAACCAAGCTCTTGATGAGAATCACTGTAAGGCAGCTCCTGTCAGATCTGAAGGTCCAATAGTGAAGCAGCTACAAAAGAATTGCAGAAGAAAAAAAAAAATACAGAAAAACATCTGTTTTAATTTATCATCCTAGTATAAGGGAAACCACAGACAGGAGCTCTGAACACCAGGCTTTTCTAAAGATAATATTTTGCTTTAATTAGCGTCACCTGCTTTCCTCTTTTGAAAAACTAGCTAGCCAACATTTCTATTAACCAACATTTCTATTAACATCCAGTTTGAAGTCAGAATACAAGACGAGTAAAAACAAAACGCAACACAACATCCTAACTGTGTCCTTAAGATCAACGAGGTGCTTTAAAAAGGTGGCCTCCAATCAGACTAATCAAACTAATGAATGATGTAATTAATCAGAGACCAGTTCCTACCAAACACGTGATTTCAGCTGGAAGAGCTAATTATAAGTTTGATAATAGGTGGGAGGAATTCTCTCATGCCTTTTACAGATGAAACATTCCTTGAGTCGATCATTTCTTGCTGTGGACTCGTGACTCAACACTTCATCTGTTTACTCCACGATTAACTTCAGATTAAATCTTACCTCACGACTACTCCTGATTGGTAAGTACAATATACACAGCATATGTGTAAACAATCTGACTGCACAGCAGGGAAGACTGTACAT
Source organism: Prochilodus magdalenae (assembly GCA_024036415.1). Classification (NCBI taxonomy): domain Eukaryota; kingdom Metazoa; phylum Chordata; class Actinopteri; order Characiformes; family Prochilodontidae; genus Prochilodus; species Prochilodus magdalenae. The sequence continues at coordinate 48,145 of JAMWET010004699.1, forward strand.
GTTCTATTAGAGCAGTCTATTATATAGTAGTCTGAACAGAGTCTGAACAGAGTCAGTCAGAGTATGACTAGTAATAAACTGATCTTAAGCCTAGGCTGAAACCTCACTGTGTAACTATTACACCTGCATGAGACAAACCAAATACGGCACGTCTAATATCCATAAGGGGAACTGCCCTCTTGTAAATCTCTTTAAATACCTTTTGTGTACAAACTTTTATATCTGGTGTTTCTGGTTCTACCTATTTCAATGTCTGTGACTATTAAATATTTATCCCTAGGTCCTACAAAATAATCAGCTCAACCTAAAAACACACTTTGTTTGGTAACTAGGAATTAAACTGGTGTTTAGCGGGTTATTTTACCAGCAAAAGTCCAGAGCACATTTTTTAAATGCGAGAGCGCGATTCACTCAGCACTCACGGATTTCCTTACCTCGCATGCAAAATATACATGTTCTCCCTTAGACGTAAACTATGGCACGCCAAACGGTCCAAAAAACGAATAAAGGGAAATAAAGTTGTGTATTAAAAGTGCAGTAAAATATGCCAGTCTAGTGGGTTTTTACACTGTGATATAGGTCGCAATATTCACTACTCTGTTAAAGACATCGCTAATATGGCACGCCAAACGGTCCAAAACCAATTAGAGAAAACCGGTTTTAACAGCGCTGTAAAATACGCTGTTTTAGTGGGTTCTTACGCTGTGATATATGCCACTATTATTCTTCTTTTTAAATATGATAATGAGCTCCACCAGCCGGCTTACAGAGCCAACAGATTTAACCTCCTTCCACCCAATCCCTGACCGAGAGAGTCAGACTACACTAGTTCAGCACAGAGCCGACCTCCTCATAACCCTGCAGCTCTCTGGCTACAGTTTTTACTCCAAACTTGAACTTCTACACCTTTATACACTCCTGCGGGGCTCGTGCCTTTCATGTGGCCAACCTTTGTGTTGTTCTAGATAAAAAGTTTGGCCAGCACGACTCTGTTATAGCTATGAGTGTTGACTGGTTGGTAAGCTGATCAGCTCATTGGCCGAGTAAAGCGGTTCACACTCACTGATGTCACTAATGTAACAGAGGACAAGAAGGCTTTATTATATAGCTACAGTATATATAACTATAGTTCACGGTCATACCAGTAACATGGACTGCTATACCTGCATTGTAGACATCAAAAGGCCCGCTTCACATCTCCACCAGTGAGAAGAACATCAGAGTTCCACTAGGGTAAGTTAATCTGCATTTCAAATCAGACTTCATATGAACCAGTTTTGTTATATCTGAACAACTGAACTATGTAGACATTCTGAAAGGCACTGGTGAAGTAGAATTCCCCGTCTGAGCTCCATTTATGTGTCTGTAATGTGAAATGTTTTTACACCAAGTAAGTAATCATCTGTCAAACCCAGCTTCTGTACTTCTGTAGCACTGTAGTTCAAAACAGGTCTAGTGCAATCTTCAAAAGGCAAACTAAAATATTCTTCAAATCCTACAGTATCTCACGAAAGTGAGCACACCCCTTACATTTTTGTAAATATTTTTCTGGGACAACACTGAAGATATGAAGCAATATTCCAAGACGATAACGACCCAAACAATCCTCCAAGACCACCACTGCCTTGCTAAAGAAACTAAGGGTGAAGGTGCTGGACTGGCCAAGCATGTCTCCAGACTGAAACCCTACTGAGCATCTGTGGGGCATCCTTAAACGGAAGGTGAAGGAGCCCAAGGTCTCTGACATCCACCAGCTCCGTGATGTGGTCATGGAGGAGTGATAGAGGATTCCAGTGGTAACCTGTGAAGCTCTAGTGAACTCCATGCCCGGGAGAGTTAAGGCAGTTCTGGAAATTACCGGTGGCCACGAGATACTGACACTAAGTCCACCATCTGAGGGGTGTACTCACTTTCGCTGCCAGCGGTTCAGACGTTAATGGCTGTGTGTTGAGTTATTTTGAGGACACAGTAAATTAACACTGTTATAGAAGTGGTTTTTACACTGTATCACAGCGTCATATCTTTAGTGTCCCATCAACAGGTATAATCAACTATTTACAAAAATGTGAGGGGTGCACTTACTTTCGTGAGATACTTCACCTGATTTTCAAACAGCAAAAATACATGTACAATGTACAATCATCAGTTACAGACTAACAACATCTCTCTAACAGAAGGATCAGCAGATCCCAACGCTGCTCCCAACTATGGCTTCATTAAATCAGTACAGACGATTTCATAACCTTGACAGTGATGACAGAGCTGGCACAAACCACAGCGTCGAACAGCCATCCTCCTCAGAACACAGTGAGACTTTACTCCTTATTCAAACTGAAATATCCATATTATTATCTACAGAAATGTATTTAACTGATGTTAAGTAAAACATTTTCAACAGGTGTCCCAGAGGACGGATCCCTCCTTACAAATATAAGCCTGTACATCAAACTCTTCAACAGCAGCATCTCAGAGCTCAAGGCCCTCATCAAAAAACTGAGAGGAATAACTGATGATCTGGAGACCACTCACCGCAACACCACCATCGGAAGCATCACTGGAGGAGCAATTGGGGCAGCTGGAGGGATCACCTCCATCGTGGGACTTGTCCTGGCACCCTTTACTCTGGGTGCATCGTTAGTAGTGACAGGAATTGGTGTTGGAGTTGCAGTTGCTGGTGGTGTAACAGGAGCCGTGTCCAACATCACAGACATGGTTAAACAGAAAACCTCCCGACAGGAAATAGAGGAAATTCTGAATACATTCCAGACTAAAATTTCCCCCATGATCAAATGCCTGAAAGATATAGAAGTCCTGCTGAATGAGATACAAAAAACTGAGCTCAATGAATCAAACACACAGAGAATACAAGCCATATTCGGAATAACTAGAGGGGCAGGATACGCAGCTGAACTCCTACGGCTGGTTAACTTTGCTGAAATTGGCGCAGTGGCAGCACAGGTATCTAGAACTATGAGAGTAGCTGCAGCGATGACAGGAGTGGTCTCTGGGCTCTTTCTCGTACTTGATATTGCCTTCATTATTAAAGACGTCATAGAACTCAACGAAATAGACAAAGAGGAGAAAGACGGGAGTGAGAAATCAGACATCGTTAAGTTCATTCAGGAAATGAGAAACACTGCGGAACAGTTTCAAGACACACTGAACAAACTGGAGGAGGTCAAACACAAATTCAAAGCTGAATTCACAGACAAACTGAAAGACTGGACTGAATAGTTTATACTGACTGTTCACATGTAAGCCAGATGTTCTATTAGCTGAACAAACATCTGCTCACAACACAACAGCTGATGAGGAATGATTCAAAGAGCATACTATTTAACATCATACGATTATATTACTCAGTTACAATTAATATATGTATACATTAACACTAACAAGCTAATCACAAGTTTCATGTTTGTGTTTATAAACAAAATAATAATAATAATATTAATTTTAAATAATGAGTCAGAGAGAATCTGTAGGGATCAAGTCGAACAGTAGTCTGTCCACAAGTAGATCTTTCAGAAAGGATGTTAAAGGGAGTTTAAACATGACAAATCAACATGTAGGTAAATAGAAAACCGTAACACCATCCAGCCGTATGAGTTCAGCTGTATTTTACAGTTAAACATAAAACATTCCTGTCACTTCAAATGTAGAGCATCTATTTTTATTTACAGTCCCCTAAACCAGGGCACCCTTTGGTCAGCTGAATCACTGACCGCTGACACGGACAGCTTTAACTAAAACCAACATGGAACTCATCAAATTCCACATTTATCATTTATTTACTGTTATTAGACTGTATTGATTATCTATTGTTTATTATCTTCTGTCATTATCTGCTCCAAACAAATCACAGTGAAGGTGTCTTTTTGTTTGTGCATATGATCAATAAAAACTGGTGTCTGAGGAAAGCTTCGGTTTGGTGGACAAAATGATTCAATTCAGGTCTCACACCAATCAGCCAACAAAAGTGTTCGGTGGGGCAGCATCCTGTGGATTTTTAGCGTCCTGTGTCCACTGATGAAGGACTAGAGGATGACCAACACTGCACTGTGCAGCAGCAGATGAGCTATCGTCTCTGACTGTCCATCTACAAGGTGGAGCAGCAAGGTAGGAGTGTCTAATAGAGTGGACAGTGAGTGGACACAGTGTCTCAACACTCCAGCAGCACTGCTGTGTCTGATCCACTCACACTGACAGGAGCTGGTATCATAGTAACACAAAGTAAATACTGAAGACTCCATGAATTTATGCATTATAACTAAAATGTATCTGTGTAAATATTTCCGAATTCCTGAAATGTACAATAAAGAAGAATGCTAACACTATGGCTGTACCCGACCAATCAGATTTAACCGCCATGGTCGACGATTCGACTATTCGTTCACGTTTTCCTCCATGTACATTATCTAGTAATCAGTAAATCAGTCTGCACACGGTTCAGATCTGATCCTCCTTATTTAGAAAGTCAGCAGAGTCACAGGAACATGTTTCTGAACTAAAAGAGGCGGGGCTTATGATTGATCTGAACTGGAGCCTTTAGTTACAGGATATAGCGTCAGGCTCGTATTTATGCTAAACATTAGCCTTATAGTTTACAGTCTTTTACTTTCACTTCTAACAGCTTCTTCAGTAGGAGGACCCTTCGTCTTTCATCTCTCATAAATAATGAGCTGCTAAATAAAACCAGATTAGTCCATATTTATATTATTTTAGATAAAAAGAGGAATGGTAAACCTGCAACCGTTTATTATATTACCTGCTCTGAAATAATTATCTCTCGTTTATCAGCAGGCATGTTAAGTGACTGTACTTATCCTTAAATAAAGATAATCTCAGCTGTAGATGAATAAATAAACATATCTGTAATTTAGATTCTAAAATAACAGAATTATAATAAAACAAGCGTCTCCGCTCCGTTTCCCCTTCTGCAAACAGCCATTATGTCTAAAACAAAAGTCAGCTCCCTCGTTTGGAGCAGTGTTGGATGTCTGACTAACTGAAGAGCAGAATTTGGTTTAATTTGTTCGGGTTCTCTTCTTCAGAAGCTCCTCCAGACTTTCTCTGAGACATCGCTCCACCCGTGTTTCTCAGCCTTAGCTGCCTTCAGCGGTGAACCACCAGCGCACATGGTCACGTGGATTTAATTTTTTAACAAGCGTGCGTCACAGCCCAGCTAAAACTTACATATATATTTATTATTCCCCTTTAATCATTATTAACATGTCTTTTTACATTCTTAAAGTTCCTGTGCATTTCTGTAAGCTTTAGTCTGTTTTACAAAAAAAAAAAAAAAAACAGACTTCAAGTCAACTGTTGTCGGGTCGCCGACTGACGATTCGAATCATCGACTTCTAGAGGGCAGCCCTAGCTAAAGCTTTTAATATTATTTTAGTAGATTTAGTTACATTTACTGGAATGAGTCTACTGACAATTATGCCAAAGCGTGACCACTAGTGAGAATATCAGGACTGAAAATCACTGTGGATGGTAACACAAATAAATGAGACCCACACTTTGTGTTATTACAGGAAAGATGTGGGACCTGGAAGGAATTACCAGTGTCTCCTCGTAGATCCAGTAAGGTAGATATACCCATGGTGGACGAAGGTTTAGAATAGTCTATGTGAAAAATCAAACGCCTGCTAACTTGAACATCTGGCCAATGGGAAGACACTGGGTCTTTCCCAGCCACTTCCTCAGCTCTTGTCTAAAAATCCTGGGCCGGATACAGACCTTGACTAACTCAGTATCTTACAAAGGGCAGAGGCTTTTGGTGTAACCCCACAGGATCCACACAACGCATCATAGAACATCAACAGTCAAGAGGGTCTGACCGTTTAAACCGTCTAACCGTCTAAAGAGGTTTTTAGACTTGTATGCAAAACCCCAATAACTAGAACTGGGAGTCCAGGGCATGTACCTGAGTAAGTATTTGTCTTTAATTAAAGACATTCCAATAATCACCAAATGTGAGGATCTCAGATGATCTAGACAAGCTAGACGCCATGTAGAACATGCACCAACAGCAGTGAGGACACATGACACTGTTTTAGACGTTGTCTCAAAGCAGCTTCACAAAAAATCTATATGTTATAAAAAAGAAAAGAACCACAAGGTTAATGTACAGACATGTGAGGGGGGATAGGGTTGGGGGGGTGCGGTGGAAAAACCGGGTCCAAGCCCCACCTTGAGCAAGCCAGAGGCAACAGTGGCGAGGAAAAACTCCCTTGGGTAAGGAAGAAGCCTCGAGAGGAACCAGGCTCAAGGGCGGAACCCAACCTCCTCAGGTCAACCCGGATGAGACGAGAGAGACAGTAGTAATTAGTAACTTCATTAAGGCTTGTTTTATTTACCCTAGTGATGGTGAATTAACTGTCATGATGCCAAGTAAACATGTTACTGAAAATCTACAACAAAAAAATTAAATACGATGCATGTTAATAACTGGAAAAACAACTGTCTTAAATCTTAAAACCATCAGAAAACCAAGGTGCATCATATTAATGAGAGACAGAAGCATGCTCTTAATTTAACAGCTAGTAGCTTTTAAGCTCAGGGGCTAGCTAGAGAACTGGTCGACTAGGGGAAAACTGGAGGTTAACAGTAATACGCTATATAACTTCTCCCAGCAGAAATCTAACAAGGTCCTGATAAATGTTAAATGTAACAGATCAACAGCGACACCTCTCTGTCGCCACCACCAGAGGGCACGCATCTACAGTTTACTAAACATTACTGGAGCAGAGCGGGAGACGGTGAGAGGGATCCCTGTTGGAGACGATGTAAGTGATGTGTAACTGTAGTGGTCTAGAGTGAACTCACTTTCATCCTAATAAACTTTAAATCAGTGGTAGTGTTAAATCACTTCTGCTCCAAACAGAGCTGAAGAGCTCTGTGTGTTACAGACTCCAACAGTCATAGTTTAGTATTAGTGCATTACCAAGAAACAAGAGTGGAAGGAAAAGGAAGTGGGCTCATGTTGCTTGCACAGAAATTTAAACAAAGATGGTGCGGGTGGAGACGGGAAAGCTAGCCAGCAGCCTTTCGTAACAAACATCGCTGGCACACATCGTACTAGGCATCAAACCAGACAAAAAGCTCTGATTTCAGTTTAAACACACCTGAGAGAGAGGGTGGAGGAGGTGTGTCTGCAGTCTGGGATTATTAAACCCTGTCAGAATAAACCCTCACAGAGAAACGCCCTGTCGTAAAGTGTGAGGTCAGCGTGAGCTCCATGTGCTGGGTATAGGTATAGTAGACTCTGCTGACGGTCACTCCAGAGCACCATAGAAACAGATGGTTCAGCAGAAGAACACATGCCCAATGAAGAAACTTAGATTAAAAATGTAAACAACTGTCACAGATGTTAGCATATAAAGTAAAAACTGTGATACATTTAAGTTATATACAACTATTTACAACAAAACGCACGAAGCATTCAAAGTTGGCTTTCCTTTTCGTGAACAGCCCATGTTGTCTATACACTCCTCAGACCATGAAGAGTAGAAGAAATAAAATCTGTGAAGCTGTGAAAAGCCTAACCTCTCTGAAGAGCTAAATTCAGCTACGTAATTTACAAAAATGCTTCCAAATGTATGTCGATGACTGACTACAGTTTAGTTTACATTAGCTGACACATGAAGCTGTTACTCCTTTGGAGAGACAGAGCAATATCAAATCCAGGGCTGATCATCCAACATCGGTATCCAATGCTCTGATCTCTGAATACAATCAAAACTTAACAGCAATGTTGCAACATCTAGTGTAAAGTCTCAGCAGAAGAGTAGAGTCTGTTACTGCAGCACAACAAACAGAATAAATAACAGAATAAACACAAAAACACACACACAAACACACAGACACACACACAGACACAGACAGACACACAAACAGAAACACACACACACACACACACAGACACACACACACACATACACACGCACACACACAGACACACGCACACACACAGACACACGCACACATGCACACACACGCACGCACACACACATGCACACACACACACGCACACACACACACGCACAGACACACACGCACAGACAAACGCAGACACACATACACACTCACACACAGACACACATACACACGCACACACACACGCACACACAGAAAACACACATACGCACACACACAGACACACATACACACGCACACACACACACACAGACACACATACACACGCACACGCACACACAGACACAGAAAACACACATACGCACACACACAGACAAACACACAAACAGAAACACACACAGACACACAGAAACATGCACACAGACACGCAGACACGCACAGACACACACACAAAAACAGACAGACACACAAACAGAAACACACAGACACACAGACACACACACAAACACACATACACACGCACACACACAAACACACATACACACGCACACACAGAAAACACACATACGCACACACACAGAAACACACACAGACACACAGAAACATGCACACAGACACGCACAGACACACACACACACACACACACACACACACACAACACACACACACACACAAAAACAGACAGACACACAAACAGAAACACACACAGACACACACGCGCGCACACCCACGCACACACAGAAAACACACACGCACACACAGACACAGAAAACACACATACGCACACACACAGACACACACACAGACACACAGAAACATGCACACACACACACAGACACGCGCACACACACACACACACACACACACAAAAACAGAAAGACACACAAACAGAAACACACGCACACACACAGACAAACACACAAACAGAAACACACACAGACACACAGAAACATGCACACAGACACGCAGACACACACACATACACACAAAAACAGACAGACACACAAACAGAAACACACAGACACACACACAAACACACATACACACGCACACACACAAACACACATACACACGCACACACAGAAAACACACAAACGCACACACACAGAAACACACACAGACACACAGAAACATGCACACAGACACGCACAGACACACACACAAAAACAGACAGACACACAAACAGAAACACACACAGACACACACGCGCGCACACAACGCTACACAGAACGCACACACACGCATTAAAACACACACACGAAAACACACACACACACTAGCACAACACAGAGAAACACACATACATGGCACACACACACACAGACACACACACAGACACACAGAAACATGCACACACACACACACAGACACGCGCGCGCACACACACATGCACACACACACACACACACACACACACACACACACAAAAACAGAAAGACACACAAACAGAAACACACACACACACAAACACACATACACGCACACACAGACACAGAAAACACACATACGCACACACACAGAAACACACACAGACACACAGAAACATGCACACAGACACACACACAAAAACAGACAGACACACAAACAGAAACACACACACACACACACACAGACACACAAACACACACAAAAACAGACAGACACACGCACACACGCAGACACGCACAGACAGACAGACTCACAGACACACAAACACACCTTTAACATAAACAGTCTGTTTACTTCTCAGGGATGAATGTGGGAGTTTCAGTTTTTCTGGACATACTAAACCAGGACAGAGGTGTAGTACACAACCACAGTCTTTCTTAGGAAAAGATCATGTTGACTGTGTTTCAGCATTATTGACAGGCTAATGACAACTAGAGTGCGACCAATTTATAAAAAAGTGAAAGTGAAAGTAAAAGTAAACGCAGGGGAATTTCATCATTCACCGTTATTATAAACAAGCCTCCCCTCCCCTCACCATTTTCTACTGCGGACCGACCACGCGACACCTTTCAGATCAGGTCCTTTACTTCAGATGATTCCAGCTGATGAATCCTAAATTCTGGTAAGTGTACTCCGTGTTATATTAGACAGACATCCAGACACCAGTAAATATTACTGTACACCATAATCTAGTCTGTGTGACATCACAAACATGGACAGCAAGAAACAGTACTGTAAACATACGAGTATACCAAACCGTACAGTAAACTACACTACAGCTACCGCTACGATGTCTACACATACATGAGAGAGAAACGTTTCTGTGTTCAGTTACACTAAAAGCCTGTAGTACAAACTAGGTGTGGGGGATATGACAGAAACACAGCATCGAGATACTACAAGACGTTTTTTAACATCCACGTGCGTCACTTTATTTGGCTTTTCTGATGTTTTGATTACTCAGATCCGACCAGAAAAAAAGTATACGGTATTACCCTGTTCTTTGCAGACTGTGTCACCTTTAATATAATTAAACGACAGACTAAAGTCTCTCTAATAACAACCAACCTGCACCACACAAGATCAATAAAGTGAAAGTAAATAGCAACCATTGGGAATTCCAACAAACAGCATCGCATCCAACGGATCAGGCACCATTATCCTCCAGTCCAATACGAGCACACCTGATGGCCCCTAAACTCTAAGCAGAAAATACTACGGTATACTACACGGTATACTACAGAACATATCAATGATGTGTACAAATATACATCATAAGAGCATGGCCTCGAAGGTGGGCCAGAACACAACGATTCACAATGTTCGGTTTGTGTCACACAAATGGAGAAAAACACAGTTCAGTGGACGTGACCTCTAATGTTAGCTAGCTAGCAAACCTAGTTAATGTTAGTTTGGGGTCTACCAGTGAGTGCTAACGTTAGAGCCCACTGCCACCAAACTCTATGATGGTCCATTGGTGTAAGACTATAACTCAGCTGCAGCCTCTTCTCAGGTTAGAGAAAGATCTAGAAAAATGATAACTGAGTAGCGCTTCCTCTTCTCAGTGCAGAGAAAGATCTAGAAAAATGATAACTGAGTAGCGCTTCCTCTTCTCAGTGCAGAGAAAGATCTAGAAAAATGATAACTGAGTAGCGCTTCCTCTTCTCAGTGCAGAGAAAGATCTAGAAAGATGATAACTGAGTAGCGCTTCCTCTTCTCAGTTCAGACAAAGATCTAGAAAGATGATAACTGAGTAGCGTTTGATTAGGTTGTGTATGTGTGAGGCGACAACGTCAAACAGAGACAACAGGGCTGTCCTCGCTAAAAGTCGTATTTTTCAGCTATACAGCTAGCTACACAAAATATACTCCAGAAATCCTCCAAGGAACAAGCATAATTTGGCAGGATTTAATGTTGGAAATATAATTTTGTAAAACTGTCATGGACCAAACCAAAGAAATGCCCCCTCTACAAGTCCATGGCAAACAATGGGAATTTACTGGCACTTCCTGTTCCTGTTAGTGCAGCTGCAAGGTTTACAGGTTATCATTCATGTCAAATATATGACTATATTTGTATTACAGACATCACAAATCCTGGTTCCCATCACCACCACAGGAAATAAAAGTTTCACTAAGGTAAGCTTCTTTTAGCTTCTCTGCACATGTTGATATCAAACCAATCTGAACTACTTTGTTTACAACTAAATTATGCTGAACTTTTGAAAAACAAAACTGAATACAATTCCCCTTTTAAACACCTGCTGGATTAGTTATCCCAGGAGGTGATGTAATTAAATTACATTTAAATTAACATGACTTAAATCAAGTATTTCTCTGCAGGCTATCTAGTTTTTACTAATAGTTCCAGCTATTCAAGCTAATTTAGTCTGACATTAATTCTAAGTTAATAGTTTTTGCTGTTCTGATTCTGAAACTCTACACTCAGGTGTGCTGATCAAACTACACCAAAATTTCAAAAGCATAACCATTTTACATTGTATCAAATGATTCTCACGAATCGTTTACTGTACAACAGCTCCAAACAGCTACAAACACTACACTCATTCAGATAAACAATCTGAAAACTAACATCATCTCTCAAATATACAGGAAAGTCTGCAGAAACACCGATCCCAAACATGCGCTCCAATGAGAACAGAAGAATTTACCTTGAAGACGGCGCCGACAGTGACAACAGTGCTGATTCCAGTCTTTCTTATTTAAACAGAAATATCCATATTAATCCATATTAATTATCTACAGAGATGCATGTTAACTGATGAGTAAAATGTCCTCACCAGGTGTCCCACGAGGCGGATCTCTCCTTTCAAAAATACAACTGTACACCACACTCTTCGACAGCAACGTCTCAGAGCTCCAGGCCCTCATCAATAAACTGACAGGAATAACTGATGATCTGGAGGCCACTCACCGAAGCGCCACCATCGGAAGCCTGTCTGGGGGGGTGATTGGGGCAGCTGGAGGGATCACCTCCATCGTGGGAGCTATCCTGGCCCCCTTTACTCTGGGTGCATCTCTGATTGTAACAGGAGTTGGCATTGGAGTTGCAGTTGCTGGTGGTGTAACAGGAGCCGTGTCCAACATCACAGACATGGTTCGACAGAAAACCTCCCGACAGGAAATAGAGGAAATTCTGAATACATTCCAGAATAAAATTTCCCCCATTATCAAATGCCTGGAAGATATAGAAGTCCTGCTTAATGAGGTGCAAACAATGGAGCTTAATGAGTCGTCCACACAGAGAACACAAGCCATATTCGGAATAACCAGAGGGGCAGGATACGCAGCTGAACTCATCCGGCTGGTTAACGTTGTTGAAATTGGAAAGGTGGCAGCACAGGTATCTAAAACTGTGAGAGCAGCTGCAGCGATGACAGGAGTGGTCTCGGGTCTCTTTCTCTTGTTTGATATTGCCTTCATTACCAAAGACGTCATAGAACTCAGACAAATAGACAAAGAGAAGAAAGACGGGAGTGAGACATCAGACATTGTTAAGTTCATTCAGGAAATGAGAAACACTTGTGATCACCTGACAGGAACAGTGAAAGAACTTAGGAGGCATAAAGAAATATTAAACGCAGAGATCACAGCCAAACTGCAGGGGTACTAATCTACATTAACACATCTGAATTCTAATCACGTTTGTTGGCCCTTCTGACTCTTGCTTGTCCATTTGGTTTCATGACTCTGCCAGCTCCCTTTGGGATGTTTGCCTATATTCTCTTGTCTAGCTGCACTGCTAAATTGTTAATAAACCCTTGCTCTGCTTTAAGCTCAGCATGCGTCAATTTCTTTTTTTTTAGTGGTTGGTTGGTATGTACTGTTTAAATGGTGCTGGTTCACTTGCCTAATATCTACCACCAGAAATCAAAAACTAATCAAATAAACCAGGCCGTGGATGTATTAAACAACGGAAATGTATTAGACAGATTTTTTGTTTTTGAAAGTTTCCAGACAGCACTACATAAAAATGAGTTCTCAATGAAAAAATAAACAGTGACAGACAGACTGACCTTACTACAAATGGTGTTCAGCTATGCAAAAGTCCCAGGTTGCCAGACAGGTTGGTTTAAGCAACCATATTGTCCGCTATCAGAGTGCAATTTAAACTTATGACAAGCAGCATTTTCATCAACAAGACACAGCATCTACAATATGTACAAATAAAAAGAAGATAAAAAAAGATCCATAGTGTTTTAAATGCTCTCACGTCAGGAGAAACTACTCTGCTCCTAATGATTAAATCTGTGGCTATTATGACATTAAAAAACAGTTATGCATTCTTTGCTACGGGCTTTCTTTTCCCAGAAGGTTTAGACTTAAACCTTTGCAAGTGTGTACACAAAATAAACACTACACTTAATAAACCACAGCCTGATTTCTAGAGTAATTCCGATCACCTTGACTCCTGTACGCTGGTCCTTAGGAAGAGATATTTATGATGGAGAAGCTGAGAGGGAATTCTGCTGCAGGTTAGAGTGTTCTATTAAATGTCTTTGGGTCACTGTCTGGAGAAGACTCACCCACAGCCATGTAGTCGGTCTACTCTGGCCAAACAGCAGGTGGCGCCAAAACCCGTTCATCCGGAATTTCATAAACAGCACCTGTTAAAAGGCATGTCATGAATTTTCCTCACTTTCTAAAATAGACACTGTTTGAGTATACAGTCACTTTTCATGATGCCATAATTTACAGCTGCGTTTTTCTATAGTCTGTTTAATTCATAGGGATAAATGTGGGAGCTGTGGTCTATCTGGATAAAACACATAACCTTTATATATTTGATTTATTATATTTTGTTTATATTATACTTTGATTTTTTGATTTATTTATTTAGTTATTTTCACTTTCAGGGGTTTTGTAATGTACAAGAAGTATACATGAAGCACTGTCTGCAGTTTCTTAGAATCTGTGTATAATAATATACAGTTGCTGGAGGATGGTTTCCACGAACGCTGATCAGTTCAGTAGCTCCAAAACAGGTCATGCTGAGCCACAGATATTGATTTAAAAGAACTAAAGATTTTTGGCTTCTGAATGAAGTGATGAGGCTCTACTATGCTACTTTCAAGGCATCTCTGTTGGTCTGTTCTGCTGAGAATTAAAAAAAATATTTACATTTAAAAACAGCCAGACAGTTTCTGTGGCGCTTCATCTACAGGTTCGTGATTATGGATATTTTCCATAATCCACGTGCCATTTTTTCTTGATCAAAAAGTGGTGAGGCACTGCCTCAGGTACTCTGGAAAGTGGCTGGTCAAATGACCTGTTTAATTGGAAAGGTGGCAGCACAGGTATCTAGGACTATGAGAGTAGCTGCAGCGATGACAGGAGTGATCTCAGGTCTCTTTCTCGTGCTTGATATATTCTTTATTAGCAAAGACGTCAAAGGAGTCAAGGAAGTAGATAAAGAGAATAAAGACGGTAGTGAGAAATCAGACATCGTTAAGTTCATTCAGGAAATGAGAAACACTGCTGAACATCTTCAAGACACAATCAACAAACTTCAGGACATCAAACACAAATTCAAAGCTGAATTCACAGAAAACTGAAAGACTACTGTACTAAATAGTTTATACTGACTGTTCACATGTAAGCCAGATGTTCTATTAGCTGAACAAACTTCTGATCACTAGAAAATAGCTGATGAGGAATGATTCAAAGAGCATACCCAATTATTTTGTAAATATGTATGCATTAACACTAATGAGCTAATCACAAATTTCATGTTTGTGTTTATAAACAGATGAATAATAATAATAATGATATTTTTAATAATTATAATGAGTCAGAGAGAATCTGTAGGGATCAAGTCAAACAGAAGTCAACAGAGTTTAAACATGACACCGTCCAGCCGTATGAGTTGTGCTGTATTTTACAGTTAAACTGTGGATGGTAACACAAATAAATGAGACCCACACTTTGTGCTATTACAGGAAAGATGTGGGACCTGGAAGGAATTACCAGTGTCTCCTCGTAGATCCAGTAAGGTAGATATACCCATGGTGGACAAAGGTTTAGAATAGTCTATGTGAAAAATCAAACGCCTGCTAACTTCAACATCTGGCCAATGAGAAGACACTGGGTCTTTCCCGGCCGTTCCCTCAGCTGTTGTCTGAAAATCCTGGGCCGGATACAGACCCTGACTAACTCAGTATCTTACAGAGGGCAGAGGCTTTAGGTTTAACCCCACAGGATCCACACAACGCATCATAGAACATCATAGAGAACACCCAATACACTGTATAACAGTCAGAGGGTCTGACCAGATGACCGACTCTAAAGAGGTTTTCCTTCAGTTTAAACTAAATCTGCCACGAGGATAATAAGACACTCTGGAAACTCGATGAGGATAGCAGTAGCGATACTAGGAACTGGCAGTAAGTGGACGTTGCTGTGCTGGGATCAGGTGTTTACGGATGAGGAGACACTGAACAAACTAAGAAAGAAATTAAGGCCAAGGATGATTGGATGCTTCATTGTGCACGCAGGAACTAAATGTTACTAGCAACAAATAGCGAAAAAACAATATTGGAGCAAAATAAATGATATTGGGCAGACATAATCTTCCTCTGGTATGAAAATTAAGAACAGTGTGATTCTTCTTATTGTGTAAAGCAGCAAAAACATTGTAGCATAACGTGTTCATTCAGTGACATCGCACGTCCTGCGATGTGACTATTGCGCATCCTGCGATGTGACTATTGCGCAAGCGCACATCGCGATGACGATGCTTAAACAATATATCGTGCAGCCCTACGGGTCATGTACTAATCAAGTAAGCCCTGCCAAAAACAACCACCAGAGCAGATCAAACATAACATGGACAATTCTCGGGTAACCATACGTGTGGAGCTCTTTTGTTCAAACTGCCTGTTCCTACACTCGACCTGTTCTACTACTACTGACCAATCAAACATCTCTGCTTTTCTTGTTATGAAACTTCCTGAACTGTATCAGATCTTCACTTCAAGTTCACAACGGCCTTTTAGACTTGTATGCAAAACCCCAATAACTAGAACTGGGAGTCCAGGGCATGTACCTGAGTAAGTATTTGTCTTTAATTAAAAACATTCCAATAATCACCAAATTTGAGGATCTCTGATGATCTAGACAAGCTAGACACCATGTAGAACATGCCTGCACCAACAGCAGTGAGGACACATGACCGATATCCACAACCTTCTCCTCTGCTGGACTAGAAAAGTCTTCAGCACGTTTAAGTGAAAGCCACACCACTCAACATTCCAATACTCCCAACATTCCTCCCTTGAATTTAGTGGACAGATTGTGTTGCCATGTTTACAGCTTTTGCGTAGCGAGATATTACAGGCATACATATAGTCTTTGAAACCTTTCCTTCTCAAATAATGTTCAAAAATCTGCAAAATCATGTGAGGATGTTGAAGCTGCATGGGATGGATTATCACAGGACACCATTAGGAACCTCTACAGCTCCATACCGAGACGTCTGGCGTGTTGGGTTAGCGAACACGGCGGCCCGACGCCATACTGAGAGACAGACTTCTGTATGTGTAGCTCAATAAATATTGATCATATCAGTCTAAATTTATCATCAGTTATTGATCCTGGTCACCTTTATCCTCCTTCCCAACACACCTGCACTCCCACACCTCCTTCTGGGTGCAGCTGTTCTTTTGATAGAGTTAATTAAACACACATACACAGTTTAAGTAGCAAAACAAAAACATTAATACCACAACATGTTGTTCTAACGTGGGAGCGTGGCGGATGCGAGAGCTACTTTGCATGGCCACTGCCTCCAAGCTCCTCACTACAATGCAGGGCCCATGGTGAAAACACGATAGCAGACTATCCCGGTAGAGGACCTCTATCCCATTTTCTTTCACGGACACAGGATCGCTCATCAGTTCTCAGTGACGGCATGCGACTCGCTACTTTTCACTGATTATCCAAACATTTACTTCGGATGGGATCCCACCTGATGACGTCTCTTCTTGACTGGTGAGTGTACCGTTACATTCTGTACAACCTGTGTCTATATAGCAGGAACGACTACCGCATACCGTATATGGTATTACATGACAACCTGCTATAATCTGGGCCAAGTCATTCTTCCGACAGGCCTAATGTAAAACTGGTCATAAGCCTAGGCTAAATGTAAATTCCCCTCTTGTAAATCTCTTTAGATACTTCTATCTGCAGTATTTCTGCAGTCGGTCTGTAGACGAGACTTCTAAATGTGGATCATGATAAGCTCCATACAGCAGTCACTGGTACTTCTGATTTTCAGGCGTTTCCACTGTTACTGACAGGACCCAAACAGTAGTGATCGATTACCCCTATATATATATATATATATATATATATGTGTGTGTATATATATATATTTGTGTGTGTGTGTGTGTGTGTGTATATATATATATATATATGTATATATATATATCTCAGAGAAAGTCTAGAGGAGCTTCTGAGGAAGAGAACCCGAACAAATTAAACCGAATTCTGCTCGTCATTCAGTCAGACATCTAACACTGCTCCAAACGAAGGAGCTGACTTTCGGTTTAGATGTAACGGCTGTTTGCGGTGAAGGAGAAACGGAGCGGAGACGTTTGTTTTATTATAATTCCGTTATTTTAGAATCTAAATTACAGATATTTATATTTATTCGTCTACAGCTGAGATTATCTTTATTAGATAAGTACAGTCACTAATACGCCTGCTGATAAACGAGAGATAATTATTTCAGAGCGGGTAATATAATAAACGGTTTCAGGTCTACCATTCTTCTTTTGATCTAAAAATAATTTAAATATGGACTAATCCGGTTTTATTTAGCAGTTCATTATTTATGAGAGATAAAAGTCAAAGAGTCCTCCGACTGATATATATATATATATATATATACAAATTAAACTGTTAATTCAAACTTATATAATAATTATAATAAAATATTATTTTATAATAAAAATAATTATATAACAAACGTATATATATATATTCTATATAGTAACAAGCAACTTAACACTTTGTTTTTTGTTTGACTGAATAAAAAAAAAATAATAATAAATAACTTCTTCTTGGGCCGATACAGGAGCCAGCAAATCCAAATCTGAATCATAGACATTTCTTTCCTGGTTCAACATACGCTGAGCTCTTGTCATATTATTAATAACACACTGTCACTGTAAGTCTAATGTTTGCCGTCACTGGTTTTTACTGTTAACACGGACTGATTTTCATAGATCTATATCTCAATGTTACTCTGACATGTCTCCAACAGAAGGCATATCAACTTATATGCCCCAATCAATGGCTTGCTGTTTTAAGGCTTGGACCGGGTTTTACTGTGAAGCTGCTTTGTGACCAAGCTTGATGTAAAAAGAAATATATAAATGAACACGACCTTGCCCTTTTTACAGTGTCAGGCTAAATATTACCCAGACAGAGCTTGATCTGGTCACTGATCATGACCATCTCTTCCTGAACTTAAATCTGCATATGTTTTGCATGAGTCTGCTGATGGCTTTAGGACACAAAATGCTTTAGGTGCAACATCTGCCTGAACCTTACTTTAAATATAACCATGCTGATATTTATACATAAATTAAACATGTGGAGTTAAATGTGTATTAAAATAGGGCATGGCTTAAATCTGATCCTGTCTGTTCTTTAGAATCACGTTCAGGATTCTAATATTCTGAATTCTGATAGTACAGCTTGTAGAGCGGCCGAGCGTTAGCTGCAGCGGGCCGGCGGTGGTAAATAAAGGTAAAGCTTCTGCACATTACGTATTGTGCTCTATACGGTGCAACTAAAAGACCAGCCACATTTAAATGGTTATATGCGTTTAGTTTCCACTATGATAGATTTACATGATTCCATTTTCCTAAACCACAAATGTACCTTAAAAAAACCTTAAAAAGTTTAAGCCCCACCTACCCGTTAGCCCAGTGTGCTCTGATTGGTCAGCTAGCCTATTTTGTTCTGACTGGTCTATCTTATATCCATGGAGACAGCCAGTATGGATTACGAGATGATGTCACCATGTAACAGAGAAAAGAGCTGAAATTCCAAGTGGGGCAGAAAAGTGGTTTCTGTGGAATATTTTTTTCCCCATGGAATTTGGGCTTTAGAACGGCTTAGCAGAACGTTTACATGCATCAGCAAGCACAATTACCAGGGCTGCAGCTTTCGAATATTTTAGTAATCCAAAATTCTACTGAAAATCCTTTCGATGAATTGAGTAATCGGATAAAACAGTTTTGCTTTGTTAAGGAGCAATTATGAATACAGAAGAGAAAATAAACTAATTTCACTTAATAATGAACAACCAATTGGTTTCCTTTACATTTTACAGATTCATTACATTAAAAGGTTATATTTCCAGAAATATTTCCAATAAAAAATATTTCCATAATTCCAAAAAACACAAATAGAAATAAATAAAACACTAATACAAATAAATAACACAAATAAAAACAAATTAAATTAAATTAGAGCATCCTACACCAGGCTCAGTGGGTGCATGTCTGTGACTATCATGTTTAAAATGCTATTTGTTAGCTGAGCTGCTTACTCAAGTCTACATAATGGTGATAAGTAGATAAATTTGTCCATCCGAGACTGTGATGATTTACTAAAAAAGAAAAAAATAAATAATTACTTAATTGACATTACCAAGACTAAATCACATAATACACTAGGATCATGGCTGTGCATTTATTCAGCTTGTTAAGCCTGAATATAGGCAGAGCACCTGAGAACTTCAAGCCCTGACTAGAACACTGAAGTTACTCGGATATCCAAAGTCTTCCTGATGGCATGTACAATCCAGAACAGTATTTTCAGACCGGCGCCACATTAATAAGCATCAATGGCTTTCTTTGACTTTGCCCACCCTGCGTCGGCAAAGAAAAACGGACGTGAGGAAACCAAACAGGAAGAACATGTCCAGGCCTTAAGACTGAAGCGACCCAAAACTCTCTAGACCACCCACCAGTGTGGCAGATAACTGATTTACACGTCAAACAGAAAGTCAGGTATTAATTTCAGACCCTGAGCACACAGTATTGTCTGCAGGAAGTGACCAGCTACTGATTAACAAGCAAAATTTTAGACCTGCTGAGCTAATTTCGTAGATACATCGTAATAAACTAGCCCCAGATTGGATTAACAGAACAGATTAACAGAAACCTAGCGCTCCGCAGGGCTGACGTTGTGTTAGTAATGATACAGTGACGTTAATTTTACCACGCTTCGTTCTGGGTGTCTTGCAGAGATTCTCCAACAGCGAATATGTGCTATTGTGGTATGCCAGGGCTGTTTTCTATTAATACACGTCACGATGTTCTTCTGGCCCCTGAGTTTAAAATGTTCCCACACTTTTAGCTTTTCTGTCGTTTTTTCTGTTGTATTTTTCTTCTCTTTCATTGTTTTCTGTCGCCTCTGCCATTTTCCTGCTCTTTATCCAAACAGGTCCGCATCCGCCCCCTTCTTTCTTTTGTGTGGGTGAGGTAAGCGCATTGTGACTAAAAGTAATTTGTGCAAAATACCATTATACGATTACAATTTAACCTAATTTAGTCTGATAGTAATTCTAAATTAATAGTTTTTGCTGTTCTGATTCTGAAACTCAGGCGTGCTCATCAAACTACACCAAGCATTATTTCAAAAGGATAACCATTTTACATTCTATCAAATGATTCTTAAGAATCTGGTAGTGTACAACAGCTCCAAAGCTACACACATTTAGATAAACGATCTGAAAGGACCATCAGTTACTGAGAACTAACATCATCTCTCAAATACACAGAAAGGTCTGCAGAAACACGGATCCCAAAATGAGCTCTACTGAGTACAGAAGAATTTACCGTAAGAACAGCGCCGACAGTGACAACAGCTCCGACTCAAATCGCAGCATTGAACAACCTCCATCTATAGAACACTGTGAGACTTTCTTATTCACACAGAAATATCCATATTAATCCATATTAATTATCTACAGAGATGCATGTTAACTGATGAGTACAATGTCCTCACCAGGTGTCCCAGAGGACGGATCTCTCCTTACAAAAATACAACTGTACACCACACCCTTCGACAGCAACGTCTCAGAGCTCCAGGCCCTCATCGATAAACTGACAGGAATAACTGATGATCTGGAGGCCACTCACCGAAGCGCCACCATCGGAAGCTTGTCTGGGGGGGTGATTGGGGCAGCTGGAGGGATCACCTCCATCGTGGGAGCTATCCTGGCCCCCTTTACTCTGGGTACATCTTTGATTGTAACAGGTGTTGGCATTGGAGTTGCAGTTGCTGGTGGTGTAACAGGAGCCGTGTCCAACATCACAGACATGGTTCGACAGAAAACCTCCCGACAGGAAATAGAGGAAATTCTGAATACATTCCAGAATAAAATTTCCCCCATTATCGAATGCCTGAAAGATCTAGAAGTATTGCTTAATGAGGTGCAAACAATGGAGCTTAATGAGTCGTCCACACAGAGGATACAAGCCATATTCGGAGCAACCAGAGGGGCTGGACATGCAGCTGAACTCATACGGCTGGTTAACTTTGCTGAAATTGGCGCAGTGGCAGCACAGATATCTAAAACTGTGAGAGTAGCTGCAGCGATGACAGGAGTGATCTCGGGTCTCTTTCTCTTGTTTGATATTGCCTTCATTATCAAAGACATCAAAGAACTCAGGGAAATATATAAAGAGGAGAAAGACGGGAGTGAGAAATCAGACATTGTTAAGTTCATTCAGGAAATGAGAAACACTTGTGATCACCTGACAGGTACAGTGAAAGAACTTAGGGGGCATAGAAAAAAATTAAACGCAGAGATCACAGCAAAACTGCAGGAGACCTAATCTACATTAATACATCTTCACTGAATTCAAATCACATATACATATTAAAATTCACATGACAGAACAAGCTATATCTTTTAGCATGGCCAGTAGTAGTAGGTGATACATGATTCAAAGAATGCAACTGCTTAATCCACACCTAATTTAATATTTGACCTAATTTACATTATGGATTGGCATATTTATGGAAAATCATTCTGGAATCCTACAAGCAGACACGTCAAGTCAAACCTATGGTATCTGAATCGCTTGTACCTTCGACCAGAGCACCTAGCTTTGTTGGTCAGCTGATCCACTTTATTATACTGATACTATATTATTTGTTTACCATTAACTGAAAACCAGTAAGGAATATAATACATTCCACATGTTTCCATCTCTTTTATACATCATGTTACTTCTTTAATCCTGTTATTACACTTTTTATCAACACTGCTTCAGTCTGTCAGGCAAACGCTTTCAACTCAGGTCATATTCCTGCGATATCATATGATCTAGTACGCTAAACCAAATATTACAACAAAAATAAAACAATTCGCTAATCATCCATATACTGCTAACAACACTGTATTAATCTTATTCATCTTTATAGCTGTTGCTGACCTCAATGGATGTAAAGTGCGAGGCAGCTTGAGATGCGCTAACGTGTCATCTTCGAATCTTACTAGCCCCTTTTCTTTAGCACTCCTGAATTTCCCGGGGGTTTACTAGCGTCGCTCAGACAGTCAGTTAAAGCTACCATGAACTCTGTGTAAATCACTCAGCACACAGTGCACAAACTGAACTTAAATGCTGTTTTGTCTTCGGTTAAATGGTTGGCAGTCCAGCCTCTAGTACAGAACACCAGAGTAAACCATCTCCAGAGAAGATATTGTTGGATACTGACTGAACAATCCTTCTGGACTTTGTGACCCAAAAGTTTATTCTTTACTAATTTTCACTTGGTAAATCTAGTACTTACCAGCTACGCTTAAGTGCTCATGAACTGTTAATAAGCCAAACATGCTTATGGGTTATTCAAGCATAAATACAGAATGCTCAATAACTGTAGAGAGCTCTGTGTACATTACTTTCATTATATAGAGGAATATAATATATAAAATATATATATATATATATATATATATGTATCTATGTGTATGTGTTATTGGCATTATTATCAAACATTTATTTTTTTCAGAGAAAATAAAACTGAGCTATTCTGTGCTCAAGCCTGCAATAAATACGAAATACAACAAATATTTGACATCTGTGTGTGTGATCTCTAAGCCTTCATTAAACTTACAGTTTATACTATTAATACAGTTTTCTGAATTCATTTTGCTGGTTGCAGGTCTATAATAAAATCATACAGTACTTAAAAAGAAACATACGATCAGAATAATTTTAGTAATATTCACTAGATAACCCACCCAGCTGACAGTCAGCTGCTGCAGGAGAAGGGATGGATGGAATAACAAGACTGCTAACACACAGGTGTGCTCGGCTCTACCTCACTACAGTGTGTGCACACTCACAGACCAAAGGAAGAGTGTCTACTGGTATGCAAATGTTTGGGGACACTGATAAACCGATCTCCCACAGGCATCAATCTGAAGAGGAAACAGTCTTTTTAACATTTAGAGCAAAATTAGTGCATCGTTTCTGTTTAGTAGAAAAAGTACATTTGGTACAATTTAAGTGGGGAAAGGGCCTTTAGGCACGCCAAGAGATTTCAGCTCTCATATAACTTTGTTCTGTGTGCAATTTTTGACTAAACAATACACTGATAAATAAAATCTTCACTAATTTTGCTGAGAAATACACTGCTCAAACCGTCATGGAGATTTGTAGAAAATCTGTTTCTAACACTCTGTATGTAAAATGAACAATTTAGAAAAACATTTCAAGACATTTATTTTTGGCAAAAGCTGAAAAATGAAACGTGACAGGAAGACTGCTGCTTCTGATATATATATTCAGAAGCAGCAGTCTTCCTGTCATGTTTCATTTTGACATTTAAACAATACATACCACCCAAACTAATTGGAGGGGAAAATATATATACATACATGAGTTGGACAATGAAACTGAAAAACCTGTCATTTTAGTGTGGGAGGTCTCATGGCTAAATTGGACCAGCCTGGTGGCCAATCTTCATTAACTGCACATTGCACCAGTAAGAGCAGAGTGTGAAGGTTCAGTTAGCAGGTAAGAGCACAGTTCTGCTCAAAATACTGCAATGCACACAGCATTATGGGACATACCAGAGTTCAAAAGAGGACAGACTGTTGGTGCACGTCTTGCTGGCGCATCTGTGACCAAGACAGCAAGTCTTTGTGATGTATCAAGAGCCACGGTATCCAGGGTAATGTCAGCATACCACCAAGAAGGACGAACCTCCACCAGCATCACGTAGTGACCTGGCCACTATCCTGCAAGAAGAATGGCTTAAACTCCCTCTGACCACTGTGCAGGACGCAGTATATGTCATTCCCAAGACCAACTGACGCTGTATCGGCCGCAAAAGGAGGCCCTACACCATACTAATAAATGATTGTGGTCTAAAACCAGGTGTTTCAGTTTCATTGTCCAACCCCTGTATATTTATTTATTTATTTTCCCCCTCCAATTAGTTTGGGTGGTGTGTATTGTTTAAATGATGCTGGCTCAGACCAACCACCAGAAATCAAACACTAATCAAATATGTCAGAAATTAAACAAAAGACACCGTATTCCACAGCGGCACATTGTTATTATTTTTGAAAGCTTCCAGACACCAGTAGCTACATAAAGAGAAGTTCTTATTGTTAAACAGAAAGTGAAAGACCGACCTTAGCGCCAATGTTTGCCTATGCAAATGTCCCACAAACCCGCCAGACAGGTTGGTTTAAACAACATATGAAACACAGAATCTCCATTTAAGTAACATGTTCATCAACAACAACACACAGCATCTACAAAATGGAAAAGAAGAAAATAAACATCCATAGTGTTGGTTTAAATCTCCTCACGTCAGGACAAACCACTCCGCTCTGTCTCCGCTCCTAATAATTAAATCTATGGCTATTACTACAATGAAATAACAGTTATACATTCTGTGCTACAGGCTCTTTCCAGAAGGTTTAGACTCTAAGCAAGTGTCTAATCACAGACTGGGAAGCTGCAGAGGACAAACAAACACACATGCTTTTATCACCAGCCTAGCCACCTTTTTATTCATTATCGATTCAGAACTGCTGACAAGAGACTGGCCCACTATGCTGAGCAGCTCTGCAGCCCAGACGCTGTGTATGAATGGTGGTTGTGTGCGAGCTGCGGACTCACAACCCCATCACGCATGTCACTCGGCGGTAGTCAGTGTAAAAAAAAAAGAAACTACAGTGATTAACTGAATATGTTAATTTAGGCTATGTATAATTAGGCCAAAACAATGTGATTATGATGAAAGGTACACAGGCCTAGAAAATAAGAAGCTAAATGAGAATGAGAAATGAAAATGAGAATTTTAAACCTCAAAATAAATCACATTTAGATACAGATACAGCACCATCTAGTGGCAGGTGTGTGATTTTATATGGCACAGTACTTGGGTTCAGTTTAAAATACAGGTGCACTTTAAACTGCAGCTTCTGCGAACACAGCACTGGAGTTTAGGAAGTGAATACACTATTCATTTACAATGACCTCCACAGAACAACCACATTAAACTCACAAAGACCCCACAAAGACCTCACAAAGACCCCACAAAGACCTCACAAAGACCCCACAAAGACCTCACAAAGACGCCACAAAGACCTCAAAGGCATGGTGGGATACAATACTGTACTATTTGTTGAGAATGCAAATGTTATTGAACTGAATTGTGTGTGTACCTGCTCTGTAAACTACACTACACAAAATAATGGCAGCCTAAAATATATTACATAACAAAAGTTAAAGTGTTTAAAGTCACGCATTAATGTAGCTTGGTTCAGAATCTGCTCTTCTGCCTAAACAAATTGAGCTAACGTTAGCGAGGTCTCCTGTACCACCACCAGTAAAATGAGTCACTCCGATCACCTTGACTCCTGTACGCTGGTCCTTAGTGATATTTATGACGGAGAAGCTGAGAGGGAATTCTGCTGCAGGTTAGAGTGTTTTATTAAATGTGTCTGGGTCACTGTCTGGAGAAGACTCACCCACAGCCATGTAGTCGGTCTAGGCTGGTCCTCTGGCCAAACAGCAGGTGGCGCCAAATAACCCCCTTCACTGCTCCCGAATGGACAGTAGCCCAGTGTGACCGCTTGTCCATTCTGCTGGGAGTGAAGACTCATGGGCACCTAAAGACATCCAGCGTGTGGTTTGTACTTCACCTCGTGTACAGCTGCATCTCCAACATCACCTAGGATCCCTGTAATAAAACGGAGAAACTGTAAATGTACTAATTTCTTGAAAAAACTTGAAACTTGATTCCCTGACCTCTCCTGAATATAAAGCTGAATCGATACTGAAGGGAAAAGCAAGACGCCTTTGTGTTGAGCAGCCACAGGGTTCTTAACTCATTCATTTGGGAGTTTTATGAGTCAGTGTTCAGCAGAAAACAGTGTTCACAGCTTAAACATTTTCTCACACGTTAATCTAGACTTCATAAGTGAATAAAATAAGCTGAACCCGGTTCTGTTAGATCTGTATTTGTGCCGAGTAAACAGCAAACCTGCCAGGGCTCCATCTGAACCAGAGATCTTATCGTTATGATGTATCCACACCACCAGATGTGCTGTTCGTAAATACTCCGAGGCTTTGAATCATTCCATTCCTCCATCCCTCCTTTACCTTAGTTCAGGGGTTCTGAACCCTGGTCCTGGAGGAACCCTGGTGTGGACTCCCTGCGGCTCTGGAAGGGCGTGTTAATGAGCTGGATCAGGAGTGTTGGGACCAGGGGAAGCACTGAACCGTGTAGGACAGGGTTCCTCCAGGACCAGGTGTTCAGAAGCCCTGATCTAGCTACTCAACACTGGTGAACTATGTTCAGGACGGGTTACTCTCTCCCATGCCCCTCCATCAGCCGCTCTGTGGCCGGACTCGCTGAGGAGTCGATTAAACCGACTCCAGCTGGGGGAGTCGGAGTCCTTTGAGCAGCTACAGCCAGTGTTTGGATTCTGGAATGTTCTTTCCCCCTTACTGTGGTTTAGTTTATCTCTCAGGTCTTTTCCTGAACATTTAAACACGTTTGGAAACATTACCTGTGCTCGTGTTCGTTCGTACACGTCCCATTAATGTGCACTGGTCTGAGGTAACTTAGCTACGCTAGCTAGTTAGCATTCGGATGATAAAAAATAAATCCGCCAATTCTGAGGAACTTTTTCCCATTAAAGTGCCAAAGGGGTGCACGTTTCCAGTCTTCCATCGCAGCACACTCACTCTGTGTCGAACTGAGGTCGATATTTACCAGAGAAGTGTCGGTGTACGAGGTCAACACTACCCAGCTAGCGCAGCTAACGTTAGCCTTTCCGGAGTCTGAGGGCGCTGTAGCTACAGCTAGGCGGACTCGTTAGCCTGCTAGCTACGGACTCCACAGCCGGTGTAAGCTTAATTCAGCAGGTGAAATGATCTAATAAGACTAATACAGATTTACTGGGTCTGGTTTAGTGACTGTTTCCCTTCATGAACTTTACCTGTATCATATTTACCTCAGAGAGCCCGCCGCGCTAACACAGCCGAGAGCAGGAGCGACCGTTAGGAGCGTTCACACACTGCGCGTGCGCACGGTTTGAATCTGAAACGGCTCCGGGACTAGAGCAGTGTTCAGTCAGCCCATAAACACCCAGGGACATCATATCTATCATTATTACACACGGGAGAAACAGTCCAGTATACAGGACATTATGAATAAGTAATTAAAAAGGCTAATTAATACATTAATAATAATAACCTGCTCAATAAACCCAACTACATTAAACATCAAAGTTGTTCCCTCAGAGCTGTCTATAACACTTAACCTGCATACAACGGGATGTCTTATGTTCAATATTACCATACTCATATATTATTATTATTATTATTATTATTATTATTATTAATTAGCAGAATATTGTCACCTTTGTAAGATTAAAATACAGAACAATTTATACATGAATTATAGCCACAGCCACTTTACTTTTATTTTATCTTTATTGTATTATAAGACTTTATATATGTGTACATATTGTAAATTATTATTGTTTATTCTAAATGGTTGCTACTGTAAAAACTGCAATTTCCCCCTGGGATTAATAAAGTATTTCTGATTCTGATTCTGATTCTGAAATATTATCTAATGTAAAAGAAGAGCCTGAGATTTTAATAAGAATGAGAGTTTTTATTATCCAGGAGAAGATTACAGCAGGTCTGAGTACTGTTCAGCATGGAACCGATCACACAGCACAGCCACAGATCATCACAACATGGACCACAACACACACACACACACACACACACACACACACACACACACACACACACACACACACATACATATATACTGTATACACACACACACACACACACACACACATACATATATACTGTATACACACACACACACACACACACACACACACATACACACACACACATACATATATACTGGTGTTAAATATCAGTCCATCACGTCTATATGATATGCAGTTTAACACAGTGTGTATGATACACACACACACACACACACACACACGCACACTAGAGGGTTAGAAATAAAATGAACCTTGCTCTATAAGCCTCCACTGCAGATTAAGAACGCTGGTTCGTCCTGTTTTTAAGGTGGACTGTATAATTCCATGACTGCTAGTTTATATTTTGATACTTCACATTTAAGGAGAACCTGTTATGAGGAGCTGGGTCTAAACGTTTGACTTGGAACGACAGGATGGTCAAAAGACATTAGTATGTTTAAAACACTTTTAGATGTTCTAGATACATCAGATGTTTTTAAACACGTCAGGATTTATTCTACACTAAAGCATTCATATATAAATAGATAGATAGTGGGTATGTATATACATATCCATCATATGTATATCTATCTATCTATCTATCTATCTATCTGATAGATAGCGTGTGTAAGTATATACATATAACTACAGATAGACAGATGGACAGTATGCAGTGTTAACACTGTGTTTGTGTAGTAACCTGTACTCCCGGAGGAGGTGCGGAGCACAGTCTCTGTGTATACGGCTAGAGCCTCTGGAACCTTGACTCGTCTGTTCAGGAGGATGGGCTGGATCCCTACAGGAGACACTGTGATGGAAATCTATGTTCTACCTTGTATCTCCATTTCTGTCGTTTTTCACTTCCACTGTTTTGTGTTAGCCTCGGCATTCCGATAAAATTCCACAGTAAACAAATAAACAAAAACACTGCAGGAGACGCTCATGGAGAGGAAAGGGAGGAGGCTTGGGGATTAACTCGGAGCATTTCTCCTAAACTAGTTAGGAATGAAGAGGGAGAGGGAGGAGGTCCGTTGTGTACTGGCCCCTGGTGGTATACTGCCCCCTGGTGTTGGGATCAATTACCTATATACCGGTTAATCAATGTGACATGATTCCGACAGCTCCAGCTGTCTACATGGAATACCACTGGACAGGGTCTGTGCTAAGGCCAGCTCTACAATCAGAAATTCCCAGGTAACAGTCACGGCTGTCTGGTTCCATAGAACGTAGAACACCCTGCATCCGAGTACGGATAACCGTGAGGAACCGTGCTGGGGGTTTAAACCTCCTGTAGCTGAATATTCCTTACCTGCGGAGAGAAGCCGCCAGCAGTGCAGGGACCTGGATGCCGAACTCCTGGTTGAGTTTGTTGCTGTGGTCACGTTGCCGGTGGCGATGGCTGTGGTAGTCATGGCTGCTGATGCTGTCGGACCGTTTGAGGTAGCTAGGCTGGAGGCTGTCGTGAACGCTGCTGGTTTGAGGGCTCGCTGTTGTTGTTGGGCCTGCCGTGGTGGCAGTGGAGGAAGTTACTACACTGGTGGTCCCTGTTTGGGTGGCCGTGGTGGTGGTGGTGGTGGGGGTATCAGAAGCAGCCATGGTACTAGTCGTAGGTGTAATTGGAGATGTGGTACCAGTCGTAGGCCCAATAGGAGTGTATAATAGAGTGGACAGTGAGTGGACACAATGTCTCAACACTCCAGCAGCACTGCTGTGTCTGATCCACTCACACCAGCACCACCCACACTAACACACCACCACCACGTCAGTGTCACTGCAGTGCTGAGAATGATCCACCACCCACATCACACCTGCTCTGTGGGGGTCCTGTGGGGGTCCTGACCATTGAAGAACAGGGTAATACAGTACACAGAGAAACAGATGGACTACAGCGTGTACCTGTATGGTCCGTTGAGCGGGTCTCTCTGGCGCCCCCTGGTGTGCAGTAAGGACAGGAGGCCGGTGTGATCTGAATCCCTTTTATTAAGATCAGCGGTTTACACTGGAGAATTAGCCACACGAGGAGTTCTGATTGTTTCTGTTACACGTCTTTAATCTTCAGTTTCCATGTTAATAATATTAATATCCCCCTTTTAAATCCTAAAGCTAGAAAAGGTTACACAACGACTAGCACACGGATCGCTAACCTGTGAGAACACGGAGACAGGAAGCTAGCACAACAGAAAGAACAGATTAGAAAAGGGTTCCACTGAAGAGAAGAGGAGCCAAATAAAAAACCCAAAACGAGGACGAGCGTTTACATTCACACGGCTCCGCCCCCTGAACGCGGACACTTCCCTTTCCCTTTCCCATCCTAGCTATATCCGACCCCCATTCCCTTTTTTGGTAGACTCTCTTTAGAACCGGAACACAGAGGAGTCGGTGTGGCCGTGGTCTACTGTAGGCGCCGTCGCCGCGTTCCCTCATGAGCCACAGAGCGCACATCAGCGTCTGACCTTCCTGGACACGGGACAGCTGACAGGACACACAGGCACCCCAACAAGCCCTCGGAACACTGGAGTCTGGGACACCGATGGGTCGGGGCAGTGCTACGCTGAATTCAATGGCTTCTGCAACTCTCTAACGGCACGGCTGCAGATTCAGAACAGTTCCGGTCTCGGAATTTTACTGGCTAGTTAGAACTGATTGGGTTATCCGGCAGTAGCTTAGGAATAACTACCAATGCCGATCAATCAGCTATCGATATGGGCAGCTGGTTAACAGGCTAGGCTAAGTGCTAAGTAGCTAGAACCCTTTGGCAGTGAAGGGGCTGGTTAACAAACGGACAGGGATTTTAATGTAGGGTTAATTTGAGTTTCAGGCCGAAATGCTAGTCACCAGTGAATTCCGTTCAGTTGTGCTTCGGATGCTAATACGTGTTAGCCTGGAGTTAGCCTGTAGTTAGCATAGTTGAGCAACATGATTAGCCTCGAAACTGACCACCTTTTAGATCAATCTGACTAAAACTGACCCGATAGCAGCAGAACAACCGACATAAGTATATCCTGTTTTGCTACATGTGGCTAGCATCAGCCTAGCAGTGAATTAGCTTAGCAGTGGAGAGCTAGCGGAGAAACAAGAGGGTGTTAGAAAGCCAAATGTATCATCCCTCACAACCATGATGTTGTCATGCCTAGAATAATCTGAGGCATAACCATTTAACAGCAGTAGGCAGATGAGCCACATGTTTAATGTGGTTAGCATTAGCTTAGCAGTGAATTAGCTTAACACTGGAGAGTGAGAGGTGGCTAACAAAACAAGGATCAGCTGCTAGATGTAATAGCCACCATCTTTTCAGACATTTATTAGAGTATGTAGGATCTGTGGTTAGCTTAAGAGCTAGCATACCATCACAAAGTGATTAGCTTCAACTTAACCACAAGTTTAAAGTTTGTTCGTGATTCAGACCGAGAATTCTATGATCAATGTTTAATTTAGTAGCAGCGGAATTACAGACTTGTCCGTTTCCCGGGGCTAGCAGCTGCTTAGCAGTGAAGTAGCTTAGCACTGGAGAGTCAGCGATGGCTACATCTCCAAGAAAACAAGGGTCAGTTGCTAAATGTATTAACCCCTGAAGTTTAGAGGCATTTATTCGAGAAAATGTCGGACTTGAGGTCATTTTAGGAGTTAGCATGCCAGTTAGCATGCCGTAACATGTGTGACAGCGGCTAGCAAGATTGTTAGCTTAGCAATAGTGAGGTTGAGGCCACAGTCGTAGCAAAACAGAACGAAACCAAAGAGCAGAAAGAAAAAGGTGTGGGTTAAAAAGGGATCCGTTTGGGATTTACTTGAACTTGGGCTAGAGGCTGGTTGAACATCGCGACGACCGTGTTCACCTGGTTCCTCTGAATGACCACCGTCCCGACCCCTACAGGCTGACCCTGGAACGGCAGCCTAGAACAGAAGCGCAGGATGGAGTTCTACAAACTCCGGAGAATGGAAACCCCTGTACCCATTTCGCTCCGCGTACATCTCACGACACATACATGATCCATATGCTCAGACGCCACCGAAAAGAAAGATCAACACACGCTTAACTCCACAAGGGCAAAAGAATTCAGGCATGCAGTTCGGAGCAGGCAAACACACCAACGTCCCCCGTCCCTTCCTCAGACCGACCCGGCAGCGCTAGCTACAGCCTCACGTCACCGCCTTCTACGCCGGGCTAATGGAAGACTTGAGCTGGCTGCCTCTAAAGGACGCCAGTGTTTAGCCGAGACCTGTCGCCGCATGGCCGCCGGTAAGTACAGCCCATAATACTTCACCTCCATCTCAGCAGCAGGATTGGAAAATCAAAGAATACAAAATTACAAACAAAAAAATAAACACCAAAAAAACACCGAAGATTATTAAAGGAAGAGGACGTGACGGACACATCGTGAGTATTTCTACTCTAGCATGTTTATCTCTATTTTTTAACATGTAATTAAGAGTGTTATTACATTAACGCCATTATTTATATATATATATAATCATAATTAATATTCATATTAGAAGTATCACTATTGGTTAGCACTACGTTTGGGTCTCTACAGGCCCCGCCCACGTCGCAGAGGTTAAAGGGCTCTAACGTGCGGCAGACGGGTTCACAGAGGGAAGGAGAGACGGGAGGGCTGGTGTTCTCCTGCTCCCGCTCTTCCCTCCGCACCTCTCTGCTCCCGCTTCCCCCCCACGTACGGGATCAACGAATCGTGTGATGAGAATGAGATTAAGTTTGGTAAGAGGAGATTCTCTCTCTCTCTGTAGGTCTCTCGCCCTCTCTCTCTCTCTCTCTCTCTCTCTCTCTCTCTCTCTCTCTCTCTCTCTCTCTCTCTCTCTCTCTCTCTCTCTCCCCCGCTCTCTCTCTCTCTGGCTTGTACTTTTGACGAATGGATATGACTGATTTGTTTTGACGTTCTCAAAGTAGTGCCTCCA
The DNA here is from genome assembly GCA_024036415.1 of Prochilodus magdalenae. Classification (NCBI taxonomy): domain Eukaryota; kingdom Metazoa; phylum Chordata; class Actinopteri; order Characiformes; family Prochilodontidae; genus Prochilodus; species Prochilodus magdalenae. The sequence continues at coordinate 81,679 of JAMWET010004699.1, forward strand.
CCTTCATCCATCCATCCATCCACCCCTCACTCACTCTCTCTCTCTCTCTCTCTCTCTCTCTCCCCCTCTCTCTCTCTCTCTTTCTCTCCCCCTCTTCAGCAGGACACCTCCATGGTGTTGGAGGGGCTGGGGGGCAGGTTACCGCCCTGCGAGCCCTGGGACAGGGTGCGGGACCGCGAGCGAGAGCCCTCCATGGAGTAGGAGGAGGAGAGGGAGGTGGTGCGCGAGCGAGACAGGCGGGTCATGCAGGACGAGGCCACTGAGGAGAGAAAAGAGAGAGAGAGAAGAGATGAGTGCAGGAAGGTCAGGACCACGCCTACATACACTACAGTACAGACACGGTTCTGACGTCCAATCAGCTTCTGGTTCAGCTGCATGTGACCATTTACACCCATCACCAAAACAACAGCTGCACCCAGAAGGAGTCGACCCACCGGAACGAGACTTGGTGTGTAGGTGGGACAATGATTCCAGTTCCACACTCGGCCGCACATGTGAGGTAGCCAAGGACGGGTCTGATCTCTGTACCTGACTGACCCGACATCCAGCGAGCAGTGGTGTCCTCCATGAGTCCTCCTGTTAGTGCAGCACCATCGGCAGACGGCTGCACCACGCAGGACTACATGCACACAGACCGTTACCACGACTGTCCTTAACACCACGTCACCGTCACCAAAGACTGCAGTGGTGTCGTACCAGACTGTCATGGAGTGACTCAGAATGGCAGCGGGTCATCTTCAGTGACGAGTCCCGCTTTAGTCTTGGTGGAGACGCCCAACGAACCCGTGTGTGGAGGCACCGTGGTCAGCACCAAGATGGGACGGTTTACTGTCACACGTCCAGAAGGCCTGGTGTCCCTCCACCTCCACCCCTACCGCACCATCTGCAGGAACTGTGTGAGGATGTTGAAGCTGCATGGGATGGATTATCACAGGACTCCATTAGGAACCTCTACAGCTCCATACCGAGACGTCTGGCGTGTTGGGTTAGCGAACACGGCGGCCCGACGCCATACTGAGAGACAGACTTCTGTATGTGTAGCTCAATAAATATTGATCATATCAGTCTAAATTTATCATCAGTTATTGATCCTGGTCCCCTTTATCTTCCTTCCCAACACACCCGCACTCCCACACCTCCCTCTGGGAGCAGCGGTTACTTTGGTGACGAGTGTAAATGATAATCCCGCTCTCGGGTGCAGGTACTCCATACAGATGGTGTTTGTATGGTAGCGGTTATGATGCGGCGTTGAGCAGGTCTGACGCTCCTCGTGGTGTAACGTGTAATAAGATCTGCTCTCAGAGGAACGGACTCAGTAATACAGTGGATCAGATCAGAACACATCAGCGCCAGGCTACCAGGCTTATCCCTCCCTAATGGATATCAGTCCAGATGTGGCGTACTCACTGTATCCCATTCCCTGGATGAAGTACTTGAATGCCTCGGTCAGCTTGCTGGGCTGCAAAGAGACAAAGTCAAGACCGTCACGCGCCTTCCGGTGACCCGCTCAGGATTCACAGCTGTTCACCTGTGGTCAGATTTATCAAAGCTCTCCTACCTGAGTGAGCTGCGGCATTCCGCCGGCGTCCGCCATCTGCAGGAAAGACACCAGAGGAAAACACACGACTGAGGACATTCTCATACGGAACCAAGACGCCCCACCAGTTCATCAACCACTAACTCCTCAACAAGCTGCACAGTGACTGAAGCGGACTGGACTGGTCCGTGATGAGGCTTTGATCTTGGTGTTGGTCTTTGATCACAATTACCACACTGACCCATTTCACCCCTCGCCCCTAACACTCAGCCCTACCCCTCTGTTGGGTGCATTCACGTCTAGGGGTCCCGGTTGGTGTTGAGATGGAGGGGTAGGTGGAGTGTTAGGGCTACACGGCCCTTCAAACTGAGAGTTTTCAGAGGCACACTCCAAACGGAGGGTTATGAGAAAATTCCCAGAATGCCCTGCGGATCATCAGCAAGATGGCTGCACGAGCGTCCAGCGAGTCTGTTAGAGCCGCTGTACTGTAAGATCACCATGGTAACAGCGTTTTATGGTAATTTTCTTCATAACACGTCTAAAAATCACCAGTGACGCGCTGGCGTCTCGGCGCCACCTAGAGGAACCTCCCGTTCCACCTTAAACGGTGCAGCAGTTATGCTCCGATACCTGAGGCTCCTGCCCCGTTTAAGGTGGAACGGGGAGATTAGATCATGAAGCTGGAGAGTGAGAGCTCAGCTTCATATCACTGAGGAATTCGGGGTGGTGATAATAAATAATAGCCCCCCAGCCCGCCTTTGAAGTCACATGATGCCCTAAATGTGTTTAAGCGGTGAGGAGCTGAACTCCACCCTCCTCTGCGGGCACTGCAGACGGGCAGGGTCGCCTACAGAGCAGCGCTAGCAGCCCGTTACTGAGCCCTGTAGGTTCTGTCAGTGCTCTTGTCTTCTGGGTCCTGCCTTATGTTCCACAGCAAGGCCCGTGTGCTGGTGGCCAGGCAGCGGAACAAGGACAGTGCCCCAGGAGGCAGAGTAGCGAACTCTGGCCCTCAGCCCTGGTGCCCGTGCTGACTCATGCCAGCGGCAGAAAGGACTGAGAAGCTGAAAGCTCACTTTGGAGACTCAGGTCTGACGTCAGGGAGGTGGGCCGCTGCGTGTTCTGTGATGTGTGTGTGTGTGTGTGTGTATGTTCGGACACCCCCCCCACCATGTACAGGCAGCCGGTACGCCCCCAACTGTCCAGGCAGCACGTACACCCACCTTCAGGAATGAGGTTGTGGTTGGGTCCAGTTTGCTGTTGCACTCCACCTGGTGGTATTAAGAAGAAGGACACTCAGCCACACACCGAGACAGACTGCTGATACAGAGCTAACACAGCAACGTGCAGTCTACCCACCGCAGCTTCCTCGTACGGCGCCTGGTCCCCGACCACCAGCATGACAGGACACCTGCACACACAGGAAACACAGAGCAGGTGATCACGAGAACGTGCGCTGTACAACCGTATACGTGATACGACCTTCCTCGGTCAGGTGATGCATGGCTATTGTGACTCACTTGAGAGTGCTGTTGCGGTCGATGTTCAGATCCCTGCGACTGAAAGGGAGGAAGAGAGGAACAATCAGGATTACGCGCCACCATGGAACATCAGAGGGAAAATATCCCCCATCTAAATCACTGAACTCGGTGTTCCAGTCACTACCATGGCCACAGGTGTATTAAACCGAGCACCTGGTCATGCAGACTGCTCCTACAGACGTTAGTGAGAGAACGGGTCGATCTCAGGAGCCCAGTGAACTCCAGCGTGGTACCGTGATAGGATGCTCCACCTGTGCTACAAGTCCAGTGGTGAAATTCCCTCCTACTAAATATTCCACAGTCCACTGTCAGTGGGATTAGAACACAGTGGGAGGGATTGGGAACGGCAGCAGCTCAGCCACGGAGTGTTAGACCACGTACAATGACACAGCGGGGTCAGCGGATGCTGAGGGTCATAGGTCACAGAGGTCACCAAATGTGCTTCTGGAAGAATGCTCAGAAATTCCCATAACCACATTCCTAACCCCTGTGGAAAGCCTTCCCAGATAAGTTGTAGCTGTTGTAGCTGTAAAGGGTGGAGCGTCATATTACACCCTAAGGATTAAGAATGGGGGACTCCATATGTGTGTGAAGGCAGACGGGGGTGGGGGGGATGTAGTGTAGGTACATTCCGACATGTACGATACATACCGCCCACAGAACACACAGGTACACGAGCGTGACGGTACCTGCTGTAGCTCTTCCAGAAGAGCTCGATGTTGGAGAGGTTGGGGGCTTTAGTGATCCTGTCTCTGTGCGACTGGACGAGCTCTGTGTTGGCCGAGGTTTCCTCCTGCACACGAACATACACTCCCGTCATATCGGTTCAGGCTCAGGACCTCCATAATAACCTCCACCACAACCACAACCACACACTGACCTGGCTGAAGAGGTGACTGAGGATCTGCTCTGGTAGGGAGGACGTCAGGGTGATGAGCTGGAGCGAGAGAGAGAGAGAGAGAGAGAGAGAGAGAGAGAGAGAGAGAGAGGCCTGGTGAGGTTCACATGTCTACCGTTCCGTTTTGGTGCCAGTCTAGATGTTGAGAGGGGTGCAGGCAGGCTGCCACAGGGCTGGTCCTCAGTTCCAGTCCTGGGGAGCCCTGGACCCTTTGGCTAATGGACCTCGCAGACTCAACAGAGCCCTACGGTGGGAATGCAGTTTATCTGAGAGTCTAATATTCGGCCAGCTGCATTCTGATTGGCTATCTGCACGCCTGCGTATGGTTCTAAGTGTTGTTGTTCCAGCTAAGTTCAGCTCCGCCCATCCTGTCCTCCTGTGTTTCCTGAGGGACTGTTTATGTCGTGGCTCTGTTTTCAAGACCAGCCCCTTTATTTCATAATGCCAAATAGCCCGCTTGTGATTGGTCGTTTTTGCCTGTCAGTCAAATTTAGCCATGTGTTGAAAGGAACCAGACTCTCATTAGAACGTCTGGCGGTGCGAGACTCAAGAGAACCTCCTACAACATGTTCAGATGATGGTATAAAGGTATGTACCTTTTGGGCGGCCCAGTCCATCCAGCCACGAGCATTCGGGTCCACATTGACCAGAACAAGACCTTCCACAGAGTCTGGATTGTTCAGCTGAGAGAGAGAGAGAGAGAGAGAGAGAGAGAGAGAGAGAGAGAGAGAGAGAGAGAGAGAGAGAGAGAGAGAGAGAGAGAGAGAGAGAGAGAGAGAGAGAGAGAGAGAGAGAGAGAGAATGAGAGAGATGAACTCTAGAACAGTGGGACACAAGACGTTCCTCACAGAGACGGAATGGGAAAGAAATGGGCGTCGGCTTACCGTGAACTTTGACAGGACGTAAGCTCCTGCTCCAACTCCAACTCCAATCACAGAGCGGAAACTGTAGCAGTGGGACAGAAGGAACAGCAGTTACAGACCACAGAACCAAGTACACGACGTTCCTTACGGTTCTCCCGGGACACACGAGGAGCAGAGTAATATCCACACCCTGACGGTCTCCGCTGGGCGTACAGAACACTCAGTACATCACACAGACAAGCAGTCAGAACCTCGTACGGTCCCGTTCATAAAGGGTTGGGAATTTCCGGATCTGTTTGGATCTGGGTTCATTGTCCTGCAGGACCTTCCCTGGAACAGACGGCGTCTGGATGCAGCCCATGCTGCTCCAAAACCCGTATATACCGCTCAGCATTAATGGAGCTTCACAGACGCGCAGGTCGTGACCCCACCCCCCACACATCCCATCACGGATCCGGACTTTAGAACTGTGTTCTGATAAGTCGGATGGGCCCTCTCCTTCTCTTTGATGTCCTAAAAGAATTCCAGGTTGTGATCCCACAGGACACATTTCCACTTCTCAGCCCACCTTAAATGAGCCGGTGGTGGTTCTGGATCTGGTTCTGGTTCTATCTGGGTTCTTCTCTGCATGGTGGAGTTTAGCTGGTGTGTGTGGAGCAGTGATGAATATGTAGAGATCAAACGATCGGAACATCACTTGCGGTTTGTATGTGTATGCTCCACAGTGTCCCGGCTCGTTTGGAGGCGGGGCTGTGGATAGGAAGTGACCTCACAGCTGTGACCGAGGTGAGGTGAGGGGATGGACTCACTTGAAGTACTGCAGGACGGCTGGAATCATCTCGGCAAGCTGATCCATGGAGGCGTAATGGTACCTGGACAGAAGAAGGCCATGCGGGCTCAGTGATGTGGGCTGCTCTGACATCTCTTAGTCTTACTATGGAGACGGTTCTGTAGGATTACAGGAGTCACCTACCCCAGGGGGTAACAGGGCGCACCCTCCTCCTGTCCTGGGGCATCCACATGAACCACAGTGAAGTTCTTCACGATCTCCTGCATCTCCTCAAACTTAAAGAAGGTGGAGAAGCAGCTCTTACCTGAGAGAGAGAGAGAGAGAGAGAGAGAGAGAGAGAGAGAGAGAGAGAGAGAGAGAGAGAGAGAGGAGTGTTGAGTATGTTGAGAGTGGTGTTTAGGAGGAGTGTTCAGTGTTCAAGTCAATTTTGTATGTGGTGTTTTAGGAGGAGTGTTGAGTGTTTTAGGAGGAGTGTTGAGTATGTTGAGTGTTTTAGGAGGAGCGTTGAGTATGCTGGGTGTTTTAGGAGGAGTGTTGAGTGTTTTAGGAGGAGTGTTGAGTATGCTGGGTGTTTTAGGAGGAGTGTTGAGTGTTTTAGGAGGAGTGTTGAGTATGTTGAGTGTTTTAGGAGGAGTGTTGAGTATGTTGGGTGTTTTAGGAGGAGTGTTGAGTGTTTTAGGAGGAGTGTTGAGTATGTTGAGTGTTTTAGGAGGAGCGTTGAGTATTTTAGGAGGAGTGTCGGGTGTTTTAGGGATGTGTTGAGTGTTTTAGGAGGAGTGTTGAGTGTTTTAGGAGGAATGTTGAGTATGTTGGGTGTTTTAGGAGGAGTGTTGAGTGTTTTAGGAGGAGTGTTGAGTATGTTGGGTGTTTTAGGAGGAGTGTTGAGTGTTTTAGGAGGAGTGTTGAGTATGTTGGGTGTTTTAGGAGGAGTGTTGAGTATGTTGGGTGTTTTAGGAGGAGTGTTGAGTGTTTTAGGAGGAGTGTTGAGTATGTTGGGTGTTTTAGGAGGAGTGTTGAGTATGTTGAGTGTTTTAGGAGGAGTGTTGAGTATGTTGAGTGTTTTAGGAGGAGTGTCGGGTGTTTTAGGGATGTGTTGAGTGTTGAGTAGTGTTGAGAGTGTTTTAGAAGGAGTGTTGAGTGGTTTAGGAGGAGTGTTGAGTAGTGGGTTTTAGGGGAGCGTTGAGTTTGAGTGTTTTAGGAGGAGTGTTGAGTATGTTGAGTTGGTGTTTTTTAGGAGGATGAGAGTATGTTGGGTGTTTTTAGGAGGAGTGTATTGAGTGTTTTAGGAGGTAGTGTTTGAGAGGGGAGGGAGTGGATGTGTTGAGTGTTTTAGGAGGAATGTTGAGTGTTTAAGGAGAAGTGTTGAGTATGTTGAGTGTTTTAGAAGGAGCGTTGAGTGTTTTAGGAGGAGCGTTGAGTATGTTGAGTGTTTTAGAAGGAGCGTTGAGTGTTTTAGGAGGAGTGTTGAGTGTTTTAGGAGGAATGTTGAGTGTTTTAGGAGTTGAACAAAATGTGGAATTTGTTTGAGTGTTTTAGGAGGAATGTTGAGTATGTTGAGTGTTTTAGACGTGTTGAGCGGAGCGTTGAGTGTTTAGGAGGAGTGTTGAGTATGTTGTTGGTGTTTTAGGAGGAGTGTTTAGGAGAGTTAGTCGGTGAGTGTTTTAGGGATGTGTTGAGTATGTGTGAGTTTTAGGAGGGAGAATGTTGCGGTGTTGAGTATGTTGGGTGTTTTAGGAGGAGTGTTGAGTATGTTGAGTGTTTTAGGAGGAGTGTTGAGTGTTTTAGGAGGAGTGTTGAGTGTTTTAGGAGGAATGTTGAGTGTTTTAGGAGAAGTGTTGAGTATGTTGAGTGTTTTAGAAGGAGCGTTGAGTGTTTTAGGAGGAGTGTTGAGTATGTTGAGTGTTTTAGGAGGAGTGTTGAGTATGTTGAGTGTTTTAGGAGGAGTGTTGAGTATGTTGAGTGTTGTAGAAGGAGCGTTGAGTGTTTTTGGAGGAGTGTTGAGTATGTTGGGTGTTTTAGGAGGAGTGTTGAGTGTTTTAGGAGGAGTGTTGAGTATGTTGGGTGTTTTAGGAGGAGTGTTGAGTGTTTTAGGAGGAGTGTTGAGTATGTTGGGTGTTTTAGGAGGAGTGTTGAGTGTTTTAGGAGGAGTGTTGAGTATGTTGAGTGTTTTAGGAGGAGTGTTGAGTATGTTGAGTGTTTTAGGAGGAGTGTCGGGTGTTTTAGGGATGTGTTGAGTGTTTTAGGAGGAGTGTCGGGTGTTTTAGGGATGTGTTGAGTGTTTTAGGAGGAGTGTTGAGTATGTTGAGTGTTTTAGGAGGAGTGTTGAGTGTTTTAGGGATGTGTTGAGTGTTTTAGGAGGAATGTTGGGTGTTTTAGGAGGAGTGTTGAGTATGTTAGGGATGTGTTGAGTGTTTTAGAGGAGTGTTGAGTGATGTGTGTTGAGAGTGAGTTTTTAGAGAGGAGGAGTGTTGAGTGTTTTAGGAAGAATGTTGATGTATGTGAGTGTTTTAGGAGGAGTGTTGAATGTTGAGTATGTAGGAGAGAGTGTTTTAGAGTGTTGAGTGTTTTAGGGAGCGTTGAGTGTTTTTTAGGAGGAGTGTTGAGTGTGTATGTTGAGTGTTTTATGTTGAGTGTTGTTGAGTGTTGAGTATGTGAGTGTTTTAGGAGGAGTGTTGAGTGTTTTAGGGGATGTGGTTGAGTGTTTTTAGGAGGAATGTGTGGGTGTTTATAGGAGGAGTGTGAGTGTTTTTAGTGTCGGGTGTGTTGATGTATGTTGAGTGTGTTTTAGGAGGAATGTTGAGTGTTTTAGTAGGAGGTGTTTTTGTGTTGTGATTTAGGGGAATGTTGAGTGAGTGTGTTTTAGGAGGAGTGTTGAGTTGAGTGTTTTAGTAGGAGTGTTGAGGTAGAAAATGGGTGAGTAGTCGGGAGTGGTGTTTATATATTGAGTGTGTGTGTTGTGTGTTCTGTGTGTGTGTGTGTGTGTTTGTGTGTGTTATTAGGATGTGGAGTGGTGTGGTGTGTGTGTGTGTGTATTGAGTGTGTGTGTGGTGTTGAGTGTGTGTTTAGTGAGGAGTGTGTGAGTGTGTTGAGTGTTTTAGGAGTGAGTGTTGTGAGTGTGTAAGAGTGTAGAAATGTCTGTGTGTAGTTCAGAGTTGGGTGTGTGTGGTGTGCAGGTGATTGAGTGTGTGTGTGTGTGTGTGTGTACACAGGTACAGTGTGTGAAGTGTCCATGTATATAGAGTGCAGTGTGTGTGTCTGTCCGTCTGTGTGTGAGTGTACACGTGCGAGTGTGTGTGTGTGTGTGTGTGTGTGTGTGTGTATATATATATGAGTGTGTGTGTGTAAGTTAGTGTGTGTGTGTCTGTGTGTGAGTGTGTGTGTGTGTGTGTATATACGAGTGTGTGTGTGTGTGTATGAGTGTGTGTGTGTGTATATACGAGTGTGTGTGTGTGTGTGTATGAGTGTGTGTGTGTGTCTGTGTGTGTGTGTGTGTGAGTGTGTGTATGAGTGTGTGTGTGTCTGTCTGTCTGTCTGTCTGTGTGTGAGTGTGTGTGTGTATATGAGTGTGTGTGTGTGTGTGTGAGTTAGTGTGTGTGTGTCTGTCTGTCTGTGTGTGTGTCTGTGTGTGTGTATGAGTGTGTGTGTGTGTGTGAGTTAGTGTGTGTGTGTGTGTGTGTGTGTGTGTGTGTGTGTGTGTGTGCGCGTGTGCAGTGTGAGTGGTTGTGTGTGTGTATATCTGTATTATGTTCATATATATGTGTGTGTGTGTGTGTGTGTGTGTGTGTGTGTGTGTGTGTGTGTGTGTGTGTGTGTGTGTGTGTGTGTGTGTGTGTGTGTGTGTGTGTGTGTGTGTGAGTTAGTGTGTGTGTGTGAGTGTGTGTGTGTGTGTGTGTGTGTGTGTGTGTGTGAGTATATATATATATATATATGTGTGTGTGTGTGTGTGTGTATATATGAGTGTGTGTGTGTGTGCGTGTGTGTGTGTGCGTGTGTGCGCGTGTGTGTGTGTGTGTATGAGTGAGAGTGTGTGTGTGTGTGTGTGTGTATGAGTGAGAGTGTGTGTGTGTGTGTGTGTGTATGAGTGAGTGTGTGTGTGTGTGTATATATGTGTGTGTGTGTGTGTATGAGTGAGTGTGTGTGTGTGTCTGCGCCCGCGTCCACGTACTCTCCATTCCTACGTCGTGGAAGGTCAGGATGGCCGGTCTGCGGGTGTTCCCTGTCCCATGGAGCGTGACGTGGAGCAGTCCGTGCGGGGTCTCGATGCTGTGCTCCTGAAACACAGAGGCGTGTAAACCAAGAGGAGAAGTACAGGAGCGGTACCTAACATCAGCCCCTCCCACCTGAGCGGCGCCTCACCTGGCCCTGGTCCAGCAGAATCCTGGCCGCAATCTCAGCCTCCTGCACAGAGACAGCCGCACCAACGTTAGTACACGCCTCAGACATCAGCACCGCCCATCCACACCCCTGTACCACATACACTCCAGCCCTGTACCTGCGACCTGCTCCCCCGTCTCCACAGTCTGATATTAATTATAAATATTCCTACACTCGGAATTCCGCAGTCCTCCTAATCCCCGGAGCTGCTGACCTTATACAGACCCGACCAGGTTTGTGGGAAAGATGCTTTTGACCGGATCAGGTCCTCCCAAGAGTCGTCTACACGTCTGCTTCACCCGAGGAGACGATCCTAATTTAGATCGGACTGTCTGTGACTTTCACCTGGTCCTAATAACGTCCCTGTCACCCTGGCACACTTTTGGCTGTTGGCATTGTTACTCAGTACAATTCTTCAAAATTCCTAAAATGTTTTGTTGTTGTCGTTGTGAGAATAAATAAATAAATAAAAGGTTTTATTAAAGAATGTTTATTTATTTATTCATTAACATATTCATTTATTTAATTGTGTGATTCATTTGAATACATTTAGCCTATTTATTTATTTATTTTTTAAGATTAAGGTTTTCGAAAAATGCATTACAATATATTTCTTTTTTTTTTTATTTAATAAGATATTATTAAATAAAGACAAAATTGAAAATGTAGTGTCACATATACATATATATACATAAACAAACATTTTTATATACATATATACAAAAAGGCAGCTGTACAGATAGCTGGCCGTGTCTCTGGTGTCTCTGTACAGTGCACCACTCCTGAGCTGTTTGGTTCTAAAGCCCGCCAGCAGGTGGCGCCAGCGGTCCTGAGAAGCAGAGCAGGACCTGGAGCTCTCGGCCAGCAGGCCCTCTACACTAGCCTCCGGATCCGCTGCAGCGGTAGAGATCTCCCAGAGCGGGAAGCGCGGGAGCATCCTTATATAAGGCAGCTGGAGCTCATCTCCGCTAACATCACTGGAGCCCTCAGATGATCCGGGACCACAGCTCCACGTGCCCGTGTGCGGAGGGATGACGCGAACAGCTCTGATGGCAGCGCCCGCCGTGACGCGAGAATCCCCGGGCTAAAAACAGCCGGGCTTATTTCTGCTCCTATTAGCGCGAGAATAAAGATCTCGGAGAGAGCAGCTCCAACATCCGCAGCTGGATGTGGGGGAGGGGAGAAAGACCCCCGTACTGAGCAGCGGGACTGACCACACACAGCGCCTCCTCACACTATAGGACATACTGAGACATACTGGGATATGTGTGTGTAACTGACCTTCACGGCGTCCGGTTGACCCGTAAGTAGAGGCTTGTCCTCCGTGATGGCGATCTCCTGCATTTCAGTCGTCATTACCATCACCTCAGAGAGAGAGTCCTACAGGAGCGCAGAGGCGCAACACGTGTTAGAGACCAGGCACCTCAGGGGAGGAGAATTCGGATGAGAGAGAGAGAGAGAGAGAGAGAGAGAGAGAGAGAGAGACAGACAGACAGACAGACAGACAGACCGACACACTCCCCAACCTCCTCCGAAGTCCACAGGGACCTGCGTGACTCTACACGGCTTAATCAGCTTTTTAATTAGAGTCTGCAGAAAGAAGTAATTAGTATTAAAAGATAGAGAGGCCAGGAGAGAGAGAGAGAGAGAGAGAGAGAGAGAGGGAGAGAGAGAGAGAGAGAATGAGAGGTACAGAGAGAGTGAGAGGTAGAGCGAGATAAAGAGAGACAGACAGGTATAGTGAGAGGTTGAGCGAGATAAAGAGAGACAGACAGGTATAGTGCGAGGTACAGAGAGAAGGAGGCACATACAGGTGGAGTGAGAGGGTGGGGAGGGAGAGGGAGAGAGAGAGACAGAGAGAGGGAGAGAATAAAAGAGAGAGGGAGAGAATAAGAGAGAGAGGGAAAGAATAAGAGAGAGAGGGAGAGAGAGAGAGAGACAGATAAAGAGAGACAGACAGGTATAGTGAGAGGTACAGAGAGAAGGAGGCACATACAGGTGGAGTGAGAGGTGGGGGGGTAGAGAAAGAGAGAGAGGGAGGGAGAGAGAGAGAGACACAGAGGGAGGGAGAGAATAAAAGAGAGAGGGAGAGAATAAGAGAGAGAGGGAGAGAGAGAGAGACAGATAAAGAGAGACAGACAGGTATAGTGAGAGGTACAGAGAGAAAGAGGTACAGACAGGTGGAGTGAGAGGTGGGGGGGGTAGGGAAGGAGAGAGAGGGAGGGAGAGAGAGACAGGTAGAGGTAGAGAGAACCACAGTGGGTGTACTGGCCCTCCTCAGATCTAACTCTCCCCCCCCTCAGTCAGAAACTCACAGTGGGTGTACTGGGTGGGTGTACGGGGGACCCTCAGTCAGAACTCACGTCTTGGGCTGTACTGGGTGGGTGTACTGGGGACCCTCAGTCAGAACTCCACGGTGGCTGTACTGGGTGGGTTTACTGGGGACCCTCAGTCAGAACTCCACGGTGGCTGTACTGGGTGGGTTTACTGGGGACCCTCAGTCAGAACTCCACAGTGGGTGTACTGGGGACCCTCAGTCAGAACTCCACAGTGGCTGTACGGGGGACCCTCAGTCAGAACTCCACAGTGGCTGTACTGGGTGGGTGTACTGGGGACCCTCAGTCAGAACTCCACAGTGGCTGTACTGTAACGTGCTGCTGTAGGATCTGTGGAGTGACCTTTCCCGGCAGACTGACTCCGGGGTGGCATTTCACCCACCCATGCGCCCTGGTGTGGAAGCACAGCACGGACCGAGCGGAGGAGCTTCTCCCGTGTTCAGCTCCGTGCTCCGCTACAGCGTTCCTGACGTGGCGTTCCTGAACTGTGTGTGTGTGGAGGGTCTGCCTCAGGGAGTCTCTGTCTCTCTGCATCTCAAACGGGAACGATTAGTCACCACAGCCCCCCTCTTCCCCTCCTCTGCCCTCCTTCTCTCTCGCCCCCTCCCCTTTAGAGAGCCGAGGCTCGGCCAGGCTGATCAGTCTCTACAGAGAGAAGCCACATCCTGGAAATGAGACCCACACATCCTTCAGACCGATCCTGAGACTAACGACCGCGCTTCCCCCAGCAGCGGGCCCTTTCACACGTCCCCGAGTTCACTCAGACAACACGGGTTCTACATGAGCTGTGGAAACACTGGTGCAGCAGGACCACACGGTTCATTACCCCAACACTGAGACAGCAATTGGCACAAGATTCACGCTGTCCATGACGGTCGCCTGACTGACCCAACACCACCATTACAGACCTCCAGCGAGCAGTGGTGTCCTCCATGAGTCCTCCTGTTAGTGCAGCACCATCGGCAGACGGCTGCACCACGCAGGACTACATGCACACAGACCGTTACCACGACTGTCCTTAACACCACGTCACCGTCACCAAAGACTGCAGTGGTGTCGTACCAGACTGTCATGGAGTGACTCAGAATGGCAGCGGGTCATCTTCAGTGACGAGTCTCGCTTTAGTCTTGGTGGAGACGCCCAACGAATCCGTGTGTGGAGGCACCGTGGTCAGCACCGAGATGAACGGTTTGTCGTCACACGTCCAGAAGACCTGGTGTCCCTCCACCTCCACCCCTACCGCACCATCTGCAGGAACTGTGTGAGGATGTTCAAGCTGCATGGGATGGATTATCACAGGACTCCATCAGGAACCTCTACAGCTCCATACCGAGACGTCTGGCGTGTTGGGTTAGCGAACACGGCAGCCCGACGCCATACTGAGAGACAGACTTCTGTATGTGTAGCTCAATAAATATTGATCATATCAGTCTAAATTTATCATCAGTTATTGATCCTGGTCACCTTTATCTTCCTTCCCAACACACCTGCACTCCCACACCTCCTTTTGGGAGCAGCTGCTGCTTTGATGAGTGTATTTAATATTAATAATAATAATAATAATAAATTATTTATTGAGTAATTTGAAGTGATGCGTAACACACTCACTCACACACGGGTCCTGCCTTCTTGCTTGACAGGGAGACGGGACAGAGGCGGTTACTCCCGGTCGCATGCAGTGGTTATAAATCTCTCCAGATTTCTGCAGAGTCACCACTACGTGCTCGCCGGGACGTTCTGCTGCGGATTGCTAAAGGGACTGTCCACCAGGTGGCGCCAAGCGGACACGCACAGGTCGAGCGCAGCGGGTAATCACTTACAGTGACAGTTTAACCTTGGTGAGTTTGAGCTAAACGCCGCAGACAGCAGGGCGCACACGGAGCAAGGGCTCCATGTCTAATCCAGCCTGGGGGGACAGACTCATTAGGAGCGGTGTTGGAGCTCCTCCCTCCATCTGCACAACTGTACGGTAGCAGTCTGAGAGGCTGGATCGGACGGATCAGACTTCAGCACATCAACAGCTCAACCAAACATGGAGGACAGCATGGTACAGCGTTCCCTCCCCTTCAGAGTAAACGTAGCAGGCGAGCCAGGACAGGCCGGGTACCGCTTTAGCGTTGGAGTCAGGAGTCGGTGTGTCTCAGCCCTGGTCCTGGAGGGACCCTGTTCTATCCCCCCACCGGCCCCATATCATAACACCTGACATACACCGTATTAGTGCGGTATGTGGGGGGCAATATTGTATCGGCACGCAGACAGCTTGTTCTGGAGGTTAGGGAACCAGTCTTGGGACACAGGGACGGGGTGGGCCCCGGGGGGACCATTCCCTGAACCGTCAGGACACGACTGAAAGACCCTTTGGTGATTCCAACGTCTAACGAACTGGCGACACGACTAAACCATGAGGAGCTGATCAAACAGTCGTGTTCACAGCGGGGTACAGGCAGGAGGTGACCTAGAACACTAGAGCCTGTGGAGAACCCTCTCAATAGGATCTCCTGATCTCCTGATCAGCGTGGTGCTGACACTGAGATCTCTCATGACCTCATTCTCAAGCCGAACCTCAACATTCCAAACTGACACCTGCCCGTTCAAGCCACGTGGAGGCGTCCGTACGGATCACCGGGGCAAACTTTCCCACTACAGAGTCATGATTTCTGATTCCGGATCGATTCCTTTCAGACGGCACTCCAGGAAACAGCCCCGATCAATCCCAACACTTGGAGGACCTAAACTCTGAACGGTTCCCAAACGGGGGCGTATAGTAGTCCAGCGGATGTGCAGGCTAACAGGCAGCGCTCCGAACAACAACAGGAAACCAGGAACACAGATAAACGGCCTGTAAACCCGGCCGCAGACAGCGAGAGACTTCGCAAAGTAGGACACACCCCAGAGGACCTGTAAACACAGCTGTAATTGAGACCATAATGAAAAACAGGTGGACGGGATGGAGAGGACGGTCCGTCAGGAGGAGGAGGAGCCTGGGAGGAGGAGGCGGGAGGCCTGGGATTTAAACCCTGGGCTGGGATCCAAACCCGCTCAGCCTCTTCAGCCCTGGTCGTCTAAAAGCTGCGTCCAGCACTGCAGGACGATGGGAAGTAGGGCTGAGGTGAACTCTGAGCGGTGCAGGAAGCGGCGGGCAGCGCATCAACACAGGCCCGTTACGAAACGCCATCTGTCTGGCTCCATCAGACGCCAGGGCAGCGCGCTGAAGCGGACGCGGGTATCGACCAGGCCGTGCTACTGACTGGACCAAACACCAAGAGCTCGTATGACACCGGGAGACAGAGAGACCTCTGTGTGCAAACAGGCATCCCGGGATCAACGAGGCGAGCGGAGCACGGACAACACTGACCACGTCAGCCGGAGGAGCCGGGGGTCACATGACCAGCGCACATTAATAATCATCCCCATTACTCTTAATACAGCAGACCTCTTCCATCTCAGCACTGCTAATCCCTCTCTCGCCCTCTCCCACTCTCTCTCTGTCTCTCTCCCTCTCTCTGTCTCTCTCCCTCTCTCCCTCTCCCTGTCTCTCTCCCTCTCTCCCTCTCCCACTCTCTCTCTGTCTCTCTCTCTCTCTCTGTCTCTCTCTCTCCCTGTCTCTCTCCCTCTGTCTGAGTCAGTGTGTTTTAGAGCGTGTAATATCTGCTGAACTGAGCAGAGGACCTTCTGTCACTGGAGAGAACAGAACAGAACAGAGAGAGAGAGAGAGAGAGAGAGAGAGAGAGAGAGAGAGCCGCTGAAGAAGAAGGAACCGGGGGGAGGGGGAAGGTCGTGAAGAATGTGACAGCCGCGGCGCGAGAAAGAAGGGACAGAGATGAGAGCACGAGAAAGGGAGAGGGAGAGAGAGAGACAGAGAGAGAGAGAGAGACAGAGGGAGAGAGGGAGAGAGACAGAGGGAGAGAGAGACAGAGGGAGAGAGAGAGAGAGAGAGAGAGAGAGACAGAGGGAGAGAGAGACAGAGGGAGAGAGAGAGAGAGAGAGAGACAGAGACAGAGAGAGAGAGAGAGAGAGAGAGAGAGAGGCAGTATGAGTGAGAGAGACAAAGACAGAGAGGGGGAGAGAGAGAGAGAGAGAGAGAGAGAGAGAGAGAGAGAGAGAGAGAGAGAGAGAGAGAGAGAGAGAGAGAGAGAGAGAGAGAGAGAGGCAGAGGCAGTATGAGAGAGAGAGAGAGAGAGAGAGAGAGAGAGAGAGAGAGAGAGAGAGAGGCAGAGGCAGTATGAGAGAGAGAGAGAGAGAGAGAGAGAGAGAGAGAGAGAGAGAGAGAGAGAGAGAGAGAATGAGAGAGGGAGAGAGGGAGAGAGGGAGAGAGAGAGAGAGAGAGAGAGAGAGAAAGAGGCAGAGGCAGTATGAGAGAGAGAGAGAGAGAGAGAGACAGAGAGAGACAGAGAGAGAGAGAGAGAGGTGGGAATGTGGTAAAAGAGGGGAGCTCTTCTTCCCGTGGTCTATCCTGGATGAATCTAGAATTCGGGATCCAGTTTACTCCACTGGTGAAAGTGGGGAGAACCGAGCTCTTGACGGAGCGCTCCACTCCCCAGGGCAGCCTGCGGAACGCTGCCGCTTATGTTGCGGCTCCACTGGAAATGGAATATCCGGCCTACCAGATCATCCATCTACCAGGAATGTGACGGCGGTGCCAGGGGTCTTATCTAGTTCTGGGCTGCGTTCTGATCCTCACAGTACCGGCTCGAGCAAGGTTCTCTCAGTGGTTCCCTGATTAGGAACGTCAGTCCTATATACTGAACAAGCACCGCACACAAGTCTGACCAGACGTTCTCCATCAGCCCCCCAGATGCCACCCCGTACTCAGATACTCTCCATCTCCACCTAGTGTTTACAGGAGGTACTGCAGGGTCCCGGGGCTGAGGGGTCTCACGCAGGGCAGCAGCATCCCTAACGCACCAAACACGGCTCCTAACCGATCGGCTCGGGAGCGGCTACGTCACAGGAATATCAGCCGACTGGACTACGGCCGACACAACACAGCCGACTGATCCCGCTCTCCAAAGCACATGCCAGGAATCCGTAAGGGATCCCCATGTCTGGATTAGATCCTACAGACCCCACAGACACTTCCATCCTGCAGTCCTAGGCGGATCCACTGTGAGCTGGAGCTCCACCGGGGCTCCGGACGTTAAACAGCTGTGCGAGGGATTTTTCCATTTCCTCTCCTGTTTGTTTGTGAGTTACCTTAGCGATCCCTCCGACGCAGCAGGACACTGACGTAGGGCTTGTGGGTGGTCCGTTTGCTCCGGCGATAAAATCCAGTCACATGACGTCACTGGAGACACATTCGAGGCGTAAACAGCTCCGGCTGTCCGCTTACGATCACCGGACAGGAACGTTCATAACCAGGGAAGCCTGCTGTACACAGGTTCTACAAAGAACCTATTCACAACGTCTAGAACCCTGATGCTTGCCTCAGGTGGTGATAAGAAAATGATATGCAAATTTATGCATGAGGTGCGTTTCAGCTTAGTGGTAGGTGCAACCGGATTAGCACGTCAATCCATACACCTCTATTAGTCAGCAGGACGAGGGAGTATTCCGGACGGGAAGCACATAGGCTGCACTGCTCAAAGCCAACTAGCAGGAAACCAGGCCACGCGGCGCACCATCTGATGTGTGAAACGGACATTGGCAGACCGCGGCTGGCTGGACACGGGACAAATCGATACATTGACGGCTTGCGTGCTAACAAGCTAGCCACGCCAACAAACACACGTGATTCCGGTCTCATGCTGGGAGCCGTCACATCCACGCAGAAGAGGATACCACCACACGGCCGAGCTCGTTTAGACCAACAGGGTAACATCTGGCACCGCACCAGTAGGAACATCAACAGAGCAGCTCCCGTCGGGCTAGTAGGAATCAGAAGCTACACTTCCCATTGGGAATGCTGTTGGGAAGGAGGATAAAGGTGACCAGGATCAATAACTGATGATAAATTTAGACTGATATGATCAATATTTATTGAGCTACACATACAGAAGTCTGTCTCTCAGTATGGCGTCGGGCCGCCGTGTTCGCTAACCCAACACGCCAGACGTCTCGGTATGGAGCTGTAGAGGTTCCTGATGGAGTCCTGTGATAATCCACCCCATGCAGCTTGAACATCCTCACACAGTCCCTCAGATGGTGCGGTAGGGGTGGAGGTGGAGGGACACCAGGCCTTCTGGGCGTATGACAGCCCACCAAATACAATATCACTAAGTGAACATTCCCCTCCCACCACCTCAATCCGTACCACGGAACAATAAACCCGGTCGGAGCTCGGAGCGTGATGCCTCGGCTTTGACATTTAGGTGTAGAGGAGTAGTGCCGCTTCTGTCCGCGGAGGCGCCGCTGCACGGCTGCGGGAGTCGTGACCAACAGGGTGACAGCTGGCATCGCTCAACAGGAACAGGAAACGGGCAGCAGGGATCATTACCGTTCTGCTCTGGTGCTTCCAGAGGACGATAACGCTTCTCCGGCACACGCAGCACGCGCTTCCACACCATCACCAGAACAGCACAGCACCCTCCGCCCCTAACAGAACGGAGCACACAGGCGCAAGCACACACACACAGAGGCGCACACACACACACTCTCTCTCACACACACACACACACACACACACACACACACACACCCACATACACACAAACACATACACACACACAGGCGCACACACACAGGCGCACACACACACAGGCGCACAAACACACACACACACACACACACTCTCCCTCTCTTACACACACACACACACTCTCTCTTACACACAGAGGCGCACACGCACACTCTCTCTTACACACACACACACACACACAGGCGTACACACACACACGCACACTCTCTCTAACACACACACACACACACACAGGCGTACACACACACACACACACACGCACTCTCTCTCTCTCACACACACACACACACACACACACACACTCTCCCTTACACAAACACACACAGGCGCACACACACACACACACACACACACTCTCCCTCTCTTACACGCACACACACGCACTCGCTCTTACACGCACGCACACGCAGGCACACACACACACACACACACACGCACTCTCCCTTACACAAACACACACACACACACACACACTCTCTCACACACACACACACACACACACGCACGCACTCTCCCTTACACAAACACACACACAGGCGCACACACACACACACTCTCCCCCTCTTACACACACACACACACGAACTCGCCCTTACACACACACACGCACTCTCCCTTACACAAACACACACACACACACACACTCTCTCACACACACACACACACACACGCACGCACTCTCCCTTACACAAACACACACACAGGCGCACACACACACACACTCTCCCCCTCTTACACACACACACACACGAACTCGCCCTTACACACACACACGCACTCTCTCTTACACACACAGGCGCACACACACACACACACACACACACACACACTCTCTCTCTCTCTCTCTCTCACACACACACACACACACTCTCTCTCTCACACACACACACACACTCTCTCTCTCACACACACACACACACAGACACTCACAGAGAGGCGCACACACACACACACACTCACACAGAGAGGCGCACACACACACACACACACTCTCACACACACACACAGAGACGCACACACACACACACAGAGCCCTGGTTGCGGAGCGATAAACAACCCCGCTGGCACACTTTCTCCTCCTTTCAGCTCTCCCTTGTTCCGGCGCCAGCGCCTGCCTCACGCCCCCCTTTCCCGTCCTTCTCCCCTTCGTTCTCACCCGGGCTCCGATCCGACCTCCCTAACTCAGCTCTCCGCCAGCCCCGTCTTTAACAGCGGCTCTCATACCTTCGGTAGCGAAAACAGAGCGACTCCGGGCAGCCCTGCGGACACGTCCGGGCGGGAGGAGGACCCGCTGCTGAAGGACCGAGCTGCACAGGAGGAGAACGAGGAGGTGCTCATGCCATGTGTACATATATGCATATTAGTTCTCACCTCCACTGGGAAATAGCAGCACGGTGATCACACATGGATGATTGACAGCTGGCCGCGGGAAGCTGATCAGGACCGCCTAACACATGCCATCTTAAAAAGAAGAGGGTGACGCGGTTCCTGGCTCGGACACAGATCCAGGGGGATGAAGGAAGGTTCCTTCCACTTCAGGAAGGTTCTTTAGGAAAGGTGTTCCTCTGTGGCTACTCTCTAAAGAACGCTGTGTGCCTTTCAGAGGGGAATGCTTCCTTCCTCCAGTGGGCAGCTCCACCACACAGCCATTCCGATCCCAGCAAGGCCACATTCTAACTCCAGTTCAGTTCCAGAACTCTACACAGTTAAAAAAGGATGGTTCTAAATGGAACCCTGAAAAGGCCACTATCACCCTCTTCCACCAAAAGAACCCTGGTGCTTGAACTCCTTCCGTTCAGGCTTTGTAGAACCTTGGTGCTCTCCGAGCAGCCTGTCTGCCTTTGCACCAGTTTTTATTGGAACCAAGGAATGTCGCAGGATATGACATCAGCGTCAGCAGGGGGCGCTGTAGTACCAACATGGCGGAGCGTATAGATGACCCGCGAGGGTTTGGGCTGGTATTCCAGAGGTGTGTTTATATCCAGAAAGCACGGACCAACTGCTGGAGATAAGAGGACCTAGAAGAGGTTCTCCAGCAGACCACTGGGTGGCGCCATTGCTGCCTTCTCTTTCCTCAACACCTGACACGCCCATCTAGAATCTCTAGCTGGGAATTAACGTTTTTGGGTTCTGGGCCGATTTCATTTTGGTTGAAATGCCAAATAGTTCACGATTAGGTACTGGAACCGGAACAGAACCCGTTCCACATTGGTGGAAAGGACCTACAAATGGCACCAAGAAGGGTTCTTCTATTACTACCAACTTGGCATTATAACAATAACAGAACCACTGCCTATACAGAACCATCTACAACACATTCTCCATCAACATGAAGAACCTTTAATCATGCAAAAGGTTTGAGTGTTCATGGTTCTATATAGAACCCGTTAAGAACCATCTGCTGTGTGTAAATCGATGAAGCTTTTTAAAAAGGTTCTTGGGTTGGATCTACACTTTACCCCGTATAGAACTTTACACTACGCAGACTGGTTCATACTCGCACATCTCACGTACTAGCATCGGTTCTTTAATGAACCACCCATTCAAAGTAGAAGTAGAAGAAGGAATGACTTGAGAGTCCCAGTGAGCCCAGTACAGTGTTCCAGTGGGCAGTCTTAACCCACCAGTAAAGCCTGAACGAAGAGAACCAGAAACATGACCAATACGGCTTATACAGATCAGCACTCTGTCCACAGCAGTCCACGGAACACGGAAAGGGAAGGAACCCAATAAGCTGAACAGTTGGGTCACAAAGTTAACACCACATGACCCGACACAGCGGTGCCAGAAGTGGTTAGCTTTTACATGCACAGCGGACCGTACCAGAGCGCTCTAGAAGCAAACTCCAGACCATAGAGTTCAGGAGGAGCCAGAGATCTGTTCTCTGGACGCTCATGGGCCCAAATCAGCCTCCACACCTGACCATAGGCGGCCTGTCCGCTACATAGACGGCTTCTTGGTTATAAAGGCAGTTTGTTGGTTATATAGACGGCCGGTTGGTTATATAGACGGCCTGTCGGTTACATAGGCAGTTTCTTGGTTATAAAGGCAGTTTGTTGGTTATATAGACGGCCTGTCGGTTACATAGACAGTTTCTTGGTTATAAAGGCAGTTTGTTGGTTATATAGACGGCCGGTTGGTTATATAGACGGCCTGTCGGTTACATAGGCAGTTTCTTGGTTATAAAGGCAGTTTGATGGTTATATAGACAGCCTGTCGGTTATATAGACGGCCTCTTGGTTACATAGACAGTTTGATGGTTATATAGACGGCCTCTTGGTTACATAGACAGTTTGATGGTTATATAGACGGCCTCTTGGTTACATAGACAGTTTGATGGTTATATAGACGGCCTCTTGGTTACATAGACAGTTTGATGGTTATATAGACAGTCTGATGGTTATATAGACGGCCTGTCTGTTACATAGACAGTTTGTTGGTTATATAGACGGCCTGTCAGTTATATAGACAGTTTGATGGTTATATAGACGGTCTGTCGGTTACATAGACAGTTTGATGGTTATATAGACGGCCTGTCGGTTATATAGACGGCCTCTTGGTTACATAGACAGTTTGATGGTTATATAGACGGCCTGTCGGTTATATAGACAGTTTGATGGTTATATAGACAGCCTGTCGGTTATATAGACAGTTTGATGGTTATATAGAAGGCCTGTCAGTTATATACACAGCCTGTCGGTTATATAGACAGTTTGTTGGTTATATAGACAGCCTGTCGGTTATATAGACAGTTAGATGGTTATATAGACAGTTTGTTGGTTATATAGACAGCCTGTCGGTTATATAGACGGGCCTGTCGGTTACATAGACAGTTTGTTGGTTATATAGACAGCCTGTCGGTTATATAGACGGGCCTGTCGGTTACATAGACAGTTTGATGGTTATATAGACAGCCTGTCGGTTATATAGACAGTTTGATGGTTATATAGACAGCCTGTCGGTTATATAGACGGCATGTCGGTTATATAGACGGCCTGTCGGTTATATAGACGGCCTGTCGGTTATGTAGACAGTTTGATGGTTATATAGACAGTTTGATGGTTATATAGACAGCCTGTCGGTTATATAGACGGCATGTCGGTTATATAGACGGCCTGTCGGTTATATAGACGGCCTGTCGGTTATATAGACAGTTTGTTGGTTATATAGACAGCCTGTCGGTTATATAGACAGTTAGATGGTTATGTAGACGGCCTGTCGGTTACATAGACAGTTTGTTGGTTATATAGACAGTTTGATGGTTATATAGACGGCCTGTCGGTTATATAGACAGTTTGATGGTTATATAGACAGCCTGTCGGTTATATAGACAGTTTGTTGGTTATATAGACAGCCTGTCGGTTATATAGACAGTTTGATGGTTATATAGACAGTTTGTTGGTTATATAGACAGCCTGTCGGTTATATAGACAGTTAGATGGTTATGTAGACGGCCTGTCGGTTACATAGACAGTTTGTTGGTTATATAGACAGTTTGGTTGGTATATAGACAGCCTGTTGGTTATATAGACAGTTTGATGGTTATATAGATGGCCAGTCGGTTACATATACGGCCTCTTGGATATATAGTAAGTGTGTCTGAGTAATTGCTTGAAAATAACCAAACTACAGTTCCAGATCATTTTGTACTCTAAAATAACGAGGCACCCAAAAATTCTCACACTTTGGAGACCGTTTGAAGGCAGACGACAAATGCATACGCCCTAACGCAAGTCAGATACTGCCACTGGGAACAATTAACCCACATTAAATTAACCAGGCACAGCCCTCGTCAAACATGTTCCCAACAAGCTCCACCAGCATTGGCAGGCACAGGGCACATCTGAAACTGGAACTCAGTAAACAACAAGAACACTCGGTTCACAAAGTGTCCCTTCTATAGAGCTACCAAACACACAGACACGCGCGTCCACAGCGGCCCGAAACATGATCTAACGCTGCTGTGAGGGAGAGCAGTTCTCCACCGTGGACGCCAGTAACACCACGAGGGCAGGAAGATGAGCATCACTGAACCGCTGATGTGTGAACCTGTACCTGCAGTGTCTGGTGGTGTAGAGGCGCTAACGGGAGCTGCTTACCTGACCGTCTGAGCTGCCCCTCTCCGTAAACACTCACCTGCTGCTGTGGAGCTCCTACAGTCAGAGTTACTGTTCGTGCAGACTGGCACTGAGGGGCGGGAGGAGTCGCAGCACTCTCAGAGTAATGACAGGCTTTAGCCCTCTGTTAGTCTTTAACACAGGAACCCGCTAGCAAAGCTAGCGTACCTATTAGCCGCACATCTGTTGGTCAGCGGTATCACTCAGCAGGGCGTCTCGCTGCCTTAACCGAGCATTCGGCCGAGCATTTTATCCACCGCTGGTAGACCCGTATGACCGTACGCTTCCATACACCTGCAGATTCAGCTACTTCCTTCACACTATGGTCTTTGGCCACGCCCACATGCAGTCACTCCTTTTAGCCAATCATTAACATCTGCTCTGGAGCGTTTACCACACATGGAACGAGACATTCCCTGCACTGTAGCTCCTCTTCCCAATCTATGGATCCCGTCACTCACACCCCACAGGGCTTTATAGCCCCACCGTCCTCATGCAGCGCCACCTGCAGGAGCCTGAAGGTACTACCACCCTAAACACACAAGGGGCTCATTACTGTCTGTCTTAAGATTTGGGTTCTATCGGTACTCTGTATCAGCCTATAGTTATGGATCAGGTATCCGGATCAGTAACACGGAGGCCTTGGTGCATCCCTAACAACAAGTGGAGGTGTCCCAGCAGGGAGTGCTTTACCTCCGCTGGCTAGTTTACTCCATTAGCTCTTTAGCCTGAGTTAGCGAACCAGTCCGTCTCCTTCCAGCGCCTCCATCACATCTGGACCCAGAAAATCAGAGGCAGGTTAGCCTAGCACAGGAACACCGGAGACTTCTCATCTAGCAATAAGCTGCAACAGCTGTGAGCCCGGAGGCAGCGGTCCACAGCGATCCGAGATCAGTTCTGGAGGATTCCGGCCGGACGGTCATGGCTGGAGGCGGAACATGCAAAAGAGGTGACCTTGCTTCTGGAGAGGCGGCAGTGGAGAAGAGGATATGAAGAGTTTCAGTTCAGGAGAGGAGAGGAATGCGCCAAGAACTTATCAGAACCAACCCAAACAATGAGAAGGACAGGCAGCACCGGAGAAAAGAGAGAGAGAGAGAGAGAGAGAGAGAGAGAGAGAGAGACACAGACAGAGAGAGAGACAGAAAGAGAGAGTGTTGGTGATTAGCGTATATGATCTATAGCGAGAGATTACCGCACATGTGCGGAGCGGGTGTAGGAAGTGTGCCTGCTAATCTTCCAGGGATTATTAGTCCTCTGAGCTTCCTGCTAACCCCTCCCTCGTTCGTCTCCCCTCCCCTCCCTCTCCACCACGCGCCATCTCGAGATGACCTTCAGCACAGTAAGGAACACCGCTCCCTCCATCTTACTCCTCCCGAGGCCCGTTTCCTCTCCTGCGCTGGACGCCTGGACGCTGGTTCCTGGTGCTGGGGCGGTATGCAGGGTGTCGGTTGGCGGCGCGGCGCGGCCCCGGGGCAGGCCATATTTAGGGCTTATTAAGGCGGTATTTTTAGGCCTTCTGTTACGGGACACTTGGGCATGCTACGCTAGGACATTCTCGGCCGAGCTGGAGGTCAGCGAACATCCTGAGGTTATCGTGATGGAGATTAATCACGACCCGGGGGAGCCAAGCCGAGCCGAGACCGGGCCAGTGAGCATACTTACCAGGAACCACCCAGCTAATGCTCTTCATCAATTACATTATAGAAACCAGTAATAGAACCTTCCAGGGTGACCA